>SRMA01026959.1:0-50567 GCA_007224835.1 Danionella cerebrum | reverse complement strand
ATTATTATTATTATTGGGGCTCGAGCACCGAAGGAGCTCGGGCCCAACGGGCTCGAGCACCGTAGGTGCAAGAACCCTATTGTTTCTGTTAGGATTATTATTATTATTCTTTTTCTTCTAACGTGTTTTTGCGGGCACTTTTGAGGGCCTAAACATGCGTAAAAAGTCACCAAATTTTGTACACACATCAGAACCGGTGAAAATTTACGTCTAATTGTGTTTCGAAAAGCGGGTGTGGTAAAATGACTCTAGAGCGCCACCTAACGAGTTGTAGCTTATGATGCGCTATGAGTTTGTCGTAGGCGAATGAAATTCGCCACGCATGTGTAGGGTACTAAAACTTAAATATAAGTAAATGGGACCTCATTTCCAAAATCGACAGGAAGTCAGCTATTTCCCAAAAACCTCTAAAAATAGCCATTTTTGCTCACGTCGTACTTTAACGAACTCCTCCTAGAGATTTCATCTGTTCGTCGCAAAACTCGTTCAGCACTATCTTAAGGCATATGGGATGTTAAATTGCGAAGCTTTTTTGACTTCGATAAACTATGTGCGCACGGCGGTCATCCAAAGTCGAAATTTTGTCGTAAACAGGAAGTTGTTATAACTCGGCCAAGCAATGTCCGATCCAGTTCAAATTCGCCATGTAGGTTAAGAGTGAATATCTTAACAAATGCAAATAGCGATATACAGTGTCAGTTATAGCGCCACCTAGTGGCAACATGTAATAGACCCTTTTCTGTTGTTTTGTACTTGTATTTCAGGCTGTATTGCGAGTACATGTTTGAAAATCAGTACACTTATGTAAGGGATCAGGACCAACAAAAAAGTCAATAGGATTCAGTTTCCAAAACCGACAGGAAGTCGGTCATTTTTTATTATTGTATGAAATTGAGTATAGTTTCAGGCTTTGTACTTTAACGAACTCCTCCTAGAGAATTCATCCGTTCATCTTCAAAGTTGTTCAGTATTCTCTCAAGGCATATGGGATGTTAAATTGCGAAGCTTTTTTGAATTCATTTTACGATGCGCGAATGGCAGTCCTCGAAAGTCGAACTTTTTCTATGAACAGGAAGTGGTTAATAACTCAGCAATGCAATGTCTGATCAGGTTAAAATTCGTCATGCGTGTTAAGAGTCCAGGTTTGAAGGATTTCATAAAGCGAAATACAGTGTCAGTTATAGCGCTACCTAATGGCAGCATGCAATATTGCAATTTCTGCTGTTTTTTACTGCTATTTCAGACTGTGTTTAAAGGACATCCTTGAAAATTGCCACACTTATGTTGCAGATCAAGACAAACAAAAAAGTCAATTTGAGCGAGTTTCCAAAATCAACAGGAAGTTAATTATTTAGCAAAAAATCTTTAAAATGGCACTTTTTCTTGTCTCCTACTTCAACGAACTCCTCCTAGAGATTTTATCTGCTCACCTTCAAACTCCAGTAATATTCTCTTAAGGTATGTGGGATGTTAAATTGCGAAACTTTTATTACTTTGATAAACGATGTGCGTACACCAGTCATCAAAATTTGACGTTTCGCCATAAACAGGAAATTATAACTCAGCCATACAAAGTCTGATCGATCCTAAATGTATCGACTATACTAAAAGTCCCTGTATGAACAAATCTACAACATTAATTATCGGTTATAGCGCCACCAAGTGATCACAGGTGGAACAGCATTTAAAACTGCATTTTTTACAATTTTGACATAGGTTACCAGAATATAAGCCAAAATAGTCCCAAAAAATATTTCAACTCGTAAATATTTAGACTCGTTAGTGGCACCTGGGGGTCATGAGGCTTTGAGATTGGATTTTTTTATTTGAGTTGCCTGTATCATTAGGTAATTTGAACAGATCTCGCTTGAATACGTCTTCTAACTAAGGATCAGTCGTAGAGCGCATTGTAACGACTTGGCCACCGTGAGGCGATGGCGACGTAGGTGCTCGAGCCCTTGATCGCTGCTTGCAGCTTTAATTATTATTATTTTTCTAACGTGTTTTTGCGGGCACTTTTGAGGGCCTAAACATGCGTAAAAAGTCACCAAATTTTGCACACACACCAGAACCTGCGAAAATTTACGTCTAATTGTGTTTCGAAAAGCGGGTGTGGTAAAATGACTCTACAGCGCCACCTAACGCGTTGTAGCTTATGATGCGCTATGAGTTTGTCGTAGGTGAATGAAATTCGCCACGCATGTGTAGGGTACTAAAACTTAAATATTAGTAAATGGGATCTCATTTCCAAAATTGACAGGAAGTCAGCTATTTTGCAAAAACCTCTAAAAATGGCCATTTTTGCTCACGTCGTACTTTAACGAACTCCTCCTAGAGATTTCATCTGTTCGTCTTAAAACTCGTTCAGCACTATCTTAAGGCATATGGGATGTTAAATTGCGAAGCTTTTTTGACTTCGATAAACTATGTGCGCACAGCGGTCATCCAAAGTCGAAATTTTGTCGTAAACAGGAAGTTGTTATAACTCGGCCAAGCAATGTCCGATCCAGTTCAAATTCGCCATGTAGGTTAAGAGTGAATATCTTAACAAATACAAATAGCGATATACAGTGTCAGTTATAGCGCCACCTAGTGGCAACATGTAATAGACCATTTTCTGTTGTTTTATACTTGTATTTCAGGCTGTATTGCGAGTACATGTTTGAAAATCAGTACACTTATGTAAGGGATCAGGACCAACAAAAAAGTCAATAGGATTCAGTTTCCAAAACCGACAGGAAGTCGGTTATTTTTTACTATTGTATGAAATTGAGCACAGTTTCAGGCTTTGTACTTTAACGAACTCCTCCTAGAGAATTCATCTGTTCATCTTCAAAGTTGTTAAGTATTCTCTCAAGGCATATGGGATGTTAAATTGCGAAGCTTTTTTGACTTCATTTTACGATGCGCGAATGGCAGTCCTCGAAATTTGAACTTTTTCTATGAACAGGAAGTGGTTAATAACTCAGCAATGCAATGTCCGATCAGGTTAAAATTCGTCACGCGTGTTAAGAGTCCATGTCTGAAGGATTTCATAGAGGGAAATACAGTGTCAGTTATAGCGCCACCTAATGGCAGCATGCAATATAGCAATTTCAGCTGTTTTTTTACTGCTATTTCATACTGTGTTTAAAGGACATCCTTGAAAATTGCCACACTTATGTTGCAGATCAAGACAAACACAAAAGTCAATTGGAGCGAGTTTCCAAAATCAACAGGAAGTTAATTATTTAGCAAAAAACCCTTAAAATGGCACTTTTCCATGTCTCATACTTCAACGAACTCCTCCTAGAGATTTTATCTGCTCACCTTCAAACTACAGAAATCTGCTTATAAGGTATGTGGGATGTTAAATTGCGAAGCTTTTATTACTTTGATAAACGATGTACGCACACCAGTCATTTAAATTTGACGTTTCGCCATAAACAGGAAGTTATTATAACTCAGCCATACAATGTCTGATCAATCCCAAATGTACCAACTTTACTAAAAGTCCATGTCTGAACACATCTACAACATTAGTCATCGGTTATAGCGCCACCAAGTGATCACAGGTGGAACAGCATTTAAAACTGCATTTTTACCAATTTTGACAGGTTACCAGAATATTGGCCAAAACAGTCACAAAAATATTTGAACTTGTAAATTTTTAGACTCATTAGCGCCGCCTGGGAGTCATGACGCTTTGAGATGAGATTTTTTTTTGTTTTTTAGTTGCCTGTATCGTTTGGTAATTGGAACAGATCTCGCTTGAATACGTCTTCTAACAAAGGATCGGTCGTAGAGTGCATTGTAACGAATTGGCCACCGGGAGGCGATGGCGACGTAGGTGCTCGAGCCCTTGATCGCTGCTTGCAGCTTTAATTATTATTTTTTTTCTTCTAACGTGTTTTTGCGGGCACTTTTGAGGGGCTAAACATGCGTGAAAAGTCACCAAATTTTGCACACACATCAGAACCTGCGAAAATTTACGTCTAATTGTGTTTCGAAAAGCATGTGTCGTAAAATGACTCTACAGCGCCACCTAACGCGTTGTAGCTTATGATGCGCTATGAGTTTGTCGTAGGCGAATGAAATTCGCCACGCATGTGTAGGGTACTAAAACTTAAATATAAGTAAATGGGATCTCATTTCCAAAATCGACAGGAAGTCAGCTATTTTGCAAAAACCTCTAAAAATGGCCATTTTTGCTCACGTCGTACTTTAACGAACTCCTCCTAGAGATTTCATCTGTTCGTCTCAAAACTCGTTCAGCACTATCTTAAGGCATATGGGATGTTAAATTGCGAAGCTTTTTTGACTTAGATAACCTATGTGCGCACAGCGGTCATCCAAAGTCGAAATTTTGTCGTAAACAGGAAGTTGTTATAACTCGGCCAAGAAATGTCCGATCCAGTTCAAAATCGCTGTGTATGTTGAGAGTCCATATCTTAACAAATCAAAATAGCGATATACGGTGTCAGTTATAGCGCCACCTAGTGGCAACATGTAATAGACCATTTTCTGTTGTTTTATACTTGTATTTCAGGCTGTATTGCGAGTACATGTTTGAAAATCAGTACACTTATGTAAGGGATCAGGACCAACAAAAAAGTAAATAGGATTTAGTGTCCAAAACCGACAGGAAGTCGGTTTTTTTTTACTATTGTATGAAATTGAGCATAGTTTCAGGCTTTGTATTTTAACGAACTCCTCCTAGAAAATTCATCTGTTCATCTTCAAAGTTGTTCGGTATTCTTTCAAGGCATATGGGATGTTAAATTGCGAAGCTTTTTTGACTTCATTTTACGATGCGCGAATGGCAGTCCTCGAAAGTTGAACTTTTTCCATGAACAGGAAGTGGTTAATAACTCAGCAATGCAATGTCTGATCGGGTTAAAATTCGTCATGCGTGTTAAGAGTCCATGTCTGAAGGAGTTCATAGAGCGAAATACAGTGTCAGTTATAGCGCCACCTAATGGCAGCATACAATATAGCATTTTCTTCTGTTTTTTACTGCTATTTCAGACTGTGTTTAAAGGACATGCTTGAAAATTGCCACACTTATGTTACAGATCAAGACAAACAAAAAAGTCAATTGCAGCGTTTTTCCAAAATCAAAAGGAAGTTAATTATTTTGCAAAAAACCCTTAAAATGGCTGTAGGGTTCTGTCGCTTTAAAGGGGAAACCCCGCAGGGGCCAGGGGGTGTACTGTGGCTTTAAGAGAGCACAAAACAAAAACTTAGTCATGAATTATACTCCGGACATGTTGTTGTTTATTTGCATGGCGTTAGAGCTGTGGTTAACGGATATGAAATTGAATTAGATTTTTAGAGGAGTTTTCGCTGAGCACAACGGTATGTGATATGTGTAGGGTCATTCTCAGGGTTAGTGAACTATGAGCGGAAATGTATTGCACAAGGGGGCAAGTCCCCGGTACCTGTGACTCTCGGGCTTAAAGGTACGTTCACATCGAACGCGGTTCGCGCGGAAATAAAGCGCAACTCGCGAGTGAATGCACGCGTGTTTACTTTGTGTTTGATCGGCAGAGCCGCTGAATGCACGCAAGACATTCAGGTGTTGACTGGAACGCGCGGATCTGTGGGAGAAGCTACAGAGGCGCAGCATTGGTTTGGAAAATGGCAGACGGGATTGTTAAGTTTCTATCTGCACCACCAAGCTTTAAAACGCTCCACAACATCAAAAACGTGTTCCGGGCTGTGGCTAGGAGCTTAGAATCCTACAAAGAGGCACCCTGCTCGGCGTGGTTCACCTACATTTCCACAGGAGCTTCAGTTTGAACCCCAGTCGCGTTCAGCGGGAGCTTCGACTGATCCAACCCCAGCTCCTGACCTGTTACACGGGCAGCTCCAGCAGGAAACCCGCGCGTCTGTCTCTGGTCAGTATTCATGATAAATTCTGTGTAAATAATGACCAAGAACCTCCTAACCTAACGAACGGACGGGACTTTAATAAAAAGATAAATAACTTTCGTTTTTAACAATTAAAACAACATGTTAAAAATGCTGTAATCATATAATGTAATTACTGTATTTGTTTAATTTAGAAATTTCAGATTTATACAGTATATTGTTGTATTTCTAAGTAATCTTAAATTAACTATAGATTAACTTGGTTCTAGTGAAGCAATAAACTGTGGTTTGCTTTAGTTTTTATTACAGTATACTCATATATTAAAGTAAAATATAACTTATAGTTGTACTTGTGGGGAATATATATTCCACAGCAATATCAGAATTACAAAGAAATGTTAACTTTCTTCACTGTAGTACAGTTAAAACAGTGCATATGTAAATGTTAGGGTTTTTTATTGCTAGAGTTTGAATAATAAAACTTGTTAAACAGTGGATTGAATGTAATACTGATGGTGAAACAAGTAAATCAGAGCAAATGCTAAATACAGGTAAAGTTAGAAAGTTTAAACAGTAATGATGTTGAAGACACCAGTGTAGTACAAACACATTTGCTGTCGTGGATCTGCAATCAGTTCTGCAACTAAATGTTTGTCTTCTCTCCTTTGAGATTGACGGTGGAGACTCCAACCTGGTCATCATCATCATCATCATTATCATCAGCAGCAGCTTCATTGCTGGTATTTCCTGAGATTCCAAGATTGTCTCGGATACTGGGACTGTTGTAGCATGGAACTGTTCGGTGGCTGTGCACTTCACTGATGAACGAAGGTCCATTACTGAAGGTTGTGAGAAGAGGAGTCTCTTTGGAGGTCCTGCTCTGCCTGGAAGCACTGGACGAATATATTAAAGGGTTTCTCTAGAGCCCAGCTGATGGTTTCATTAAAGCCTTGTTTCGAACTCTCGTGATTTCCATGATTCATGTTATGTTCTTGTTTTCAAATAAAAAATGGAGTCAACCTTCAAATAAAATCCATGTCACGAAGCTTCTTTCTCATGACACAGCACCAGTCCAATCACACATAGCATATTATATTATATTATATTATATTATATTATATTATATTATATATATTATAATTACTTCCAAGCAAGATAGTTTTATTTAGTCTTATTATTAAATCAACGAACTCCTCCTAAGATATTTTATCTGCTCACTTTCAAACTCCAGAAATCTTCTCTTAAGGTATGTGGGATGTTAAATTCCGAAGCTTTTATTACTTTGATAAACGATGTATGTACACCAGTCATCGAAATTTGACGTTTCGCCATAAACAGGAAGTTATTATAACTCAGCCATACAATGTCTGATCGATCCCAAATGTACCAAGTATACTAAAAGTCCCTGTCTAACACATCTACAACATTAATCATCGGTTATAGCGCCACCAAGTGATCACAGGTGGAACAGCATTTTTACCAATTTTGACAGGTTCCCAGAATATTGGCCAAAACAGTCCCAAAAAATATTTCAACTCATAAATATTTAGACTCGTTAGCACCACCTGGGGGTCATGACGCTTTGAGAAGGGATTTTTTTTTTTTTTTTGCCTGTGTCATTAGGTAATTTGAACAGTTCTCGCTTGAATACGTATTCTAACTAAGGATCGGTCGTAGAGCGCATTGAAACGAATTGGCCACCGAGAGGCGATGGCGACGTAGGTGCTCGAGCCCTTGATCGCTGCTTGCAGCTTTAATTATTATTATTATTATTATTTTTTTTCTTCTAACGTGTTTTTGCGGGCACTTTTGAGGGCCTAAACATGCGTAAAAAGTCACCAAATTTTGCACACACATCAGAACCTGCGTAAATTTACGTCTATTTGTGGTTCGAAAAGCGGGTGTGGTAAAATGACTCTACAGCGCCACCTAACGCGTTGTAGCTTATGATGCGCTATGAGTTTGTCGTAGGTGAATGAAATTCGCCACGCATGTGTAGGGTACTAAAACTTAAATATAAGTAAATGGAATCTCATTTCCAAAATCGACAGGAAGTCAGCTATTTCCCAAAAACCTCTAAAAATGGCCATTTTTGCTCACGTCGTACTTTAACGAACTCCTCCTAGAGATTTCATCTGTTCGTCTCAAAACTCGTTCAGCACTATCTTAAGGCATATGGGATGTTGAATTGCGAAGCTTTTTTGACTTCAATAAACTATGTGCGCACAGCGGTCATCCAAAGTCGAAATTTTGTCGTAAACAGGAAGTTGTTATAACTCGGCCAAGCAATGTCCGATCCAGTTCAAATTCGCCATGTAGGTTAAGAGTGAATATCTTAACAAATGCAAATAGCGATATTCAGTGTCAGTTATAGCGCCACCTAGTGGCAACATGTAATAGACCCTTTTCTGTTGTTTTATACTTGTATTTCAGGCTGTATTGCGAGTACATGTTTGAAAATCAGTACACTTATGTAAGGGATCAGGATCAACAAAAAAGTCAATAGGATTCAGTTTCCAAAACCGACAGGAAGTCGGTTATTTTTTACTATTGTATGAAATTGAGCACAGTTTCAGGCTTTGTACTTTAACGAACTCCTCCTAGAGAAATCATCTGTTCATCTTCAAAGTTGTTCAGTATTCTCTCAAGGCATATGGGATGTTAAATTGCGAAGCTTTTTTGACTTCATTTTACGATGCGCGAATGGCAGTCCTCGAAAGTTGAACTTTTTCCATGAACAGGAAGTGGTTAATAACTCAGCAATGCAATGTCTGATCGGGTTAAAATTCGTCATGCTTGTTAAGAGTCCATGTCTGAAGGATTTCATAGAGCGATATACAGTGTCAGTTATAGCGCCACCTAATGGCAGCATGCAATATAGTATTTTCTGCTGTTTTTTACTGCTATTTCAGACTGTGTTTAAAGGTCATGCTTGAAAATTGCCACACTCATGTTACAGATCAAGACAAACAAAAAAGTCAACTGGGGCGAGTTTCTAAAATCAACAGGAAGTTAATTATTTAGCAAAAAACCCTTAAAATGGCACTTTTTCATGTCTCATACTTTAACGAACTCCTCCTAGAGATTTTATCTACTCACCTTCAAACTCCTGTAATCTTCTCTTAAGGTATATGGGATGTTAAATTGCGAAGCTTTTATTACTTTTATAAACGATGTACATACACCCCTCATTGAAATTTGACGATTCGCCATAAACAGGAAGTTATTATAACTCAGCCATACAATGTCTGATCGATCCTAAAGGTACCAACTATACTAACAGTCCCTGTCTGAACACATCTACAACATTAATCATCGGTTATAGCGCCACCAAGTGATCACAGGTTGAAACAGTATTTAAAAATGCATTTTTACCAATTTTGACATAGGTTACCAGAATATTGGCCAAAATAGTCCTAAAAAATATTTCAACTCGTAAATATTTAGACTCGTTAGCGCTGCCTGGGGGTCATGATACTTTGAGATTTTTTTTTATTTGAGTTGTCTGTATGATTAGGTAATTTGAACAGATCTCACTTAAAAACGTCTTCTAACTAAGGACCGGTCGTAGAGCGCATTGTAATGACTCGGCCACCGAGAGGCGTTGGCGACGTAGGTGCTCGAGCCCTTGATCGCTGCTTGCAGCTTTAATTATTTTTTTTTTTCTTCTAACGTGTTTTTGCGGGCACTTTTGAGGGCCTAAACATGCGTAAAAAGTCACCAAATTTTGCACACACATCAGAACCGGTGAAAATTTACGTCTAATTGTGTTTTGAAAAGCGGGTGTGGTAAAATGACTCTAGAGCGCCACCTAACGCGTTGTAGCTTATGATGCGCTATGAGTTTGTCGTAGGTGAATGAAATTCGCCACGCATGTGTAGGGTACTAAAACTTAAATATAAGTAAATGGGATCTCATTTCCAAAATCGACAGGAAGTCAGCTATTTCCCAAAAACCTCTAAAAATAGCCATTTTTGCTCACGTCGTACTTTAACGAACTCCTCCTAGAGATTTCATCTGTTCGTCTCAAAACTCGTTCAGCACTATCTTAAGGCATATGGGATGTTAAATTGCGAAGCTTTTTTGACTTAGATAAACTATGTGCGCACAGCGGTCATCCAAAGTCGAAATTTTGTCGTAAACAGGAAGTTGTTATAACTCGGCCAAGCAATGTCCGATCCAGTTCAAATTCGCTATGTATGTTAAGAGTCCATATCTTAACAAATCCAAATAGCGATATACAGTGACAGTTATAGCGCCACCTAGTGCCAACATGTAATAGACCCTTTTCTGTTGTTTTATACTTGTATTTCAGGCTGTATTGCGAGTACATGTTTGAAAATCAGTACACGTATGTAGGGCATCAGGACCAACAAAAAAGTCAATAGGATTCAGTTTCCAAAACCGACAGGAAGTCGGTTATTTTTTACTATTGTATGAAATTGAGCACAGTTTCAGGCTTTGTACTTTAACGAACTCCTCCTAGAGAATTCATCTGTTCATCTTCAAAGTTGTTCAGTATTCTCTCAAGGCATATGGGATGTTAAATTGCGAAGCTTTTTTGACTTCATTTTACGATGCGCGAATGGCAGTCCTCGAAAGTCGAACTTTTTCTTTGAACAGGAAGTGGTTAATAACTCAGCAATGCAATGTCTGATCAGGTTAAAATTCGTCATGCGTGTTAAGAGTCCATGTCTGAAGGATTTCATAGAGCGCAATACAGTGTCAGTTATAGCGCTACCTAATGGCAGCATGCAATATAGC
This sequence comes from Danionella cerebrum, assembly GCA_007224835.1. NCBI lineage: Eukaryota > Metazoa > Chordata > Actinopteri > Cypriniformes > Danionidae > Danionella > Danionella cerebrum. The sequence goes on along the minus strand of SRMA01026959.1, from coordinate 39,950 downwards.
AATTTCTGCTGTTTTTTACTGCTATTTCAGACTGTGTTTAAAGGACATCCTTGAAAATTGCCACACTTATGTTGCAGATCAAGACAAACAAAAAAGTCAATTGCATCGATTTTCCAAAATCAACAGGAAGTTAAATATTTTGCAAAAAACCCTTAAAATGGCACTTTTCCATGTCTCATACTTTAACAAACTCCTCCTAGAGAATTCATCTGTTCATCTCCAAAGTTGTTTAGTATTTTCGCAAGGCATATGGGATGTTAAATTGCGAAGATTTTTTTACTTCATTTTACGATGCGCGAATGGCAGTCCTCGAAAGTCAAACTTTTTATATGAACAGGAAGTGGTTAATAACTCAGCAATGCAATGTCTGATCGGGTTAAAATTCGTCATGCGTGTTAAGAGTCCATGTCTGAAGGAGTTCATAGAGCGAAATACAGTGTCAGTTATAGCGCCACCTAATGGCAGCATGCAATATAGCATTTTCTTCTGTTTTTTACTGCTATTTCAGGCTGTGTTTAAAGGACATGCTTGAAAATTGCCACACTTATGTTACAGATCAAGACAAACAAAAAAGTCAATTGCAGCGATTTTCCAAAATCAAAAGGAAGTTAATTATTTTGCAAAAAACCCTCAAAATGGCTGTAGGGTTCTGTCACTGTGGCTTTAAGAGAATGGCTGTAAAATGGGAAACAGTGGCAGTCTGGCAGAGCAAAAACTTGGTCATGAATTATACTCGGACATGTTGTTGTTTATTTGCATGGCCTTATAGCTGTGGTTAACGGATATGAAATTGAATTAGATTTTTAGAGGAGTTTCCGCTGAGCACAACGGTATGTGATATGTGTGGGATCATTCTCAGGGTTAATGAGCTATGAGCGAAAATGTAATGCACAAGGGGGCAAGTCCCCGGTACCTGGGACTCTCGGGCTTAAGAGCTTATATTGTATTTATGTTTATACTATTTTTATGTGCGTGCATGTTGAGAGTGATTGACGTTTCGCGTGTTGAAAGTGATTTGACTCCCCGTCAGAGTCCGGGGACGGACTATTTAACATGCGCGTCTGCTCCGGTTTCACTCTCTCTCCGAGTTTGTGGCCAACCGCTACTAGCGCACAGTGACTGTGTCTCGTTCGCGATCGTCCAGTTCGGTGCTGTCATCTCTCTCGCTCTCTCTCTGAGAGTTTGAAAGTAGTTGATCTCCCGTGCTTCGCTGAGACCCACTGCCTCTATGACTGCAGTTTCGGCTCCCCTCTACGTGAACGCGCATTCAATCACGTGATTGCACAGACTAAGCCAATGGAGTTCATATAAAATGTTTACTCGTGAAGACGTTTTCATTTTTATTTTGCTTATATGCCGCGTAGATGTCAAATATACTTGTAACACATTGTTTAATTATAAATATAAGTTTAAAAGAATGCAATCGTCCAATGCAAGTTGCTTACAGCAGTGAATATTGTACAGCATTACAGCAAATGTACAGCATTATACAAACTTCAGATGTTCATATTTTATTTGCGTAATCATTAGAATAATTAACATTTAACGTAAAAAGAAGGATAAAACAAAGTAAAAATGTGTTGATGTGATATAATGTAAAAAGCTTTAGATGTTTATATTTTATTTGCATTAGACTTACTACTTAAAAGATATTTGTTTGTGAAATGTTTGCATTCATTTGTAATAAACTCCCTGGTGCTGCTTTTTAGTCCATGTGCAAAAAAAGCAAAGCAGAAAGACTGTAATGAAATCACAATGCCTATTTTGAGGTTTTGTGTGTAACTTATAGGATAAATACCACACAATAATTGTGATGAAGCATAAAGGGCCTAATAGACAATGAAACTGAAACAGCTTGTTTTGCCCTGTAAATCTATTTATGGATCTATGTGATTTTTATTGTGAATATCAGTTCCATGTGATCAGAATTTGACAACATAATACAATTTTGTCATGTTTAAAATGTCCATTGAACCTAAATTCATGTTAGATGTGCACATTCTGATCATGCTCAACCAGTGATAACAATAACATAAAGTCCATTATTTCAACATAACAATATATCAGTATAACAAGGTGCCAATAATGCAAAGGAAAAGCAGGTAAACATTTAGTTTTATTCAGAGTGACTCAGTTCCATCATTGTTCTATCATTTCCACAATGGAATAATGTTTCTGTCCCTGTTTATATAGTGGCAGTGTCATGTACTGGTTCCAACCCTGTTTCAAAGTATACACCAGCAGCTCCATACAAGGTTTTTATCAGTGTGTATCTAAACACTATAATGTGCAGGGATGGTAACAACATATCGACTGCATTACCAAGGACATGCCAAATGGTACTGCAGTATCCAGAAAATGCTCTTTCTTTTACCTCTTACTTTAAAAAAATGAATGCATGGAGTATTGTTCAGTTGTTTGGACTGCGACAAATAAAACAGCTTAGAAAGCTGCAGATTGTTCAGAACAGAGCTACAGATTGATGCTGCAATGCTTATATCAAACTAGCTCTTACGATGATCATCTGGTTAACAGTTAATATCAGGTGTGCTTTACTATTATTTATGGGTAATAATTGTTGGTTTACCACTCGTTTTAGTTCATCAAAAATAATATCCCAGGGAAATACACAGTTATGAAACTAGATATTTGAAGGGTGATAATCTAACAATTCTTGGATAATCTGGCAACATTTCAAAATGTAAGAAACAAATAAAGATAATTTTAGTATCAGCATAAGATAATGAATGCAGTGAGAAAGAAACACTTTGGTGTATGTTTTCATTTTAATTCTATTTTTGACTCTTAAAGCTGTAAAAATGAACTTTACCCAATCATCAGTTATTGCGCCACCAAGTGATCACAGGTGGAACAGCATTTAAAACTAAGGATCAGTCGTAGAGCGCATTGTAACGATTTGGCCACTGAGAGGCGATGGCGACGTAGGTGCTCGAGCCCTTGATCGCTGCTTGCAGCTTTAATTATTCTTATTTTTGTAACGTGTTTTTGCGGGCACTTTTGAGGGCCTAAACATGCGTAAAAAGTCACCAAATTTTGCACACACATCAGAACCTGCGTAAATTTACGTCTATTTGTGGTTCGAAAAGCGGGTGTGGTAAAATGACTCTACAGCGCCACCTAACGCGTTGTAGCTTATGATGCGCTATGAGTTTGTCGTAGGTGAATGAAATTCGCCACGCATGTGTAGGGTACTAAAACTTAAATATAAGTAAATGGGATCTCATTTCCAAAATCGACAGGAAGTCAGCTATTTCCCAAAAACCTCTAAAAATGGCCATTTTTGCTCACGTCGTACTTTAACGAACTCCTCCTAGAGATTTCATCTGTTCATCTCAAAACTCGTTCAGCACTATCTTAAGGCATATGGGATGTTAAATTGCGAAGCTTTTTTGACTTCGATAAACTATGTGCGCACAGCGGTCATCCAAAGTCGAAATTTTGTCGTAAACAGGAAGTTGTTATAACTCGGCCAAGCAATGTCCGATCCAGTTCAAATTCGCTATGTAGGTTAAGAGTGAATATCTTAACAAATGCAAATAGCGATATACAGTGTCAGTTATAGCGCCACCTAGTGGCAACATGTCATAGACCCTTTTCTGTTGTTTTATACTTGTATTTCAGGCTGTATTGCGAGTACATGTTTGAAAATCAGTACACTTATGTAAGGGATCAGGACCAACAAAAAAGTCAATAGGATTCAGTTTCCAAAACCGACAGGAAGTCGGTTATTTTTTACTATTGTATGAAATTGAGCACAGTTTCAGGCTTTGTACTTTAACGAACTCCTCCTAGAGAATTCATCTGTTCATCTTCAAAGTTGTTCAGTATTCTCTCAAGGCATATGGGATGTTAAATTGCGAAGCTTTTTTGACTTCATTTTACGATGCGCGAATGGCAGTCCTCGAAAGTCGAACTTTTTCTTTGAACAGGAAGTGGTTAATAACTCAGCAATGCAATGTCTGATCAGGTTAAAATTCGTCATGCGTGTTAAGAGTCCATGTCTGAAGGATTTCATAGAGCGCAATACAGTGTCAATTATAGCGCTACCTAATGGCAGCATGCAATATAACAATTTCTGCTGTTTTTTACTGCTATTTCAGACTGTGTTTAAAGGACATCCTTGAAAATTGCCACACTTATGTTGCAGATTAAGACAAACAAAAAAGTCAATTGCATCGATTTTCCAAAATCAAAAGGAAGTTAATTATTTTGCAAAGAAACCCTTAAAATGGCTATAGGGTTCTGTCGCTTTAAGGGGAAAGGGGGGTGTACTGTGGCTTTAAGAGAGCACAAAACAAAAAATTGGTCATGAATTATACTCCGGACATGTTGTTGTATATTTGCATGGCGTTAGAGCTGTGGTTAACGGATATGAAACTGAATTAGATTTTTAGAGGAGTTTCCGCTGAGCACAATGGTATGTAATATGTGTGGGGTCATTCTCAGTGTTAGTGAGCTATGAGCGGAAATGTAATGCACAAGGGGGCAAGTCCCCGGTACCTGGGACTCTCGGGCTTAAGAGATTATATTATATTTATACTATTTTTATGTGCGTGCGTGTTGAGAGTGATTGACTTTTCGCTGCTTCAATCAGAGTCCGGGGGCGAACTATTTAACATGCGCGTCTGCTCCGGTTTCACTTTCTCTCTGAGTTCGTGGCCAACCGCTACTAGCGCACAGTCACTGTGTCTCGTTCGCGATCGTCCAGTTCGGTGCTGTCATCTCTCTCGCTCTCTCTCTCTGAGAGTTTGAAAGTAGTTGATCTCCCGTGCTTCGCTGAGACCCACTGCCTCTATGACTGCAGCGCGCTGCTGCCGTTGTGGCATATTTTTCGGCTCACCTCTGCGTGAACGCGCATTCAATCACGTGATTGCACAGACAATGAGCGTTCACATAAAATGTTTACTCGTGAAGACGTTTTCATTTTTATTTTGCTTATATGCCGCGTAGATGTCAAATTTACTTGTAACACATTGTTTAATTATAAATATAAGTTTAAAAGAATGCAATCGCCCAATGCAAGTTGCTCACAGCAGTGAATATTGTAATTTATGAATGTACAGCATTATACAAACTTCAGATGTTTATATTTTCTTTGCGTATTCATTAGAATAATTAACATTTAACGTAAAAAGAAGGATAAAACAAAGTAAAAATGTGTTGATATGATATAATATAAAAAGCTTTAGATGTTTATATTTTATTTGCATTAGACTGACTACTTAAAAGATATTTGTTTGTGAAATGTTGTTTGCATTCATTTGTAATAAACTCCCTGGTGCTGCTTTTTAGTCCATGTGCAAAAAAAAAACAAAGCAGAAAGACTGTAATGAAATCACAATGCCTATTTTGAGGTTTTGTGTGTAACTTATAGGATAAATACCACACATTAATTGTGATGAAGCATAAAGGGCCTAATAGACAATGAAACTGAAACAGCTTGTTTTGCCCTGTAAATCTAGTTTATGGATCTATGTGATTTTTATTGTGAATATCAGTTCCACGTGATCAGAATTTGACAACCTAATACAATTTTATCATGTTTAAAATGTCCATTGAACCTAAATTCATGTAAGATGTGCACATTCTGATCATGCTCAACCGGTGATAACAATAACATAAAGTCCATTATTTCAGCATAACAATATATCAGTATAACAAGGTGCCAATAATGCAAAGGAAAGGCAGGTAAACATTTAGTTTTATTCAGAGTGACTCAGTTCCATCATTGTTCTATCATTTCCACAATGGAATAATGTTTCTGTCCCTGTTTATATAGTGCCAGTGTAATGTACTGTTTCCAACCCTGTTTCAAAGTATACACCAGCAGCTCCATACAAGGTTTTTATCAGTGTGTTTCTAAACACTATAATGTGCAGGGATGGTACCAACATATCGACTGCATTACCAAGGACATGCCAAATGGTACTGCAGTATCCAGAAAATGCTCTTTCTTTCACCTCTTACTTTAAAAAAATGTATGCATGGAGTATTGTTCAGTTGTTTGGACTGCGACAAATAAAACACAGCTTAGAAAGCTGCAGATTGTTCAGAACAGAGCTACAGATTGATGCTGCAATGCTTATATCAAACTAGCTCTCACGATGATCATCTGGTTAACAGTTAATATCAGGTGTGCTTTACTATTATTTATGGGTATTAATTGTTGGTTTACCACTCGTTTTAGTTCATCAAAAATAATATCCCAGGGAAAAACAGTTATGAAACTAGATATTTGGAGGGTGATAATCTAACAATTCTTAGATAATCTGGCAACATTTCAAAAGTTAAGAAACAAATAAAGATAATTTTAGACTCAGCATAAGATAATGAATGCGGTGAGAAAGAAACGCTTTGGTGTGTGTTTTTATTTTAATTCTATTTTTGACACTTAAAGCTGTAAAAATTAACTTTCCCCAATCATCAGTTATTGCGCCACCAAGTGATCACAGGTGGAACAGCATTTAAAACTGCAGTTTACCAATTTTGACATAGGTTACCAGGATATTGTCCCAAAAAATATTTCAACTCGTAAATATTTAGACTCGTTAGCGTTGCCTGGGGGCCATGATGCTTTGAGATGGGATTTTGTTTTATTGCCTGTATCATTAGGTTAGTTGAACAGATCTCGCTTGAATACGTCTTCTAACTAAGGATCAGTCGTAGAGCGCATTGTAATGACTTGGCCACCGAGAGGCGATGGCGACGTAGGTGCTCGAGCCCTTGATCGCTGCTTGCAGCTTTAATTAGGGCTCGAGCACCGAAGGAGCTCGGGCCCAACGGGCTCGAGCACCGTAGGTGCAAGAACCCTATTGTTTCTGTTAGGATTATTATTATTATTATTATTATTATTATTATTATTATTATTATTATTTTTTTTTTTCTTCTAACGTGTTTTTGCGGGCACTTTTGAGGGCCTAAACATGCGTGAAAAGTCACCGAATTTTGCACACACATCAGAACCTGCGAAAATTTACGTCTAATTGTGTTTCGAAAAGCGGGTGTGGTAAAATGACTCTACAGCGCCACCTAACGCGTTGTAGCTTATGATGCGCTGTGAGTTTGTCGTAGGTGAATGAAATTCGCCACGCATATGTAGGGTACTAAAACTTAAATATAAGTAAATGGGATCTCACTTCCAAAATCGACAGGAAGTCAGCTATTTCGCAAAAACCTCTAAAAATGGCCATTTTTGCTCACGTCGTACTTTAACGAACTCCTCCTAGAGATTTCATCTGTTCGTCTCAAAACTCGTTCAGCACTATCTTTAGGCATATGGGATGTTAAATTGCGAAGCTTTTTTGACTTCGATAAACTATGTGCGCACAGCGGTCATCCAAAGTCGCAATTTTGTCGTAAACAGGAAGTTGTTATAACTCGGCCAAGCAATGTCCGATCCAGTTCAAATTCGCCATGTAGGTTAAGAGTGAATATCTTAACAAATGCAAACAGCAATATACAGTGTCAGTTATAGCGCCACCTAGTGGCAACATGTAATAGACCCTTTTCTGTTGTTTTATACTTGTATTTCAGGCTGTATTGCGAGTACATGTTGGAAAATCACTACACTTATGTAAGGGATCAGGACCAACAAAAAAGTCAATAGGATTCAGTTTCCAAAACCGACAGGAAGTCGGTTATTTTTTACTATTGTATGAAATTGAGCACAGCTTCAGGCTTTGTACTTTAACGAACTCCTCCTAGAGAATTCATCTGTTCATCTTCAAAGTTGTTCAGTATTCTCTCAAGGCATATGGGATGTTAAATAGCGAAGCTTTTTTGACTTCATTTTACGATGCGCGAATGGCAGTCCTCGAAAGTCGAACTTTTTCTTTGAACAGGAAGTGGTTAATAACCCAGCAATGCAATGTCTGATCAGGTTAAAATTCGTCATGCGTGTTAAGAGTCCATGTCTGAAGGATTTCATAGAGCGCAATACAGTGTCAGTTATAGCGCTACCTAATGGCAGCATGCAATATAGCAATTTCTGCTGCTTTTTACTGCTATTTCAGACTGTGTTTAAAGGACATCCTTGAAAATTGCCACACTTATGTTGCAGACCAAGACAAACAAAAAAGTCAATTGCGTCGATTTTCCAAAATCAACAGGAAGTTAAATATTTTGCAAAAAACCCTTAAAATGGCACCTTTCCATATCTCATACTTTAACAAACTCCTCCTAGAGAATTCATCTGTTCATCTCCAAAGTTGTTCAGTATTTTCGCAAGGCATATGGGATGTTAAATTGCGAAGATTTTTTGACTTCATTTTACGATGCGCGAATGGCAGTCCTCGAAAGTCAAACTTTTTATATGAACAGGAAGTGGTTAATAACTCAGCAATGCAATTTCTGATCGGGTTAAAATTTGTCAAGCGTGTTAAGAGTCCACGTCTGAAGGATTTCATAGAGCGAAATACAGTGTCAGTTATAGCGCCACCTAATGGTAGCATGCAATATAGCATTTTCTTCTGTTTTTTACTGCTATTTCGGACTGTGTTTAAAGGACATGCTTGAAAATTGCCACACTTATGTTGCAGATCAAGACAAACAAAAAAGTCAATTGCAGCGATTTTCCAAAATCAAAAAGAAGTTAATTATTTTGCAAAAAACCCTTAAAATGGCTGTAGGGTTCTGTCGCTTTAAGGCATGGTTGCCAGGGTAGCGGTTTTCCCGCACAATTGGGCTATTTTAGTTAAGGAGTTGCGGGAAAAAATACGGAGTTGCGGGTTGCGGTTTTTTTGGGATACATTTATAATGTACCGCGGCCACAAAAAAATAAATAATAATAATAAATAATAATTGTGGACAAAGATAAAAGGGAACCCTTTATTAGTGGGTGTTGATCCCCGGGAATGAATACTTGGCAACAAACGCTGCTTCTTGCGAGACGCAAATAGGCGCGCGCGCCACATGTGCTTTTGACATAACCAATCAAGCATCATCATCATCACGTCACTCCTTGAGAGCGTTGTAGTCAGAAGCGTCGGTTCGGTTGTCTGTGGATGAACAAGTACAAGTAGGCACTTCTGACTAGGGTCAAAAAAAATTCAGAGAGCACATGTTCTTATTTGACCTTTATTGTATGAGATTGTGTATTAAAAAAAACACAATGTGTGATATTAAGCTTATAAATTAAGTTTATACTTTAAACTTAAACTTGTATAAATTTATTTTAAGGCCCTTTGTGGGAATCCAGCCGTTGTCTAATCTGATTGGACACTGAAAATTGGGCTAGTTTTCATTCCATTTGGGCGGATTTTGAGTTGTCATTGGGCTGGAAATATTTCTGGGACCTGGCAACCCTGCTTTAAGGGGAAACCCCGCAGGGGCCAGGGAATACTGTGGCTTTAAGAGAGCACAAAACAAAAACTTGGTCATGAATTATACTCCGGACATGTTGTTGTTTATTTGCATGGCGTTAGAGCTGTGGTGAACGGATATGAAATTGAATTAGATTTTTAGAGGAGTTTACGCTGAGCACAACGGTATGTGATATGTGTAGGGTCATTCTCAGGGTTAGTGAACTATGAGCGGAAATGTATTGCACAAGGGGGCAAGTCCCCGGTACCTGGGATTCTCGGGCTTAAAGGTACGTTCACATCGAACGCGGTTCGCGCGGAAATAAAGCGCAACTCGCGAGTGAATGCACGCGTGTTTACTTTGTGTTTGATCGGCAGAGCCGCTGAATGCACGCAAGACATTCAGGTGTTGACTGGAATGCGCGGATTTGTGGGAGAAGCTACAGAGGCGCAGCATTGGTTTGGAAAATGGCGGACGGGATTGTTAAGTTTCTATCTGCACCACCAAGCTTTAAATTGCTCCACAACATCAAAAACGTGTTCAGGGCTGTGGCTAGGAGCTTAGAATCCTACAAAGAGGAACCCTGCTCGGCGTGGTTCACCTACATTTCCACAGGAGCTTCAGTTTGAACCCCAGTCGCGTTCAGCGGGAGCTTCGACTGATCCAACCCCAGCTCCCCGACCTGTTGCACGGGCAGCTCCAGCAGGAAACCCGCGCGTCTGTCTCTGGTCAGTATTCATGATAAATTCCGTGTAAATAATGACCAAGAACCTCCTAACCTAACGAACGGACGGGACTTTAATAAAAAGATAAATAACTTTCGTTTTTAACAATTAAAGCAACATGTTAAAAATGCTGTAATCATATAATGTAATTACTGTATTTGTTTAATTTAGAAATTTCAGATTTATACAGTATATTGTTGTATTTCTAAGTAATCTTAAATTAACTAGATTAACTTGGTTCTAGTGAAGCAATAAACTGGTTTGCTTTAGTTTTTATTACAGTATACTCATATATTAAAGTAAAATATAACTTATAGTTGTACTTGTGGGGAATATATATTCCACAGCAATATCAGAATTACAAAGAAATGTTAACCTTCTTCACTGTAGTACAGTTAAAACAGTGCATATGTAAATGTTAGGGTTTTTTATTGCTAGAGTTTGAATAATAAAACTTGTTAAACAGTGGATTGAATGTAATACTGATGGTGAAACAAGTAAATCAGAGCAAATGCTAAATACAGGCAAAGTTAGAAAGTTTAAACAGTAATGATGTTGAAGACACCAGTGTAGTACAAACACATTTGCTGTCGAGGATCTGCAATCAGTTCTGCAACTAAATGTTTGTCTTCTCTCCTTTGAGATTGACGGTGGAGACTCCAACCTGGTCATCATCAGCAGCAGCAGCAGCAGCAGCTTCATTGCTGGTATTTCCTGAGATTCCAAGATTGTCTCGGATACTGGGACTGTTGTAGCATGGAACTGTTTGGTGGAGGTGTTCATGGCTGTGCACTTCACTGATGAACGAAGGTCCATTACTGAAGGCTGTGAGAATAGGAGTCTCTTTGGAGGTCCTGCTCTGCCTGGAAGCACTGGACGAATATATTAAAGGGTTTCTCTAGAGCCCAGCTGATGGTTTCATTAAAGCCTTGTTTCGAACTCTCGTGATTTCCATGATTCATGTTATGTTCTTGTTTTCAAATAAAAAATGGAGTCAACCTTCAAATAAAATCCATGTCACGAAGCTTCTTTCTCATGACACAGCACCAGTCCAATCATGCATATTATATTATATATATTATAATTACTTCCAAGCAAGATAGTTTTATTTAGTCTTATTATTAAATCAACGAACTCCTCCTAAGATATTTTATCTGCTCACTTTCAAACTCCAGAAATCTTCTCTTAAGGTATGTGGGATGTTAAATTGCGAAGCTTTTATTACTTTGATAAACAATGTATGTACACCAGTCATCGAAATTTGACGTTTCGCCATAAACAGGAAGTTATTATAACTCAGCCATACAATGTCTGATCGATCCCAAATGTACCAAGTATACTAAAAGTCCCTGTCTGAACACATCTACAACATTAATCATCGGTTATAGCGCCACCAAGTGATCACAGGTGGAACAGCATTTTACCAATTTTGACAGGTTCCCAGAATATTGGCCAAAACAGTCCCAAAAAATATTTCAACTCATAAATATTTAGACTCGTTAGCACCACCTGGGGTCATGACGCTTTGAGAAGGGATTTTTTTACTTGAGTTGCCTGTGTCATTAGGTAATTTGAACAGTTCTCGCTTGAATACGTATTCTAACTAAGGAACGGTCGTAGAGCGCATTGTAACCAATTGGCCACCCGAGGCGATGGCGACGTAGGTGCTCGAGCCCTTGATCGCTGCTTGCAGCTTTAATTATTATTATTTTTCTAACGTGGTTTTGCGGGCACTTTTGAGGGCCTAAACATGCGTAAAAAGTCACCAAATTTTGCACACACATCAGAACCGGTGAAAATTTACGTCTAATTGTGTTTCGAAAAGCGGGTGTGGTAAAATGACTCTAGAGCGCCACCTAACGCGTTGTAGCTTATGATGCGCTGTGAGTTTGTCGTAGGCAAATGAAATTCGCCACGCATGTGTAGGGTACCTAAACTTAAATATAAGTAAATGGGATCTTATTTCCAAAATCGACAGGAAGTCAGCTATTTCCCAAAAACCTCTAAAAATAGCCATTTTTGCTCACGTCGTACTTTAACGAACTCCTCCTAGAGATTTCATCTGTTAGTCTCAAAACTCGTTCAGCACTATCTTAAGGCATATGGGATGTTAAATTGCGAAGCTTGTTTGACTTCGATAAACTATGTGCGCACAGCGGTCATCCAAAGTCGAAATTTTGTCGTAAAAAGGAAGTTGTTATAACTCGGCCAAGCAATGTCTGATCCAGTTCAAATTCGCTATGTATGTTAAGAGTCCATATCTAAACAAATCCAAAAAGCGATATTCAGTGTCAGTTATAGCGCCACCTAATGGCAGCATGTAATAGACCATTTTCTGTTGTTTTATACTTATATTTCAGGCTGTATTGCGAGTACATGTTTGAAAATCAGTACACTTATGTAAGGGATTAGGACCAAAAAAAAAGTCAATAGGAATCCGTTTCCAAAACCGACAGGAAGTCGGTTATTTTTTTATTAATGTATGAAATTTAGCATAGTTTCAGGCTTTGTACTTTAACGAACTCCTCCTAGAGAATTCATCTGTTCATCTCCAAAGTTGTTCAGTATTCTCTCAAGGCATATGGGATGTTAAATTGCGAAGCTTTTTTCACTTCATTTTACGATGCGCGAATGACAGTCCTCGAAAGTTTGACTTTTTCTTTGAACAGGAAGTGGTTAATAACTCAGCAATGCAATGTCTGGTCGGGTTAAAATTCGTCATGCGTGTTAAGAGTCCATGTCTGAAGGATTTCATAGAGCGATATACAGTGTCAGTTATAGCGCCACCTAATGGCAGCATGCAATATAGCTATTTCTGCTGTTTTTTAATGCTATTTCAGACTGTGTTTAAAGGACATCCTTAAAAATTGCCACACTTATGTTGCAGATCAAGACAAAAAAAAAAGTCAATTGGAGCGAGTTTCCAAAATCAACAGGAAGTTAATTATTTAGCAAAAAACCTTTAAAATGGCACTTTTTCTTGTCTCCTACTTCAACGAACTCCTCCTAGAGATTTTATCTGCTCTCCTTCAAACTCCAGAAATCTTCTCTTAAGGTATATGGGATGTTAAATTGCGAAGCTTTTATTACTTTGATAATCGATGTGGGTACACCAGTCATCGAAATTTGACGTTTCGCTATAAACAGGAAGTTATTATAACTCAGCCATACAATGTCTGATGGATCCCAAATGTACCAACTATACTAAAAGTCCCTGTCTGAATACAACTACAACATTATTCATCGGTTATAGCGCCACCAAGTGATCACAGGAGGAACAGCATTTAAAACTGCATTTTACCAATTTTGACATAGGTTACCAGAATATTGGCCAAAACAGTCCCAAAAAATATTTTAACTCATAAATATTTAGATTCGTTAGCGCCACCTGGGGGTCATGATGCTTTGAGATGGGTTTTTTTTTACTGGAGTTGCCTGTATCATTAGGTTAGTTGAACAGATCTCGCTTGAATACGTCTTCTAACTAAGGATCGGTCGTAGAGCGCATTGTAACTACTTGGCCACCGAGAGGCGATGGCGACGTAGGTGCTCGAGCCCTTGATCGCTGCTTGCAGCTTTAATTATTCTTATTATTATTATTATTCTTATTTTTGTAACGTGTTTTTGCGGGCACTTTTGAGGGCCTAAACATGCATAAAAAGTCACCAAATTTTGCACACACATCAGAACCTGCGTAAATTTACGTCTATTTGTGGTTCGAAAAGCGGGTGTGGTAAAATGACTCTACAGCGCCACCTAACGCGTTGTAGCTTATGATGCGCTATGAGTTTATCGTAGGTGAATGAAATTCGCCACGCATGTGTAGGGTACTAAAACTTAAATATAAGTAAATGGGATCTCATTTCCAAAATTGACAGGAAGTCAGCTATTTCCCAAAAACCTCTAAAAATGGCCATTTTTGCTCACGTCGTACTTTAACTAACTCCTCCTTGAGATTTCATCTGTTCGTCTCAAAACTCGTTCAGCACTATCTTAAGGCATATGGGATGTTAAATTGCGAAGCATTTTTGACTTCGATAAACTATGTGCGCACAGCGGTCATCCAAAGTCTAAATTTTGTCGTAAACAGGAAGTTGTTATAACTCGGCCAAGCAATGTCCGATCCAGTTCAAATTCGCCATGTAGGTTAAGAGTGAATATCTTAACAAATGCAAATAGCTATATACAGTGTCAGTTATAGCGCCACCTAGTGGCAACATGTAATAGACCCTTTTTTGTTGTTTTATACTTGTATTTCAGGCTGTATTGCGAGTACATGTTTGAAAATCAGTACACTTATGTAAGGGATCAGGACCAACAAAAAAGTCAATAGGATTCAGTTTCCAAAACCGACAGGAAGTCGGTTATTTTTTACTATTGTATGAAATTGAGCACAGTTTCAGGCTTTGTACTTTAACGAACTCCTCCTAGAGAATTCATCTGTTCATCTTCAAAGTTGTTCAGTATTCTCTCAAGGCATATGGGATGTTAAATTGCGAAGCTTTTTTGACTTCATTTTACGATGCGCGAATGGCAGTCCTCGAAAGTTGAACTTTTTCCATGAACAGGAAGTGGTTAATAACTCAGCAATGCAATGTCTGATCGGGTTAAAATTCGTCATGCGTGTTAAGAGTCCATGTCTGAAAGGATTTCATAGAGCGATATACAGTGTCAGTTATAGCGCCACCTAATGGCAGCATGCAATATAGTATTTTCTGCTGTTTTTTACTGCTATTTCAGACTGTGTTTAAAGGACATGCTTGAAAATTGCCACACTCATGTTAAAATCAAGACAAACAAAAAATTCAATTGGAGCGAGTTTCCAAAATCAACAGGAAGTTAATTATTTAGCAAAAAACCCTTAAAAAGGCACTTTTCCATGTCTCATACTTCAACGAACTCCTCCTAGAGATTTTATCTGCTCACCTTCAAACTCCAGAAATCTTCTCTTAAGGTACGTTGGATGTTAAATTGCGAAGCTTTTATAACTTTGATAAACGGTGTACGTACACCAGCCATTGAAATTTGACATTTCGCCATAAACAGGAAGTTATTATTACTCAGCCATACAATGTCTGATGGATCCCAAATGTACCAACTATACTAAAAGTCCCTGTCTGAATACATCTACAACATTATTCATCGGTTATAGCGCCACCAAGTGATCACAGGTGGAACAGCATTTAAAACTGCATTTTTACCAATTTTGACAGGTTACCAGAATATTGGCCAAAACAGTCCCAAAAAATATTTCAACTCATAAATATTTAGATTCGTTAGCGCCACCTGGGGGTCATGATGCTTTGAGATGGGATTTTTTTTTACTTGAGTTGCCTGTATCATTAGGTTAGTTGAACAGATCTCGCTTGAATACGTCTTCTAACTAAGGATCGGTCGTAGAGCGCATTGTAACTACTTGGCCACCGAGAGGCGATGGCGACGTAGGTGCTCGAGCCCTTGATCGCTGCTTGCAGCTTTAATTATTATTATTATTATTATTATTTTTTTTCTTCTAACGTGTTTTTGCGGGCACTTTTGAGGGCCTAAACATGCGTAAAAAGTCACCAAATTTTGCACACACATCAGAACCGGTGAAAATTTACGTCTAATTGTGTTTCGAAAAGCGGGTGTGGTAAAATGACTCTAGAGCGCCACCTAACGCGTTGTAGCTTATGATGCGCTATGAGTTTGTCGTAGGCGAATGAAATTCGCCACGCATGTGTAGGGTACTAAAACTTAAATATAAGTAAATGGGACCTCATTTCCAAAATCGACAGGAAGTCAGCTATTTCCCAAAAACCTCTAAAAATAGCTATTTTTGCTCACGTCGTACTTTAACGAACTCCTCCTAGAGATTTCATCTGTTCGTCTCAAAACTCGTTCAGCACTATCTTAAGGCATATGGGATGTTAAATTGCGAAGCTTTTTTGACTTCGATAAACTATGTGCGCACAGCGGTCATCCAAAGTCGAAATTTTGTCGTAAACAGGAAGTTGTTATAACTCGGCCAAGCAATGTCCGATCCAGTTCAAATTCGCCATGTAGGTTAAGAGTGAATATCTTAACAAATGCAAATAGCAATATACAGTGTCAGTTATAGCGCCACCTAGTGGCAACATGTAATAGACCCTTTTCTGTTGTTTTATACTTGTATTTCAGGCTGTATTGCGAGTACATGTTTGAAAATCAGTACACTTATGTAAGGGATCAGGACCAACAAAAAAGTCAACAGGATTCAGTTTCCAAAACCCGACAGGAAGTCGGTTATTTTTTACTATTGTATGAAATTGAGCACAGTTTCAGGCTTTGTACTTTAACTAACTCCTCCTAGAGAATTCATCTGTTCATCTTCAAAGTTGTTCAGTATTCTCTCAAGGCATATGGGATGTTAAATTGCGAAGCTTTTTTGACTTCATTTTACGATGCGCGAATGGCAGTCCTCGAAAGTCGAACTTTTTCTATGAACAGGAAGTGGTTAATAACTCAGCAATGCAATGTCTGATCAGGTTAAAATTCGTCATGCGTGTTAAGAGTCCATGTCTGAAGGATTTCATAGAGCGCAATACAGTGTCAGTTATAGCGCTACCTAATGGCAGCATGCAATATAGCAATTTCTGCTGTTTTTTACTGCTATTTCAGACTGTGTTTAAAGGACATCCTTGAAAATTGCCACACTTATGTTGCAGATCAAGACAAACAAAAAAGTCAATTGCATCGATTTTCCAAAATCAACAGGAAGTTAAATATTTTGCAAAAAACCCTTAAAATGGCACTTTTCCATGTCTCATACTTTAACAAACTCCTCCTAGAGAATTCATCTGTTCATCTCCAAAGTTGTTCAGTATTCTCTCAAGGCATATGGGATGTTAAATTGCGAAGCTTTTTTGACTTCATTTTACGATGCGCGAATGGCAGTCCCCGAAAGTCAAACTTTTTATATGAACAGGAAGTGGTTAATAACTCAGCAATGCAATTTCTGATCGGGTTAAAATTTGTCAAGCGTGTTAAGAGTCCACGCCTGAAGGATTTCATAGAGCGAAATACAGTGTCAGTTATAGCGCCACCTAATGGCAGCATGCAATATAGCATTTTCGTCTGTTTTTTTACTGCTATTTCAGACTGTGTTTAAAGGACATGCTTGAAAATTGCCACACTTATGTTGCAGATTAAGACAAACAAAAAAGTCAATTGCATCGATTTTCCAAAATCAAAAGGAAGTTAATTATTTTGCAAAGAAACCCTTAAAATGGCTATAGGGTTCTGTCGCTTTAAGGGGAAAGGGGGTGTACTGTGGCTTTAAGAGAGCACAAAACAAAAAATTGGTCATGAATTATACTCCGGACATGTTGTTGTATATTTGCATGGCGTTAGAGCTGTGGTTAACGGATATGAAACTGAATTAGATTTTTAGAGGAGTTTCCGCTGAGCACAATGGTATGTAATATGTGTGGGGTCATTCTCAGTGTTAGTGAGCTATGAGCGGAAATGTAATGCACAAGGGGCAAGTCCCCGGTACCTGGGACTCTCGGGCTTAAGAGATTATATTATATTTATACTATTTTTATGTGCGTGCGTGTTGAGAGTGATTGACTTTTCGCTGCTTCAATCAGAGTCCGGGGGCGAACTATTTAACATGCGCGTCTGCTCCGGTTTCACTTTCTCTCTGAGTTCGTGGCCAACCGCTACTAGCGCACAGTCACTGTGTCTCGTTCGCGATCGTCCAGTTCGGTGCTGTCATCTCTCTCGCTCTCTCTCTCTGAGAGTTTGAAAGTAGTTGATCTCCCGTGCTTCGCTGAGACCCACTGCCTCTATGACTGCAGCGCGCTGCTGCCGTTGTGGCATATTTTTCGGCTCACCTCTGCGTGAACGCGCATTCAATCACGTGATTGCACAGACAATGAGCGTTCACATAAAATGTTTACTCGTGAAGACGTTTTCATTTTTATTTTGCTTATATGCCGCGTAGATGTCAAATTTACTTGTAACACATTGTTTAATTATAAATATAAGTTTAAAAGAATGCAATCGCCCAATGCAAGTTGCTCACAGCAGTGAATATTGTAATTTATGAATGTACAGCATTATACAAACTTCAGATGTTTATATTTTCTTTGCGTATTCATTAGAATAATTAACATTTAACGTAAAAAGAAGGATAAAACAAAGTAAAAATGTGTTGATATGATATAATATAAAAAGCTTTAGATGTTTATATTTTATTTGCATTAGACTGACTACTTAAAAGATATTTGTTTGTGAAATGTTGTTTGCATTCATTTGTAATAAACTCCCTTGTGCTGCTTTTTAGTCCATGTGCAAAAAAAAGCAAAGCAGAAAGACTGTAATGAAATCACAATGCCTATTTTGAGGTTTTGTGTGTAACTTATAGGATAAATACCACACACTAATTGTGATGAAGCATAAAGGGCCTAATAGACAATGAAACTGAAACAGCTTGTTTTGCCCTGTAAATCTGTTTATGGATCTATGTGATTTTTATTGTGAATATCAGTTCCACGTGATCAGAATTTGACAACCTAAGACAATTTTATCATGTTTAAAATGTCCATTGAACCTAAATTCATGTAAGATGTGCACATTCTGATCATGCTCAACCCGTGATAACAATAACATAAAGTCCATTATTTCAGCATAACAATATATCAGTATAACAAGGTGCCAATAATGCAAAGGGAAAGCAGGTAAACATTTAGTTTTATTCAGAGTGACTCAGTTCCATCATTGTTCTATCATTTCCACAATGGAATAATGTTTCTGTCCCTGTTTATATAAGGCCAGTGTCCTGTACTTCTTCCAACCCTGTTTCAAAGTATACACCAGCAGCTCCATACAAGGTTTTTATCAGTGTGTTTCTAAACACTATACTGTGCAGGGATGGTAACAACATATCGACTGCATTACCAAGGACATGCCAAATGGTACTGCAGTATCCAGAAAATACTCTTTCTTTTACCTCTTACTTTAAAAAAATGTATGCATGGAGTATTGTTCAGATGTTTGGACTGCGACAAATAAAACACAGCTTAGAAAGCTGCAGATTGTTCAGAACAGAGCTACAGATTGATGCTGCAATGCTTATATCAAACTAGCTCTCACGATGATCATCTGGTTAACAGTTAATATCAGGTGTGCTTTATTATTATTTATGGGTATTAATTGTTGGTTTACCACTCGTTTTAGTTCATCAAAAATAATATCCCAGGGAAATACAGTTATGAAACTAGATTTTTGGAGGGTGATAATCTAACAATTCTTAGATAATCTGGCAACATTTCAAAAGTTAAGAAACAAATAAAGATAATTCTAGACTCAGCATAAGATAATGAATGCGGTGAGAAAGAAACGCTTTGGTGTGTGTTTTTATTTTAATTCTATTCTTGACTCTTAAAGCTGTAAAAATTAACTTTCCCCAATCATCAGTTATTGCGCCACCAAGTGATGACAGGTGGAACAGCATTTAAAACTGCAGTTTACCAATTTTGACATAGGTTACCAGGATATTGTCCCAAAAAATATTTCAACTCGTGAATATTTAGACTCGTTAGCGTTGCCTGGGGGCCATGATGCTTTGAGATGGGATTTTGTTTTATTGCCTGTATCATTAGGTTAGTTGAACAGATCTCGCTTGAATACGCCTTCTAACTAAGGATCAGTCGTAGAGCGCATTGTAACGACTTGGCCACCGAGAGGCGATGGCGACGTAGGCGCTCGAGCCCTTGATCGCTGCTTGCAGCTTTAATTATTATTATTATTATTATTTTTTTTCTTCTAACGTGTTTTTGCGGGCACTTTTGAGGGCCTAAACATGCGTAAAAAGTCACCAAATTTTGCACACACATCAGAACCTGCGTAAATTTACGTCTATTTGTGTTTCGAAAAGCGGGTGTGGTAAAATGACTCTACAGCGCCACCTAACGCGTTGTAGCTTATGATGCGCTGTGAGTTTGTCGTAGGCGAATGAAATTCGCCACGCATGTGTAGGGTACCTAAACTTAAATATAAGTAAATGGGATCTTATTTCCAAAATCGACAGGAAGTCAGCTATTTTGCAAAAACCTCTAAAAATGGCCATTTTTGCTCACGTCGTACTTTAACGAACTCCTCCTAGAGATTTCATCTGTTCGTCTCAAAACTCGTTCAGCACTATCTTAAGGCATATGGGATGTTAAATTGCGAAGCTTTTTTGACTTCGATAAACTATATGCGCACAGCGGTCATCCAAAGTCGAAATTTTGTCGTAAACAGGAAGTTGTTATAACTCGGCCAAGCAATGTCCGATCCAGTTCAAATTCGCCATGTAGGTTAAGAGTTAATTTCTTAACAAATGCAAATAGCGATATACAGTGTCAGTTATAGCGCCACCTAGTGGCAACATGTAATAGACCCTTTTCTGTTGTTTCATACTTGTATTTCAGGCTGTATTGCGAGTACATGTTTGAAAATCAGTACACTTATGTAAGGGATCAGGACCAACAAAAAAAGTCAATAGGATTCAGTTTCCAAAACCGACAGGAAGTCAGTTATTTTTTACTATTGTATGAAATTGAGCATAGTTTCAGGCTTTGTACTTTAACGAACTCCTTCTAGAGAGTTCATCTGTTCATCTCCAAAGTTGTTCAGTATTCTCTCAAGGCATATGGGATGTTAAATTGCGAAGATTTTTTGACTTCATTTTACGATGCGCGAATGGCAGTCCTCGAAAGTCAAACTTTTTATATGAACAGGAAGTGGTTAATAACTCAGCAATGCAATGTCTGATCGGGTTAAATTTCGTCATGCGTGTTAAGAGTCCATGTCTGAAGGATTTCATAGAGCGATATACAGTGTCAGTTATAGCGCCACCTAATGGCAGCATGACATATAGTATTTTCTGCTGTTTTTTTACTGCTATTTCAGACTGTGTTTAAAGGACATGCTTGAAAATTGCCACACTTATGTTGCAGATCAAGCCAAAAAAAAAAGTCAATTGGAGCGAGTTTCTAAAATCAACAGGAAGTTATTTATTTAGCAAAAAACCCTTAAAATGGCACTTTTTCATGTCTCATACTTCAACGAACTCCTCCTAGAGATTTTATCTGCTCACCTTCAAACTCCAGAAATCTTCTCTTAAGGTATGTGGGATGTTATATTGTGAAGCTTTTATTACTTTGATAAACAATGTACGTACACCAGTCATTGAAATTTGACGTTTTGCCATAAACAGGAAGTTGTTATAACTCAGCCATATAATGTCTGATGGATCCCAAATGTACCAACTATACTAAAAGTCCCTGTCTGAACACATCTACAACATTAATCATCGATTATAGCGCCACCAAGTGATCACAGGTGGAACAGCCTTTAAAACTGCATGTTTACCAATTTTGACAGGTTACCCGAATAATGGCCAAAACAGTCTCAAAAAATATTTCAACTCATAAATATTTAGACTCGTTAGCGCCACCTGGGGGTCATGATGCTTTGAGATGGGATTTTTTTTACTTGAGTTGCCTGTATCATTAGGTTAGTTGAACAGATCTCGCTTGAATACGTCTTCTAACTAAGGATCAGTCGTAGAGCGCATTGTAACGACTTGGCCACCGTGAGGTGATGGCGACGTAGGTGCTCGAGCCCTTGATCGCTGCTTGCAGCTTTAATTATTATTCTTTTTCTTCTAACGTGTTTTTGCGGGCACTTTTGAGGGCCTAAACATGCGTAAAAAGTCACCAAATTTTGCACACACATCAGAACCTGCGTAAATCTACGTCTATTTGTGGTTCGAAAAGCGGGTGTGGTAAAATGACTCTACAGCGCCACCTAACGCGTTGTAGCTTATGACGCGCTATGAGTTTGTCGTAGGTGAATGAAATTCGCCACGCATGTGTAGAGTACTAAAACTTAAATATAAGTAAATGGGATCTCATTTCCAAAATCGACAGGAAGTCAGCTATTTCCCAAAAACCTCTAAAAATAGCCATTTTTGCTCACGTCGTACTCTAACGAACTCCTCCTAGAGATTTCATCTGTTCGTCTCAAAACTCGTTCAGCACTATCTTAAGGCATAGGGGATGTTAAATTGCGAAGCTTTTTTGACGTCGATAAACTATGTGCGCACAGCGGTCATCCAAAGTCGAAATTTTGTCGTAAACAGGAAGTTGTTATAACTCGGCAAAGCAATGTCCGATCCAGTTCAAATTCGCCATGTAGGTTAAGAGTGAATATCTTAACAAATGCAAATAGCAATATGCAGTGTCAGTTATAGCGCCACCTAGTGGCAACATGTAATAGACCCTTTTCTGTTGTTTTATACTTGTATTTCAGGCTGTGTGGCGAGTACATGTTTGAAAATCAGTACACTTATGTAAGGGATCAGGACCAACAAAAAAGTCAATAGGATTCAGTTTTCAAAACCGACAGGAAGTCGGTTATTTTTTACTATTGTATGAAATTGAGCACGGTTTCAGGCTTTGTACTTTAACGAACTCCTCCTAGAGAATTCATCTGTTCATCTTCAAAGTTGTTCCGTATTCTCTCAAGGCATATGGGATGTTAAATTGCGAAGCTTTTTTGACTTCATTTTACGATGCGCGAATGGCAGTCCTCAAAAGTCGAACTTTTTCTATGAACAGGAAGTGGTTAATAACTCAGCAATGCAATGTCTGATCAGGTTAAAATTCGTCATGCGTGTTAAGAGTCCATGTCTGAAGGATTTCATAGAGCGCAATACAGTGTCAGTTATGGCGCTACCTAATGGCAGCATGCAATATAGCAATTTCTGCTGTTTTTTACTGCTATTTTAGACTGTGTTTAAAGGACATCCTTGAAAATTGCCACACTTATGTTGCAGATCAAGACAAACAAAAAAGTCAATTTGGGCGAGTTTCCAAAATCAACAGGAAGTTAATTATTTAGCAAAAAACCTTTAAAATGGCACTTTTTCTTGTCTCCTACTTCAACGAACTCCTCCTAAAGATTTTATCTGCTCACCTTCAAACTCCAGAAATCGTCTCTTAAGGTATATGGGATGTTAAATTGCGAAGCTTTTATTACTTTGATAAACGATGTACGTACACCAGTCATCGAAATTTGACGTTTCGCCATAAACAGGAAGTTATTATAACTCAGCCATACAATGTCTGATCGATCCCAAATGTACCAACTATACTAAAAGTCCCTGTCTGAACATATCTACAACATTAATCATCGGTTATAGCGCCACCAAGTGATCACAGGAGGAACAGCATTTAAAACTGCAGTTTACCAATTTTGACATAGGTTACCAGGACATTGGCCAAAACAGACCCAAAAAATATTTAAACTCGTAAATATTTAGACTTGTTAGCGCCCCCTGGGGGTCATGATGCTTTGAGATGTGATTTTTTTTTTATTTAAGTTGCCTGTATGATTAGGTAATTTGAAAAGATCTCACTTCAATATGTCTTCTAACTAAGGATCAGTCGTAGTGCGCATTGTGACGAATTGGCCACCGAGAGGCGATGGCGACGTAGGTGCTCGAGCCCTTGATCGCTGCTTGCAGCTTTAATTATTATTTTTTTTCTTCTAACGTGTTTTTGCGGGCACTTTTGAGGGCCTAAACATGCGTAAAAAGTCACCAAATTTTGCACACACATCAGAACCTGCGTAAATTTACGCCTATTTGTGGTTCGAAAAGCGGGTGTGGTAAAATGACTCTACAGCGCCACCTAACGCGTTGTAGCTTATGATGCGCTATGAGTTTGTCGTAGGCGAATGAAATTCGCCACGCATGTGTAGGGTACCAAAACTTAAATATAAGTAAATGGGATCTCATTTCCAAAATCGACAGGAAGTCAGCTATTTTAAAAAAACCTCTAAAAATGGCCATTTTTGCTCACGTCGTACTTTAACGAACTCCTCCTAGAGATTTAATCTGTTCGTCTCAAATCTCGTTCAGCACTATCTTAAGGCATATGGGATGTTAAATTGCGAAGCTTTTTTGACTTCGATAAACTATGTGCGCACAGCGGTCATCCAAAGACGAAATTTTGTCGTAAACAGGAAGTTGTTATAACTAGGCCAAGCAATGTCCGATCCAGTTCAAATTCGCCATGTAGGTTAAGAGTGAATATCTTAACAAATGCAAATAGCGATATACAGTGTTAGTTATAGCGCCACCTAGTGGCAACATGTAATAGACCCTTTTCTGTTGTTTTATACTTGTATTTCAGGCTGTATTGCGAGTACATGTTTGAAAATCAGTACACTTATGTAAGGGATCAGGATCAACAAAAAAGTCAATAGGATTCAGTTTCCAAAACCGACAGGAAGTCGGTTATTTTTTACTATTGTATGAAATTGAGCACAGTTTCAGGCTTTGTACTTTAACGAACTCCTCCTAGAGAATTCATCTGTTCATCTTCAAAGTTGTTCGGTATTCTCTCAAGGCATATGGGATGTTAAATTGCGAAGCTTTTTTGACTTCATTTTACGATGCGCGAATGGCAGTCCTCGAAAGTCGAACTTTTTCTATGAACAGGAAGGGGTTAATAACTCAGCAATGCAATGTCTGATCAGGTCAGAATTCGTCATGCGTGTTAAGAGTCCATGTCTGAAGGATTTCATAGAGCGAAATACAGTGTCAGTTATAGCGCTACCTAATGGCAGCATGCAATATAGCAATTTCTGCTGTTTTTTACTGCTATTTCAGACTGTGTTTAAAGGACATCCTTGAAAATTGCCACACTTATGTTGCAGATCAAGACAAACAAAAAAGTCAATTAGAGCGAGTTTTCAAAATCGACAGGAAGTTAAATATTTTGCAAAAAACCCTTAAAATGGCACTTTTCCATGTCTCATACTTCAACGAACTCCTCCTAGAGATTTTATCTGCTCTCCTTCAAACTCCAGAAATCTTCTCTTAAGGTATGTTGGATGTTAAATTGCGAAGCTTTTATAACTTTGATAAACGGTGTACGTACACCAGCCATAGAAATGTGACGTTTCGCCATAAACAGGAAGTTATTATAACTTAGCCATACAATGTCTGATGGATCCCAAATGTACCAACTATACTAAAAGTCCCTGTCTAAACGCATCTACAACATTAATCATAGGTTATAGCACCACCAAGTGATCACAGGTGGAACAGCATTTAAAACTGCATTTTTACCAATTTCGACAGGTTACCAGAATATTGCCCAAAACAGACACAAAAAATATTTCAACTCATAAATATTTAGACTCGTTAGCGCCGCCTGGGGGTCATGATGCTTTGAGATGGGATTTTTTTTGCTTGAGTTGCCTGTATCGTTTGGTTATTTGAACCGATCTCGCTTGAATACGTCTTCTAACTAAGGATCAGTCGTAGAGCGCATTGTAACGACTTGGCCACCGTGAGGTGATGGCGACGTAGGTGCTCGAGCCCTTGATCGCTGCTTGCAGCTTTAATTATTATTATTATTATTATTATTTTTCTAACGTGTTTTTGCGGGCACTTTTGAGGGCCTAAACATGCGTAAAAAGTCACCAAATTTTGCACACACATCAGAACCTGCGTAAATTTACGTCTATTTGTGGTTCGAAAAGCGGGTGTTTTAAAATGACTCTACAGCGCCACCTAACGCGTTGTAGCTTATGATGCGCTATGAGTTTGTCGTAGGCAAATGAAATTCGCCACGCATGTGTAGGGTACCTAAACTTA
The DNA here is from genome assembly GCA_007224835.1 of Danionella cerebrum. Classification (NCBI taxonomy): domain Eukaryota; kingdom Metazoa; phylum Chordata; class Actinopteri; order Cypriniformes; family Danionidae; genus Danionella; species Danionella cerebrum. Next base: position 14,225 of record SRMA01026959.1, on the reverse strand, counting down.
AATATAAGTAAATGGGATCTTATTTCCAAAATCGACAGTAAGTCAGCTATTTCCCAAAAACCTCTAAAAATGGCCATTTTTGCTCACGCCGTACTTTAACGAACTCCTCCTAGAGATTTCATCTGTTCGTCTCAAAACTCGTTCAGCACTATCTTAAGGCATATGGGATGTTAAATTGCGAAGCTTTTTTGACTTCGATAAACTATGTGCGCACAGCGGTCATCCAAAGTCGAAATTTTGTCGTAAACAGGAAGTTGTTATAACTCGGCCAAGCAATGTCCGATCCAGTTCAAATTCGCTATGTATGTTAAGAGTCCATCTCTTAACAAATCCAAATAGCGATATACAGTGACAGTTATAGCGCCACCTAGTGCCAACATGTAATAGACCCTTTTCTGTTGTTTTATACTTGTATTTCAGGCTGTATTGCGAGTACATGTTTGAAAATCAGTACACGTATGTAGGGCATCAGGACCAACAAAAAAGTCAATAGGAATCAGTTTCCAAAACCGACAGGAAGTCGGTTATTTTTTATTATTTTATGTAATGGAGCATAGTTTCAGGGTTTGTACTTTAACGAACTCCTCCTAGAGAATTCATCTGTTCATCTCCAAAGTTGTTCAGTATTCTCTCAAGGCATATGGTATGTTAAATTGCGAAGCTTTTTTCACTTCATTTTACGATGCGCGAATGGCAGTCCTCGAAATTTTGACTTTTTCTTTGAACAGGAAGTGGTTAATAACTCAGCAATGCAATGTCTGATCGGGTTAAAATTCGTCATGCGGGTTAAGAGTCCATGTCTGAAGGAGTTCATAGAGCGAAATACAGTGTCAGTTATAGCGCCACCTAATGGCAGCATGCAATATAGCATTTTCTGCTGTTTTTTACTGTTATTTCAGACTGTGTTTAAAGGACATGCTTGAAAATTGCCACACTTATGTTGCATATCAAGACAAACAAAAAAGTCAATTGGAGCGAGTTTCCAAAATCAACAGGAAGTTAAATATTTTGCAAAAAACCTTAAAATCGCACTTTTGCATGTCTCATACTTTAACAAACTCCTCCTAGAGAATTCATCTGTTCATCTCCACAGTTGTTCAGTATTTTTGCAAGGCATATGGGATGTTAAATTGCGAAGCTTTTTTGACTTCATTTTACGATGCGCGAATGGCAGTCCTCGGAAGTCAAACTTTTTATATGAACAGGAAGTGGTTAATAACTCAGCAATGCAATTTCTGATCGGGTTAAAATTTGTCAGGCGTGTTAAGAGTCCACGTCTGAAGGATTTCATAGAGCGAAATACAGTGTCAGTTATAGCGCCACCTAATGGCAGCATGCAATATAGCATTTTCTTCTGTTTTTTACTGCTATTTCGGACTGTGTTTAAAGGACATGCTTGAAAATTGCCACACTTATGTTGCAGATCAAGACAAACAAAAAAGTCAATTGCAGCAATTTTCCAAAATCAAAAGGAAGTTAATTATTTTGCAAAAAACCCTCAAAATGGCTGTAGGGTTCTGTCACTGTGGCTTTAAGAGAATGGCTGTAAAATGGGAAACAGTGGCAGTCTGGCAGAGCAAAACCTTGGTCATGAATTATACTCCGGACATGTTGTTGTTTATTTGCATGGCCTTATAGCTGTGGTTAACGGATATGAAATTGAATAAGATTTTTAGAGGAGTTTCCGCTGAGCACAACGGTATGTGATATGTGTGGGGTCATTCTCAGGGTTAATGAGCTATGAGCGAAAATGTAATGCACAAGGGGGCAAGTCCCCGGTACCTGGGACTCTCGGGCTTAAGAGCTTATATTGTATTTATGTTTATACTATTTTTATGTGCGTGCATGTTGAGAGTGATTGACGTTTCGCGTGTTGAGAGTGATTTGACTCCCGGTCAGAGTCCGGGGACAGACTATTTAACATGCGCGTCTGCTCCGGTTTCACTCTCTCTCCGAGTTTGTGGCCAACCGCTACTAGCGCACAGTGACTGTGTCTCGTTCGCGATCGTCCAGTTCGGTGCTGTCATCTCTCGCGCTCTCTCTCTGAGAGTTTGAAAGTAGTTGATCTCCCGTGCTTCGCTGAGACCCACTGCCTATATGACTGCAGTTTCGGCTCCCCTCTACGTGAACGCGCATTCAATCACGTGATTGCACAGACTAAGCCAATGAGCGTTCACATAAAATGTTTACTCGTGAAGACGTTTTCATTTTTATTTTGCTTATATGCCGCGTAGATGTCAAATTTACTTGTAACACATTGTTCAACTATAAATATTGTTTAAAAGAATGCAATCGCCTAAAGCAAGTTGTTTACAGCAGTGAATATTGTGATAATTTATGAATGTACAGCATTATACACACTTTAGATGTTTATATTTTATTTGCGTATTCATTAGAATAATTAACATTTAACGTAAAAAGAAGGATAAACACAAGTAAAAATTTGTTGATATGATATAATATAAAAAGCTTTAGATGTTTATATTTTATTTGCATTAGACTTACTACTTAAAAGATATTTGTTTGTGAAATGTTTGCATTCATTTGTAATAAAATCCCTGGTGCTGCTTTTTAGTCCATGTGCAAAAAAAGCAAAGCAGAAAGACTGTAATGAAATCACAATGCCTATTTTGAGGGCTTGTGTGTAACTTATAGGATAAATACCACACAATAATTGTGATGAAGCATAAAGGGCCTAATAGACAATGAAACGGAAACAGCTTGTTTTGCCCTGTAAATCTATTTATGGATCTATGTGATTTTTATTGTGAATATCAGTTCCACGTGATCAGAATTTGACAACATAATACAATTTTGTCATGTTTAAAATGTCCATTGAACCTAAATTCATGTTAGATTTGCACATTCTGATCATGATCAACCAGTGATAACAATAACATAAAGTCCATTATTTCAGCATAACAATATATCAGTGTAACAAGGTGCCAATAATGCAAAGGAAAAGCAGGTAAACATTTAGTTTTATTCAGAGTGACTCAGTTCCATCATTGTTCTATCATTTCCACAATGGAATAATGTTTCTGTCCCTGTTTATAAAGTGGCAGTGTCATGTACTGGTTCCAACCCTGTTTCAAAGTATACACCAGCAGCTCCATACAAGGTTTTTATCAGTGTGTTTCTAAACACTATAATGTGCAGGGATGGTAACAACATAACGACTGCATTACCAAGGACATGCCAAATGGTACTGCAGTATCCAGAAAATGCTCTTTCTTTTACCTCTTACTTTAAAAAAAATGAATGCATGGAGTATTGTTCAGTTGTTTGGACTGCGACAAATAAAACAGGTTAGAAAGCTGCAGATTGTTCAGAACAGAGCTACAGATTGATGCTGCAATGCTTATATCAAACTACTCTTACGATGATCATCTGGTTAACAGTTAATATCAGGTGTGCTTTACTATTATTTATGGGTAATACTTGTTGGTTTACCACTCGTTTTAGTTCATCAAAAATAATATCCCAGGGAAATACACAGTTATGAAACTAGATATTTGAAGGGTGATAATCTAACAACTCTTGGATAATCTGGCAACATTCCAAAATGTAAGAAACAAATAAAGATAATTTTAGTATCAGCATAAGATAATGAATGCAGTGAGAAAGAAACACTTTTGTGTATGTTTTCATTTTAATTCTATTTTTGACTCTTAAAGCTGTAAAAATGAACTTTACCCAATCATCAGTTATTGCGCCACCAAGTGATCACAGGTGGAACAGCATTTAAAACTAAGGATCAGTCGTAGAGCGCATTGTAACGATTTGGCTACTGAGAGGCGATGGCGACGTAGGTGCTCGAGCCCTTGATCGCTGCTTGCAGCTTTAATTATTATTATTATTATTAGGGCTCGAGCACCGAAGGAGCTCGGGCCCAACGGGCTCGAGCACCGTAGGTGCAAGAACCCTATTGTTTCTGTTAGGATTATTATTATTATTATTATTATTATTATTTTTCTAACGTGTTTTTGCGGGCACTTTTGAGGGCCTAAACATGCGTAAAAAGTCACCGAATTTTGCACACACATCAGAACCTGCGAAAATTTACGTCTATTTGTGGTTTGAAAAGCGGGTGTGGTAAAATGACTCTACAGCGCCACCTAACGCGTTGTAGCTTATGATGCGCTGTGAGTTTGTCGTAGGTGAATGAAATTCGCCACGCATGTGTAGGGTACCTAAACTTAAATATAAGTAAATGGGATCTTATTTCCAAAATCGACAGGAAGTCAGCTATTTCGCAAAAACCTCTAAAAATGGCCGATTTTGCTCACGTCGTACTTTAACGAACTCCTCCTAGAGATTTCATCTGTTCGTCTCAAAACTCGTTCAGCACTATCTTAAGGCATATGGGATGTTGAATTGCGAAGCTTTTTTGACTTCGATAAACTATGTGCGCACAGCGGTCATCCAAAGTCGAAATTTTGTCGTAAACAGGAAGTTGTTATAACTCGGCCAAGCAATGTCCGATCCAGTTCAAATTCGCCATGTAGGTTAAGAGTGAATATCTTAACAAATGCAAATAGCGATATACAGTGTCAGTTATAGCGCCACCTAGTGGCAACATGTAATAGACCATTTTCCGTTGTTTTATACTTGTATTTCAGGCTGTATTGCGAGTACATGTTTGAAAATCAGTACACTTATGTAAGGGATCAGGACCAACAAAAAAAGTCAATGGGAATCCGTTTCCAAAACCGACAGGAAGTCGGTTATTTTTTATTATTGTATGAAATTGAGCATAGTTTCAGGGTTTGTACTTTAACGAACTCCTCCTAGAGAATTCATCTGTTCATCTCCAAAGTTGCTCAGTATTCTCTCAAGGCATATGGGATGTTAAATTGCGAAGCTTTTATAACTTCATTTTACGATGCGCGAATGGCAGTCCTCGAAAGTTGAACTTTTTCCATGAACAGGAAGTGGTTAATAACTCAGCAATGCAATGTCTGATCGGGTTAAAATTCGTCATGCGTGTTAAGAGTCCATGTCTGAAAGATTTAATAGAGTGATATACAGTGTCAGTTATAGCGCCACCTAATGGCAGCATGCAATATAGTATTTTCTGCTGTTTTTTACTGCTATTTCAGACTGTGTTTAAAGGACATGCTTGAAAATTGCCACATTCCTGTTACAGATCAAGACAAACAAAAAAGTCAATTGGAGCGAGTTTCCAAAATCAACAGGAAGTTAATTATTTAGCAAAAAACCCTTAAAATGGCACTTTTCCATGTCTCATACTTTAACAAACTCCTCCTAGAGAATTCATCTGTTCATCTCCAAAGTTGTTCAGTATTTTCGCAAGGCATATGGAATGTTAAAGTGCGAAGCTTTTTTACTTTATTTTACGATGCGCGAATGGCAGTCCTCGAAAGTCAAACTTTTTCTATGAACAGGAAGTGGTTAATAACTCAGCAATGCAATTTCTGATTGGGTTAAAATTTGTCATGCGTGTTAAGAGTCCATGTCTGAAAGAATTCATATAGCGAAATACAGTGTCAGTTATAGCGCCACCTAATGGCAGCATGCAATATAGCATTTTCTTCTGTTTTTTACCGCTATTTCAGACTGTGTTTAAAGGACATGCTTGAAAATTGCCACACTTATGTTACAGATCAAGACAAACAAAAAAGTAAATTGCAGCGATTTTCCAAAATCAAAAGGAAGTTAATTATTTTCCAAAAAACCTTTAAAATGGCTGTAGGGTTCTGTCGCTTTATGGGAAACAGTACACATGGGGTGTACTGTGCACAGTACACAGGGGGTGTACTGTGGCTTTAAGAGGAGTGGCAGTCGAATGGGAAAAAGAGTAGCAAGCATGGTTGCCAGGGTAGCGGTTTTCCCGCACAATTGGGCTATTTTAGAAAAGGAGTTGCGGGAAAAAATACGGAGTTGCGGGTTGCGGTTTTTTGGGCTACATTTATAATGTACCGCGGCCGCAAAAAAATAAAAAATAAATAATAATAATAAATAATAATTGTGGACAAAGATAAAAGGGAACCTTTTATTAGTGGGTGTTGATCCCCGGGAATGAATACTTGGCAACAAACGCTGCTTCTTGCGAGACGCAAATAGGCGCCCGCGCCACATGTGTTTTTAACATAACCAATCATCATCATCACGTCACTCCTTGAGAGCGTTGTAGTCAGAAGCGGCGGTTCGGTTATCTGTGGATGAACAAGTACAAGTAGGCACTTCTGACTAGGGTCAAAAAAAATTCAGAGAGCACATGTTCTTATTTGACCTTTATTGTATGAGATTGTGTATTAAAAAAGCACAATGTGTGATATTAAGAATTTGGGTTAGACAAAAGGCCAATACTTTAAACTTAAACTTATATAAATTTTTTAAGGCCCTTTGTGGGAATCCAGCCGTTGTCTAATCTGATTGGACACTGAAAAATTGGGCTAGTTTTCATTCCATTTGGGCGGATTTTGAGTTGTCATTGGGCTGGAAATATTTCTGGGACCTGGCAACCCTGGTAGCAAGTCTGGCAGAGCAGAGAATTCGTATTGAGAATTAATAGTGCACAGAAACAAAAACTTGGTCATGAATTATACTCTGGACATGCTGTTGTTTATTTGCTTGGCGTTAGAACTGTGGTTAACGGATATGAAATTGAATTAGATTTTTAGAGGAGTTTCCGCTGAGCACAACGGTATGTAATATGTGTAGGGTCCCTCACAGGGTAAATGAGCTATGAGCGGAAATGTAATGCACAAGGGGGCAAGTCCCCGGTACCTGGGACTCTCGGGCTTAAGAGGTTACCGTATATTATATTTATGTTGATTTGTATTATACTATTTTTATGTGCGTGCATGTTGATAGTGATTGTCGTTTCGCTGCTTCAATCAGAGTCCGGGGGCAGACTATTTAACATGCGCGTCTGCTCCGGTTTCACTTTCTCTCTGAGTTCGTGGCCAACCGCTACTAGCGCACAGCCACTGTGTCTCGTTCGCGATCGTCCAGTTGTCATCTCTCTCGCTCTCTCTCTGAGAGTTTGAAAGTAGTTGATCTCCCGTGCTTCACTGAGTCCTGCAGCGCTGCTGCCATTGTGCCATCTTTCGGCTCACCTCTGCGTGAACGCGCATTCAATTACGTGATTGCACAGACTAAGCCAATAGAGTTCAAATAAAATATTTACTCATGAAGACGTTTTCATTTTTATTTTGCTTATATGCCGCGTAGATGTCAAATTTACTTGTAACACATTGTTTAATTATAAATATAGGTTTAAAAGAATGCAATCGCCCAATGCAAGTTGCTCACAGCAGTGAATATTGTAATTTATGAATGTACAGCATTACACAAACTTCAGATGTTTATATTTTATTTGCGTATTCATTAGAATAATTAACATTTAACGTAAAAAGAAAGATAAAAACAAGTAAAAATTTGTTGATATGATATAATATAAAAAGCTTTAGATGTTTATATTTTATTTGCATTAGACTGACTATTTAGAAGATATTTGTTTGTGAAATGTTGTTTGCATTCATTTGTAATAAACTCCCTGGTGCTGCTTTTGAGTACATGTGCAAAAAAAGCAAAGCAGAAATACTGTAATGAAATCACAATGCCTATTTTGAGGTTTTATGTGTAACTTATAGCATAAATATCACACATTAATTGTGATGAAGCATAAAGGGCTTAATGGACAATGAAACTGAAACAGCTTGTTTTGCCCTGTAAATATAGTTTATGGATCTATGTGATTTTTATTGTGAATATCAGTTCCACGTGATCAGAATTTGACAACCTAATACAATTTTATCATGTTTAAAATGTCCATTGAACCTAAATTCATGTTAGATGTGCACATTCTGATCATGCTCAACCAGTGATAACAATAACATAAAGTCCATTATTTCAGCATAACAATATATCAGTATAACAAGGTGCCAATTATGCAAAGGAAAGGCAGGTAAACATTTAGTTTAATTCAGAGTGACTCAGTTCCATCATTGTTCTATCATTTCCACAATGGAATAATGTTTCTGTCGCTGTTTATATAAGGCCAGTGTCCTGTACTGGTTCCAACCCTGTTTCAAAGTATACACCAGCAGCTCCATACAAGGTTTTTATCAGTGTGTTTCTAAACACTATAATGTGCAGGGATGGTAACAATATATCGACTGCATTACCAAGGACATGCCAAATGGTACTGCAGTATCCAGAAAATGCTCTTTCTTTCACCTCTTACTTTAAAAAAATGTACGCATGGAGTATTGTTCAGATGTTTGGACTGCGACAAATAAAACACAGCTTAGAAAGCTGCAGATTGTTCGGAACAGAGCTACAGATTGATGCTGCAATGCTTATATCAAACTAGCTCTCACGATGATCATCTGGTTAACAGTTAATATCAGGTGTGCTTTACTATTATTTATGGGTATTAATTGTTGGTTTAGCACTCGTTTTAGTTCATCAAAAATAATATCCCAGGGAAATACAGTTATGAAACTAGATATTTGAAGGGTGATAATCTAACAATTCTTGGATAATCTGGCAACATTTCAAAATGTAAGAAACAAATAAAGATAATTATAGCATAAGATAATGAATGCGGGGAGAAAGAAACGCTTTGGTGTATGTTTTCATTTTAATTCTATTTTTGACTCTTAAAGCTGTAAAAATGAACTTTACCCAATCACCAGTTATTGCTCTACCAAGTGATCACAGGTGGAACAGCATTTAAAACTAAGGATCTAACTAAGGATCAGTCGTAGAGCGGATTGTAACGATTTGGCCACCGAGAGGCGATGGCGACGTAGGTGCTCGAGCCCTTGATCGCTGCTTGCAGCTTTAATTATTATTTTTTTTCTTCTAACGTGTTTTTGCGGGCACTTTTGAGGGCCTAAACATGCGTAAAAAGTCACCAAATTTTGCACACACATCAGAACCTGCGTAAATTTACGTCTATTTGTGGTTCGAAAAGCGGGTGTGGTAAAATGACTCTACAGCGCCACCTAACGCGTTGTAGCTTATGATGCGCTATGAGTTTGTCGTAGGTTAATGAAATTCGCCACGCATGTGTAGGGTACTAAAACTTAAATATAAGTAAATGGGATCTCATTTCCAAAATCGACAGGAAGTCAGCTATTTCCCAAAACCTCTAAAAATAGCCATTTTTGCTCACGTCGTACTTTAACGAACTCCTCCTAGAGATTTCATCTGTTCGTCTCAAAACTCGTTCAGCACTATCTTAAGGCATATGGGATGTTAAATTGCGAAGCTTTTTTGACGTCGATAAACTATGTGCGCACAGCGGTCATCCAAAGTCGAAATTTTGTCGTAAACAGGAAGTTGTTATAACTCGGCCACGCAATGTCTGATCCAGTTCAAATTCGCCATGTAGGTTAAGAGTGAATATCTTAACAAATGCAAATAGCAATATACAGTATCAGTTATAGCGCCACCTAGTGGCAACATGTAATAGACCCTTTTCTGTTGTTTTATACTTGTATTTCACGCTGTATTGCGAGTACATGTTTGAAAATCAGTACACTTATGTAAGGGATCAGGACCAACAAAAAAGTCAATAGGATTCAGTTTCCAAAACCGACAGGAAGTTGGTTATTTTTTACTATTGTATGAAATTGAGCACAGTTTCAGGCTTTGTACTTTAATGAACTCCTCCTAGAGAATTCATCTGTTCATCTTCAAAGTTGTTCAGTATTCTCTCAAGGCATATGGGATGTTAAATTGCGAAGCTTTTTTGACTTCATTTTACGACGCGCGAATGGCAGTCCTCGAAAGTCGAACTTTTTCTTTGAACAGGAAGTGGTTAATAACTCAGCAATGCAATGTCTGATCAGGTTAAAATTCGTCATGGTGGTTAAGAGTCCATGTCTGAAGGATTTCATAGAGCGAAAGACAGTGTCAGTTATAGCGCCACCTAATGGCAGCATGCAATATAGCAATTTCTGCTGTTTTTTACTGCTATTTCAGACTGTGTTTAAAGGACATCCTTGAAAATTGCCACACTTATGTTGCAGATCAAGACAAACAAAAAAGTCAATTGGAGCGAGTTTCCAAAATCAACAGGAAGTTAATGATTTAGCAAAAAACCTTTAAAATGGCACTTTTTCTTGTCTCCTACTTCAACGAACTCCTCCTAAAGATTTTATCTGCTCACCTTCAAACTCCAGAAATCGTCTCTTAACCTCTTAAGCCCTGAGGCCTATTTTCCGAAAATCCTATACTTTTACTTTTTAAGGCATTTCTCAGCTTTTACAAGGCCTAAACTGCAAATCTTGGTATCAAAATGAAGATAGGTTCTTGGGGAGTGGTGTGGATGAGTTAATTTGACAGTCAAGAACACTGGGTAATTGATGTTGGAATGGCCAAAAAAATGAACTCCGCCTAAAAAAAACACATGTTTCCTCCAATATCTCCTTATTTTACTTATAACGAAGCAAATAAACACAATCAATTGTAACCACTACATGTCAAGAACATCTGTAGCAAGTTTGGTGTTCATACTACAAGAAACTAATATTCTGTAAAGGTTTTGATTGAACAAAGTTCAGGCGTAATCCATGTTGGCACAGTTTGGCACAATTTGGCACAATAATTGAAATATGGAAAAAATCTTGTCCAAAGCTTCAGCTACGTTAATAGTCTTCTTTTGTTGCTTATGGGACATGATTTCAGCAAAAAAAAACTCCTAAAGAAACGCCGTAAAAGGGGGGTAGAAGCTCATTTACGCCATCTTGCTGCGCTTTTGGGAACGTTTCACTCAAAAACGCTTTGACGCCGAGCTTCCGCGTGTCCCTACCCCCCCGACCATCTGTCCAATCCAGAAGATCTATATATCGACGGAAAGCTCTGATTCTATGGAAACCAATCAGCTCAACCATTTTGAGACTGACGGGATCGCCGACGAATCACACGACGCGCAGCGTGGAGAGACGTGCTCTTACGCACGGGGAGTCATTCCATATTTGGTGACGTAATGACGCCACAAAGCTAAAGAAACAATCAAAAATGGCGTTTGCACGAAGCTATTGACCGGACATAACAACAAACGGACTTTTATCGCTATGGAAATAACTTTTGTTGAAAAACGGCAAAGGTAAGACAAGATTTACATGCTTGCTTGGTTTTTGCTGGCGTTTTTTCGGGGAACTTTCGCTCCCTGCTCTGAAATACTTCATGCAATGTTAATGAGTTGCATATCACTGGATTCAGGTGGTTGTTAGCTTTCATTTAATGTAATGGTTTGGGTGTTTCCGTTTATATTGTGGATACATATCGCACATAAACAAAAACGCGGTCATGAATTATACTCCGGACATGTTGTTGTTTATTTGCATGGCGTTCGAGCTGTGGTTAAAGGATATGAAATTGAATTAGATACGTTTTTAGAGGAGTTTCAAAAAAGTCAATTGGAGCGAGTTTCCAAAATCAACAGGAAGTTAAATATTTTGCAAAAAACCCTTAAAATCGCACTTTTGCATGTCTCATACTTTAACAAACTCCTCCTAGAGAATTCATCTGTCCATCTCCAAAGTTGTTCAGTATTTTTGCAAGGCATATGGGATGTTAAATTGCGAAGCTTTTTTGACTTCATTTTTCGATGCGCGAATGGCAGTCCTCGAAAGTCAAACTTTTTATATGAACAGGAAGTGGTTAATAACTCAGCAATGCAATTTCTGATCGGGTTAAAATTTGTCAGGCGTGTTAAGAGTTCACGTCTGAAGGATTTCATAGAGCGAAATACAGTGTCAGTTGTAGCGCCACCTAATGGTAGCATGCAATATAGCATTTTCTTCTGTTTTTTTACTGCTATTTCGGACTGTGTTTAAAGGACATGCTTGAAAATTGCCACACTTATGTTACAGATCAAGACAAACAAAAAAGTCAATTGCAGCGATTTTCCAAAATCAAAAGGAAGTCAATTATTTTGCAAAAAACCCTCAAAATGGCTGTAGGGTTCTGTCACTGTGGCTTTAAGAGAATGGCTGTAAAATGGAAACAGTGGCAGTCTGGCAGAGCAAAAACTTGGTCATGAATTATACTCCGGACATGTTGTTGTTTATTTGCATGGCCTTATAGCTGTGGTTAACGGATATGAAATTGGATTAGATTTTTAGAGGAGTTTCCGCTTAGCACAACGGTATGTGATATGTGTGGGGTCATTCTCAGGGTTAATGAGCTATGAGCGAAAATGTAATGCACAAGGGGGCAAGTCCCGGTACCTGGGACTCTCGGGCTTAAGAGCTTATATTGTATTTATGTTTATACTATTTTTATGTGCGTGCATGTTGAGAGTGATTGGCGTTTCGCGTGTTGAGAGTGATTTGACTCCCCGTCAGAGTCCGGGGACGGACTATTTAACATGCGCGTCTGCTCCGGTTTCACTCTCTCTCCGAGTTTGTGGCCAACCGCTACTGGCGCACAGTGACTGTGTCTCGTTCGCGATCGTCCAGTTCGGTGCTGTCATCTCTCTCGCTCTCTCTCTGAGAGTTTGAAAGTAGTTGATCTCCCGTGCTTCGCTGAGACCCACTGCCTCTATGACTGCAGTTTTGGCTCCCCTCTACGTGAACGCGCATTCAATCACGTGATTGCACAGACTAAGCCAATGGAGTTCATATAAAATGTTTACTCGTGAAGACGTTTTCATTTTTATTTTGCTTATATGCAGCGTAGATGTCAAATATACTTGTAACACATTGTTTAATTATAAATATAAGTTTAAAAGAATGCAATCGTTCAATGCAAGTTGCTTACAGCAGTGAATATTGTACAGCATTACAGCAAATGTACAGCATTATACAAACTTCGGATGTTCATATTTTATTTGCGTAATCATTAGAATAATTAACATTTAACGTAAAAAGAAGGATAAAACAAAGTTAAAATGTGTTGATGTGATATAATGTAAAAAGCTTTAGATGTTTATATTTTATTTGCATTAGACTTACTACTTAAAAGATATTTGTTTGTGAAATGTTTGCATTCATTTGTAATAAACTCCCTAGTGCTGCTTTTTAGTCCATGTGCAAAAAAAGCAAAGCAGAAAGACTGTAATGAAATCACAATGCCTATTTTGGGGTTTTGTGTGTAACTTATAGGATAAATACCACACAATAATTGTGATGAAGCATAAAGGGCCTAATAGAGAATGAAACTGAAACAGCTTGTTTTGCCCTGTAAATCTATTTATGGATCTATGTGATTTTTATTGTGAATATCAGTTCCACGTGATCAGAATTTGACAACATAATACAATTTTGTCATGTTTAAAATGTCCATTGAACCTAAATTCATGTTAGATGTGCACATTCTGATCATGCTCAACCGGTGATAACAATAACATAAAGTCCATTATTTCAACATAACAATATATCAGTATAACAAGGTGCCAATAATGCAAAGGAAAAGCAGGTAAACATTTAGTTTTATTCAGAGTGACTCAGTTCCATCATTGTTCTATCATTTTCACAATGGAATAATGTTTCTGTCCCTGTTTATATAGTGGCAGTGTCATGTACTGGTTCCAACCCTGTTTCAAAGTATACACCAGCAGCTCCATACAAGGTTTTTATCAGTGTGTATCTAAACACTATAATGTGCAGGGATGGTAACAACATATCGACTGCATTACCAAGGACATGCCAAATGGTACTGCAGTATCCAGAAAATGCTCTTTCTTTTACCTCTTACTTTAAAAAATGAATGCATGGAGTATTGTTCAGTTGTTTGGACTGCGACAAATAAAACAGCTTAGAAAGCTGCAGATTGTTCAGCACAGAGCTACAGATTGATGCTGCAATGCTTATATCAAACTAGCTCTTACGATGATCATCTGGTTAACAGTTAGTATCAGGTGTGCTTTACTATTATTTATGGGTAATAATTGTTGGTTTACCACTCGTTTTAGTTCATCAAAAATAATATCCCAGGGAAATACACGGTTATGAAACTAGATATTTGAAGGGTGATAATCTAACAATTCTTGGATAATCTGGCAACATTTCAAAATGTAAGAAACAAATAAAGATAATTTTAGTATCAGCATAAGATAATGAATGCGGTGAGAAAGAAACACTTTGGTGTATGTTTTCATTTTAATTCTATTTTTGACTCTTAAAGCTGTAAAAATGAACTTTACCCAATCATCAGTTATTGCGCCACCAAGTGATCTCAGGTGGAACAGCATTTAAAACTAAGGATCAGTCGTAGAGCGCATTGTAACGATTTGGCCA
>SRMA01026958.1:93537-117282 GCA_007224835.1 Danionella cerebrum | reverse complement strand
AATGGCAGTAGGTTGTTTCTCGTCGTTCATTTTTTTTACAGTCTATGATTCAAACCAAGTACCCCTGTCTGGTCCAGCCAACCTACTAAATGAGCGTCGATGCCCAAATACTGTCAACGGTTGATGCGTAAGAAAAAATTGCCCAAATCATACATTGTAATGAGATGTATGATGAAAAGCTCAAGTCTTGTTAGGTAACATACTTTCAAAAAGTGGTTTAAAAGTAGCATATTTGCTAAAGCACAAGGCGTAGAGCTACAAGGATTGATTTTTTTAAGTATATACGCACAATATATTTGTTTTGATACTAAAACCAGCTATCTGTTGCTTTTGTTTGCAAATCATTGACACTGTAAATGCACGAGATTGTTCCACATTTGTTTTACTTTACTTCTTTTGTTCTCTATTTCATACTCTATACTCATTTCCACGTCCAAAGACTCTTTAAAGAATAAATTAAATAAATCTGCTTGTTATGTACGTTATTTTATTAAAAGAATGTTTCAACAATGTATTCCCTTTAGGGGTCAAGTGGGTCTGCTGGTACCTATCTCCAGCTCACATCAGGCAGGGGGACACCCTGGACAGGTCGCCAGTCCATCACAGTAATCACGATTTGTCAGTCAATTACTTAAGACCAATGAGAAGACACGTGGACACTCAAGGGGCGGGGCTTCACATTCAGTGGAGCTGAATGGTGAGGGGCTTTTGCAGATTCTGCATACAAAATAACATCAGTTTTCGAAATGTTAGGTTAAGTAATATTCTTCACCAAACGTGTTATAACACATTTATACAGAACCCCTAAAGGGCCATGATGGTAAGGGGCAAATATTAGGGTTGGAAATAGTCCTTAAAGTTGACAAGAACTAGTGGCGATACTGTCTCATGGATGTTGGTACATAAAACGTAATCTTGTAATCCGCCTCAGGCTCTGATCGTCTTTGTTTTACACATACAACAAAAGATTTATTAACAATCGATAGTTTAAATAATTGAAATATTGACTTGCATTTAAATGGTTAGTACCCCAATATAAACAATATATATTTTACTTGTATTACAAGTTCTGATCTCAACATGTTATAACGTTAATGTTCTATTAAGATCTCGTAAAGAACATCGATTTATTCTATCAACCTGGTAACCTTCACCTTACTTCACCTCCCTCTATCTCTCCAGTACCTCCTTCAGCCTGTCTTATGATAGCAGTTATGTGGGTTAAGTGTTTGAAAATTTGAACTGTCCAATTTACTGTTAAAAATGTACCAACTGAAACTTTGTTTTAGTTGGGGGCACAAAAACCCTTCGTCAGAAACAGATGGGTGAGGGTGATGTGGTCCATTTTATATACAATAAATGGTTTGTATGTTGTATTCATATTATTGTATAGCTATATTGTAATCATGCATCAGGTAAAACTCATTCCGTCCATTTTGAGTTTCTCTCTCATTGTATCATGGGATTAAGAGCTGTGTCCCAATTTAGGTTCTGCCTCCTTTGAAGTATGTATTGCAAAATTGCTTACATCACAACGCTGCACTCTGACTTTCTAAGATACTTTGCACACTTTTTTTTTTCAATAGAATCAACACAACATAGTCCAATACTATAGTAATAATTTCAAATAGCCAAAGGTTTTTAGATCCACCTCATTAGTGACATCTAGTGGTGAACAATTACACAGTGTCCTTTAAAATAAACTTCAAATTTTAAAACTTTCTTACCAAGTCCAAAAAAATTAAGTCAAAATTATGTCTATAAAGTTTTTTTAATGCCAAAATACCACTTTTGAGCCTAAACCTTCTGGGTAAATAAACATGGAATGAAACATCTTTGTTCTAACAGACTAAAACAAACAAAAGCCTTAAATATCTTATCTATACAGTCAGATAACAAAATGACAAAGGCCACCTTTTTATAGCAATGTTATTAATTTATTACATTATGCTTACAAAAACATTGTTTATGAAGTACAAAAATGAAATAAAATTTTCACTTTGAACATAAGAGTTACCCATCAACAGCAGCTCTCTGTAAAAGCACTTTGAACTGAAATCACGTCGACAGCTAGCCACTTCTCAATCCATCAACACTCAACTGCCGTAATCAGAGGATTATCAGTGAAAGTGAGATCTTCCTTGCTGAATTACTGGATCAAAGCCATCTGTGTGTCTCTCGATGCCGTCTCGACAGTTCACCAAAGTATTTTAATGCCCACAGGCAATGAAGAACTCAACCTGCTGCAAATGATTTAGAAAAAGCTACATCTTAAGCATATTTGACACTAGTAATGACGGTGAATACCAGTGAAAATTAAATGAGAGTATAAAAGGTCACTTTATAAAGCTTCATATTGAAATTAAAAGCATGCTTCTGAGTAAACATTAAGTACATACTGTACCTAAACTAATACATTTGTTGAAATAATATGGACTCAGGACGCAGACTTGGTCTGGGGTGGGTAAACATTGCATCTGCATTAGTTTGGATTGTATATTCAATAACTGAGACTAGATAAACAAATAAGGAGAGGATTGTTTGTTTATATAGTGACCGTGTTGATAGCCAATTGGTTCACTGAGGCTGCACAATACCCGTTCATTATTCTCCCTGCCTAGAGCAGAAACACCAAGGACGAGGACAAAAAAAATGAAACTAGAGTGGGTGTTTGAGAACAGCGATGATTTCTGTAAATAGACCTCTTTGTAATGAGTCTGCTAAATTGTTACACATGAAATATAAAATGCCAGCAGTGTGGTAGTATTCTGGCCTTGAGTTGGCACCTCAGAACCTCAGTCAAGGCGACTTCAGAGCCGCATCTAAGCTGCAATATAATCAATGATTGGACGCTGAAGAAATGATGTCTACAAAATACTTCCATGACGACCACACTGGTGCATTATATGCCCCTTACCCGGGTGCATTCTGAAGCTTCTCTCTTTTAACAATTAAGTTAAAAATCTTAAAAACGTAGTTGAAGATTTAAAAAGTTAAAGCCATGTATTGCTCAATTTTTTTTATTTCACAATGTGTTGCATTTTTTCATATTTGCAAAGGTAAAAATTAAAGCGCCATCACAACACTGCACAGCTCTACTCCAGGCTTATATGAAGCAGGGTGGGAACTAAGAGTGCTTTCACACCCGACTTATTTAGTTTGATTCATTCAAACTACAGTTTGTTGTCCTTTTTAGTCCATTTTTGGTTCGATATTTAGTTCGGTTTATTTAGGCAGGAAGCAAAATCGAACTAAAAGTGACTAAAATGGAAATCTAGTTTATGAATCGATGAATCGAACTAAACAAGTCAGAGCAGAGATCTGTCTGAGGACGTGCTCTCTGTACGAAACGAGCAGATCGAACATGATCAAACTCTGATCTGAACAAAACTATGATTTTTGAACGAACAGCCACCATACTAACTTGCACGTGGCATTATGAGTTGGCATGTGTCTGGTTACAAGGCTTTATAATGGCAGCTCGCGGTCAAACTGGAAGTAGCTTTTAATCTTGAGCATCATTTGCATCGAATGCGATTAATAAAATATAAGAAATAACAAGGGTCAAAATCACGCAGCAAAGTCCATTTTGATCACATTGTCCCACGCTTAAGGCGTTGTTTACTTCTTCACGCACGTGGATTCTTACTAATCGAAAAGTAGTCAAGGAAACGCTTATGGATGCGAATGTGACCAATGAGTGGCCTGTATGATGTCACATGTCTGTATTTTCATCTAGTGCTGAGCAAAGCGAACAGTGTGTTCTGAATAATGACTAAATCTGCAGACGATTGCAACAATGTATCAGTTGTTCCTCTTGATCCGGACCAAATTAAATAAACTTGAGGTGTAAAAGCACCTTAAAACCTGCAGTACGGTTGTGCCTCAGAAACAAAGCTCTACTGTATGCGGCTGTAAAGTTATCCCCAAACACACATAACAGGAAATAGAAATAGTTTCAGAAGTTAAATTACAATTCTGTTACACATAACTGTTTATAAAAGTTGTACAATCAATAACCTAATTCAGATTTAACATCGTCAAACAATAGATAAACAAAATATTACATGTGTGAACTAGCCTCAGGATATATTTCAGTGCTGTGAATGCTGGACCTTAACTCTGTCTAAGCAGTGGACGAGTGAGGAGTGATGAGATGGTCTCCTTGAGTCACGTGGTCTTGCTCCATCTGCGACTGCGACGCCAGAGCCTCCTCTTCAAGCTGCAAATACAGCAAACCAATTAAACCTCAATTGGTTGTGTCAGTTTCCGGTTGAAAAAAAAAAATGCACCAACTAAAACTGAACTAGACTTCTCCACCTTCTTAGAATTATCCCGTCACCATTTTTTGGACAGGGCAAATCAGTAGGTTATATGACCCATCACGATAATATGTAGTGTTTATTGTGATAATGTAATCAATAACAATATATTTGAGTAAAGCCCTTATTTACATTAATGCATTTGGTAGATGCTTTTATCCAAAGTGACTTACGGTACATTTAAAGAATGAACAGTTTAATTTTTCATCAGTTTATACTTTCTCTGGGTTTAACCCACGACCTTTGTGTTGCTAGCACAATGCTCTACTGTCAGAACTTCAGGAGCCTTTTGCTACCCATTTCAAAAGTTTGGAACCCCAGGAAACATTATAAACAGTGTGGTGTTTAAAAATGGTGTAATTTAATTATCAAAAATTATTTATGAAACTATTTCATGTGTTGCTTGGTTACCTAAACAATTAATCAATATAAACACAAAAAGCACATTAATTACATAATCAAAAAATGCTAATATACTTATAGACTGAAGTTTCTAGTGAAAGGATTACAGCAGCTTTAGTCGAGCTTCAACTCGGTCATTAGAATTTTATTATAAATCACTGCACATAATCCGAAGCCTTCCTCTGTGACAGAAATACCATACCACATATACCACACCTCAAAAAAGATCTCTGATCATTTGCATAATCTGAAAATGGTTATTTCTTACCTGTTCTCTGATGTAGTTTTGAGAACAAGGCCCAATGCCTCGCAACTGGAGCCCCACGATAAAACACCAGACAGAGAGGCCAGCCTCCAGAGCAGTGAACACCAAACAGGTGAACCACAGAGCGAGAGTAGTGTCCTGGACAAAGATAACATCAATATGAGCACATAAAATGAGCTGAAGGAACAACCTGCAAACCTCCATAACTAGGATTGAAATATGCATAAACCAATGCAAAATCCCTTTCATTTGAGCCAAATATAGCCATCTACCAAATCTTTTTTTAAAGAAAAACATGCTGAAAAGCTCACATAGATGCGTGTGGCATCAAAAGGACAGTTGACGATGACCGGTGACCGTGCGTTGATTGGCATGTTGGTGGAGTTGCATCCTTTCATGAGTGCACTCCCATCGGCTGAGATAGTAAGACTGATGGCGAGAATCAGCCCCAGTAAACAGGCCAGAGAGAGCAGCGCATTCAGGAAGGAGCTCACCAGCAGACCAATGTGCTACAGGGAAAACAAATCCTTGGTAAGAAGCCACTGGGAAAGAACAAGGTATTCGTCCTTTAAACAAAGAGTTTGGATGCTTAAGTACTAGTGTGTTCACATGCAAAGAACAAGTGAATAACCATAAAAAAAAATCTGACTCGTGCATGGAACATTTTTGTTTGATAACGCATTAATTTATATTTACATTAAATTAAAAAACTCCCTGGAGTGATGTATTCGTTGGTCCTTCAGAACCCTTTGGCTGACATTCAACTTCATAGAGGTGTCCTGATTCATTGGCGCATATTTTTAGCACTTCAGTTTCATAGGCTAAAGACCTATACACTGGTCTTGGGCGGTAATATTGCATACAGTGGGATCTAAAAATAGTGACGGTATCAGTTTCAATACCTTTATACCATCAAAAGAACAATGCACTTATATAGCAGACAATGAATAAATATAAAAAAAAAAAAGTCATCATGCGAAAGAGTAGAAAGGTAGAGATCTTCTAGAGTTTCTCAGTAGTGATCCCACACTTCATCATGGTTTACCTCTTGCAGCATTGCTGTTTTGCAGACTTTTTATGCTTTTTTTTTCATTTATACTGTACAGTACATTGTGTTCTGATTCCTGATTGCCTATTGGACTGTGGTCTAGAAGTGCCACACATCACCTTATAAAACCGCAATCGCATGCGTTTAAACAGATTTGCAACAAGAGAAAGAGAATAAATGAACCTTTGATTCATTCCATAACCTGAGTTCTTCTGGACTGGAAAAACGTGTGAGTCGTATCCAACAGAGTATTAATTATTAAAAGTAGTATTTCACAGTTTTCACTTATCGCGAGTTCTTTTTGGAACATAACTTGGCTGTGCAAATGGATTGCATGAGCAGAGGCAAAAATCAGAGCGCACCCTCGAAGTATGCTGTAATTAATGCATATTCGTTTATTTATCAATCCTTCATTTAATAAATGGATAAATAAAAATGAATTTGGTTTGTTCGGGACTATAAATTAATTTGTTTGTTTATGCTATTAATTCAGTCATTTACTTATTTACATATTAATTCATTTATTAGTTTATTTAGAAATACTCATTTATTCATCCATTATTTAATTAATCCATCCGATGAGCAAGATTGCGCAACTCGCTGGGGCTCAGTAATTTTTTTTTTTAAATTTACGGTAATACTGAATACCGAGGTAAAATGGGGAGGAAGTTTCATGGTATCAAAATTTGGATATCGCCTATACACATCGACCCGAAACTTAATAGCGAAATTTCGTGCAACATTGCATCTCGGTCTAAAATCATGGGTGACAATGGAAAAAGGAGTGCCATATCGGATCTGTTGTTCGCACGAAGAACAACCAATGAAGCTGGCTCTTTTGATTATATAAGTAAGATGTAAAAGAGCCGCCTGGTGGCACCCACTTGGGGCACTACAAATCCTCTTTCTTCCACATTTTTTTTAAAGATTATTTTTGCGGCCGTAGCCTTTATTGTTTTTTTTTTTCATTAACAGAGAGGACAGTAGAGAGAGACAGGAAGCAAGGAAGAGAGAGAATGGGGATGAAGACAGGCTCAGAACCTGCATCGCCCTGCGCAACCGCGCATACATGTCCTGCGCACCGTCCACTAAACCACGTGGCAGGACCTTTCCTCCCCATTTTTGTCAAACAGCTCTCTGTGATCAACCACAAACAGCATCAAACAAGTGTTCTTTGATTTCTTCTCTGTCATCTTCCTGCTCTTCTTTTCTAGTTCACCGTTTGATGTGGTGACCATCTGTTGTACCACAAATGCCAGAAGGTATTTTGTGGCGTTTTTTAATGAATTGAACAATAGGCATGATGTATACTCACTAGTTTGCAGCTTGCGATATTCCTCGACACCAATATGGCAACAATTCCACTGGCAATGCTCTAGGAAAAAAGGGTGACACGTGTAAGCCTCTGTAGACTCCGCAGTTTTGTGCTTTCAATGAAACAAAAAAAAAAGCCCCCGTAAACAGCTCTGGATTCGTAATAAATTATATCTTCACAAGGGAAACTTTCTTAGGCTGGCACAGATGTTTTATCATGTGGTAAAATTTTGGCCCAGTTCTGTTATCTACAATGACCAACCAGTTTGGGGCACAGGCTAATGCAGCCATACCTTAGAAATAAGTATTAAAATATGGTTATTATTAATTCTATAAGCTTAATTGAGTTTAAATTATCAATGAGTCCAATATTAAGGCTAAAGCTCTAGCTGCACCTGTACTATATTTTAATCAGGTTATTACAAGCACTAACTCGAGTTATTCAGACATTACTGACCAGCAGTCCTGAGGTGACGGAGATGATGTTAGATACTGTGTATTCGGTAGAGATCTCATTGCTGGGTTTGGACACATGACGTAAGACACTCCCATGAACAATAGCACTCAGGATGAAATTAACATGACCAATGACGATGAGGGTCAGCCCTTTCTTCATCAGTCGCCCAGGGCCCCTCTGCTTGTCTGGAATATAGTATTTCAATTTAATCAGTGTTGTGAATCACAAGTTGTATCTTGGATGTTAGCATAATGGTAAAAATCACATTCTAAATGTTTCTTCTCTAAAACCGTTCCCACTACAGCCACCATACTTTGCCAAGACATCCAATTGGTTTGACTTGGGTTGCTAAATCTTTTCAGATTGCCATTCAGAAGGAATTCTGATACACCACAGAGAATGGTGCGCTATTTTCCATTTACTTAACATTGGGTCAAACTGTAACTGAGAACTTCATAAAAACCTCAAACTGACAAAAGTTTAGAAGGTTATTAGTCTCTGCAAGAACATCCGAACCACTCTGCAAAAGTATTTGAACCAAGGGCTGTAGAAGGGGTTAAATATTTATCCTTGACTTAGAATGGCGCTTAAAAATAAATATGAAAAGGCAACAGAGATATCTTCACAATGAAAGAAAAGAGGTTTGTTTATGTTAATAATTGAAACAACTTTAAAGTGTGCATGATATCACAGACAACTTTCTAGCAACCAAAATGTTCATCAATGCAACCTCAATATCTGAACTCTTCGCTTTGGTTAATGTCCAATTACCATAGAAAACAGTTTTGTTAATACATATCTCATCTTTTGAAAGTCATAGAGAAATGGGGGATTGTTAATGTTACGTTAGTGTGATTAAGAACATTTTAAAAATACGTTTTATAGGCCAATGTCACAGTTTGTGTACAAATTTGAGTCATCTAGTTTTAAAAGTTAAAAATAAAGTATCCTGCATTAAGTTAATAGATTGACATGTTATAATACTAACGATAGCTACTGTAAAACAATTTACACTAGAGAATTGATTTAGAAGAAACTTTGGATTATTTCTGCCGTTAAAAATTAGTTAATACAAAATTAGGTCAATGCTAAATATTAGCAGAGGCGCTCAACAGAATTGCCTGAAAGTCGATTGCTTTTGCATATATAGGTGGTTTCCCAGATTTAGATAAAGTATAACCCGATAACGTCCGCGTTCTCCGTACTTGTGTTAAAAACACAAAAATTACTTTCTCACCAAAATCACACATTTTTGTCGTCGTGCAGTCGATTTATGTTTGGAAGGAAAACACTTCGAGCTCTGTTTCCTCCTTCCAAGCTCGATGACGACACGCACGACTCACTCACCTGTGCGGCGGAAGTGGGAGGAGCTAAAATACAACGTACACCCCGGTGCCAATTTCACTTAATTTTTTTAAAGCACTTTAAGACATTGCACACAAATAAATTAATTAATGTCAATTTGTTTTATATCCTTTGCTTAAAGAGATGCAATTTGTCATAATCTTGCACAAAATTTTTGCATTTCTGAATTAACAAGAAACGAGTGACTAAGACTTAAAATAAATATAGATTTACACAACTAATTTACATAACAAACCAGTTTAAATTCAGTTTCTTTGAACATAAAATGATCATTAGACAACATGCACCAAGAAATCGTGTTCATTTTTAAAGTTATGACATCACTGACACATTTTAAAAGCCAATAGACAACTCAAGCTATACCATATATCAGTATCCCTTACATTTGTAGACAAGTTAAAATCTAAAATATCAATCTTTAAACCACTTAAAAACGACAATCAGCCAGGAGACCAGACGAAGACATGGAGGGAGACCGCACCAGGTGCAGCGGAGCCACCCCCCAGCCAAAACCCGGCCCCACACACACCTTGACCAGCAGTCATAGACAGCATTCCTCCTCCTCCAAACAAGGCGAGTTGAGTTGATGCCAAAAAGCTTAATGTTGGTCTCATTTGACCAACACTTTCATCCAATCTTCCTCTGAATCAGTCAGATGTTCAGTGGCAAACTATAAACGTGTCTGTAGATGGACTTTCTTGAGTGGGTGGACCTGGCACAGCTGGGTTTTAGTCATTTGCGGTATAGTGTAGTTTTTGTGGTGACTATGGTCCCTTAATGTTCCTCCCGAGTGGTTCTGGGCTGAATCCTCTCCGTTCTCATTATCATTAAAAATTCCACGAGGTGAAATCTTGCATGGAGCTCCAGACCGAGGGAGACTGGCAATTAATTTATGTTTCTTCCATTTACGAATAATTGCACCAACTGTTGTCACCTTCTCACCCAGCTGCTTGGCAATGGTCTTGTAGCCAATTTCAGCCTTGTGTAGGTCCACAATCTTGTGCCTGACATCCTTGGAAAGCTCTTTGGTCTTGGCCATGGTGCAGCGTTTGGCATGTGGATTGATTGATTGCTTCTGTCTTTTATACAGGTAAGCAGCTGAGAGGGCTGCCAATGTCAGCTCGTTACCTGTATAAGATCCACCTGGGAGCTAGAGATCTTGCTGATGAATAGGGGATCAAATACTTATTTCCTTCATGGAAATGCAGATTAATTTATAACTCTTTTTGAAATGCATTTTTCTGCATTTTTTTTTTTCATCGTTGTCTCTCACTGTTCAAATGGACCTACCATTGAAATTATAGACTGATCATTTCTTTGTTAGTGGGCACTTACAAAACTTACAGCTGGGGTTCAAATAGTTTTTTCCCCTCACTGTATTTGTATCTCAATTGCTCCCATGATAATTAAAACAGCCGCACAGTTTCCACATTCATAACAGGTAACTGTCAGTGAGGCTCTTTCACAAAGACAACAGAAGAGAATGCTGTTAACAAATTAATTCTTTATTTTTTTTGAGGGTAAATAGTATATTTAAAGGATAAATATTCAATGATGGTGCCTCCCATTTGGCGGTATGTTCTTAGGCCTCCTGAATAATGTCCTCCTGGTAGAAGTGGTGTCCAGTTTCCCCTGCTTCTGGTTCTGTGTAATGTGCCTGATCCGCTGATCCCACCAGAAACCAGTTGTGACTATATATTTGCTCAAATGGAATCCTCTGCTCTGGATCACTACGCAGGCAAGACCACATCAGATGGCAGCACTCTGCAGACATCAACAAACAATTTAATGAACAATGAAACCCTAAAAACTCTCATTATTTAGAAATAAATCTCACCTTCTGAGAACATATACGTTGACCAGTCGTTCTCAATGTAGTACAGGTCATCAGGTGTTGGAAAACGTCCATGAAGAAGGGTGAACATCAGAATTCCAAGTAAATGCACTGTTGCTGGAAAGGCGTGGTACTCCTTCTTCTCAAAGTATTCTGGGGAACAGTAGGCTTTTGTGCCTGGAAGAAAGATATTTATTTTTACATAATTTACACCAAATTTAATAATAGACTGACTAGAAAAACAGACACTACACACCAGCAAAGGATGTGTATGCAGAATTCTTAATGAGGTCTCCACATCCGAAATCAATTAACTTGATTTGGAGTGTGCTCGGGTCCACGAGTAAGTTTTCAAGTTTAATATCTCTGTGGAAAACACCACGGAAGAAGCAAAAGTGGGCAGCACTAACGGCCTGCCACATAATCCACTGTGCCTCTCTCTCACTCAGGACACCTCTGAACCTCAGAAACTTATCCAGATCCATGCATGGCAGAGGGCGCTCCAGCACCATGATGTAATAGTCAGGGAAGGCCTCCCAGTCCAGTAGCTGGATTATATTTGGACAGTAGAGGCCTGAAGCTGCCATGATTGACAACCCTATCTCCTTTGGAACAGGATTGCGATGGTGAGCCTACAAAAAAAAAGTGAAGGTTGAGAAGAGATATAAAATTATAAATCAGGAGATAACAAAGAGTTCTGCAAACTTACCACGTAGATGTATTCTGTATCAGGAGTCTTGTGGACAAATTTCAGAGCCACCTAATGAACAAAAAGAAAAAAATTAACAAAAGGTCTATTTGCTCCAAGTATTTCTGCATTTTCACACGAGAAATTCAGGCAGAACAATGAAAACATATTAACTTTTAATATTAAATTTTCTTCAGTGAAAAGACAATAATATAAATGAACTAAAATTACACCTTGAGTCCATCCTGACAGTGAACAGCAGCAAAAACAGAACCAAATCCTCCTGCTCCCAACTTCTCAAAGACTTGGTAACGGCTGAAAATGTTATCTATGCAATAAACCAAACAAATGGTCAGTTATTAGCAAATTTCAAGCTTCTAGTGAACGTTTTGGTTTTGGCAGAATATATTTGCAGCTTACCTGTGTGTGCCGCTGCTGGAATATCTGTGTCGGGGGAATAACCTGCAGCAGAACTCACAGATGATTAAATAAACTCCTCTTCTGCTGAAAACCATGTAGAGTCCTTCTCATCATCAGCTCTGGAAGTCACTGCAGAGTCTATCTCACTGATGATCCCAGAGTCACTGATGATCACTGAAGGGTCAGGGCTGATCACAGGTGAGGAGGCCAAGCTACTGTCTCCTGACACCTGCAGCACTGGAGGATCAGTGGGATCTTTTGAAGAGGACGAGTCAAGGAAAGGAAGCTCGGGATCCTGATGTTCTCTGTGGCCCTCAACAATGTGGGAGGTTTTAGAATGACACGGTTGTTCTGGATCAACAAGAACTTCAACACTGAGGTCCTGCTTCAGATCTAAAGAAAGGGAGAGATACAAAGGACATGAGGATAAACAGAAAGACGCTGCAGAGTCTATCTCACTGATGGTCCCAGAAGCACTGATGATCACTGAAGGGTTAGGGCTGATCACAGGTGAGGACTCAAGAACTGGAAGCTCGAGATCCTGATGTTCTCTATGGCCCTCAACAATGTGGGAGACTTTAGAGAAACAGGGTTGTTCTGGACGTCCAAGAACTTCAACACTGAAATCCTGGTTCAGACCTAAAGAGTGGTGGAGACACAGGGAAGATGAGCATAAAAATTTGTTGTCCTTATTAAAAAGAGCTACATTTTGTCTTATCGCCATGACCAGTGCTTAATTTGTCCATGAGGAGGTCCTGTTCCAGCAGTTTTAAAGGTAGAGGAAATGCCCTGAATCTGTAATTTTTTTCTGACACTTCACCAAATTCACCAAATTTTCAGGGTTTAGGATTTTGTTTGGTGCATTTTAAGGGTTTAAAACAAACCAGTCTTTGGGATTCCAGAAAATGTTGGGTACATTATCCGGGTAAATTAAAAAACAAACAAACAAAAAAAAAGGCCCTGGAGCCCTTTTTCAGGTTAAATACATTTTTATCAAAGGAATTTTTGGCTAAAAAACAGCACTTTCAGGCTTTAGCCCACTTTCAGAGTTGGGCTAAATATTGTTTGTGCTAATGCCCCCTAAATGATCAAAATCCACCCAGGGTTTTTTTTAAATAATCTCAAATCTCTGATGTTAAAAACACTGAATGTAAGTAATTGTGAAATTTCTCTCTGCAAGCAGTGTTGTGTGGCATGATTCTGGGTCATTATAGAGCATTTTAGAGTGAGGTTATTAACCATTTTCTGGTCAAAACATATTTGGGGATTGGCACTTTGTAGAGTGGCACCTTGCACCCTGTCGGGTGCGCATACAGAGCAGTGTGTTTAGGTGTAGAAAGTCATATATTTTTTTACAAAAACAGAGATGTAATTTGTATATTAAGAGTGTTTGGGTCTTGTTGTATCGAGCAGAGAAAACCCCGAATCTGTGGCAGCTTTACAAAATCTTTTGCTGTATGTGTCCGGCTGAGACACGGTTTGAAAAAAAAAAAACAGACCATTTTTGACAATCTCTGTTTTACCAGAATGCTAACGTTAGCTAGCTTGTTATTTCTGTTTACTTCACTGTTGTTGCCCCGGCGACACAGCTGCGTTGCGTTATCACGTGACTGCTGTTAATAAAGTTCACCTCTTTTGTTTTCTTTCTTTCCATTAAAAATTATCAACCAAGTGTTGCTTCAAACTGAAATAAAACAATTAGAAATACAGATAAATTTAGATTTTACGCAGTTTCTGACTGACAGGGAAGGTCACGGGTAGCCATTGCCGGGATCCGAAAAGATTCGTTCTTTTAGCTCCTTCGGGTCCTTTCGGTCTTTTCTCTTTCTAAAGATTAGGTCTTTTTGCGAGTCTCCGAGTCGTTTCAGTCTTTTCTCTTTTCGGCTCATAATTTGCTAAATGTCCAATAATTTGTTTGTTACATTGTGATTTTAGTGTTGATATGTTAATGTTATTTAGTATCTTTTGATTCTAATTTATTTTTTATTTATCATTATAATTATATAGCTCTTTTGGCAGAAACGTGTTATTTATTTTAAAACTTATTTGTATAACTTTACAGCTTGTTTTGCACTTTAAATGTCTTCTGTTGTATAAGTATATTTTGATTTATCTTTTTAAGGTTGTGTTTAAAAAAAATAAACAATCCAAGAGTGTGTATAAAGTATTTATAATATCTGAAAATGATTTTATGAACAAATTAAGTCTTTATTAACACATTATGTGTTGAGCACCAAAAACTGTTAATAGCAGTAGTAGTAATAAATATAAAAATAATAGTAATCGTTCACTAATCATGAACTAATATTTGCAAACTGACTTTGCCTAACGTTGTGGCGCGGTCACGTGACAAAAGAACGAAATGACCCGGACTCGCTGAAAGACCTACTCTTTCGGAGAGACTCGCAAAAAGACCTAATCTTTTCGGGTTCCGGCTCATGGCCGCTCCGTAATGTTAACCAATGCAGCATGAGCCGGAAACAGAAAAGATTAGTTCATCTTTCGAGTCATTCGGGTCTTTTCGGTCTTCTGTCATTGATGATGAACGGGTTACGCTCGGAAAACCACAAGAATGATGCGCATGCGCCAATGAACGAATCCCTCTCCAACACGACTCGTTCATGCGGAGTCACATTAAAGATTTGTTCAAAAAGAACGAATCGTTCTTGAACGACACATCACTAGTTCCTACGGAGTCACATTAAAGATTCGTTCAAAAAGAATGAATCGTTCTTGAACGACACATCACTAATTTAAAATGAAAAACAAAGTAGCGATTGTTCGAGAAAACGCATTGAAGATATAGACTGGTGTGAAAGTACATTTCTGACAAAAAGTACTAAATTGCAGTGATTTGAGAGATAGTTATTGTTCATTTACACCACTGACCTTAATTGACTGCGCTGCGGTCAATTTTGGATAATGTATTTTCATTGTTATATGTTTTTAAATGTTTTTTGGACACTTCCGAGTTTAAATGCAGGATTTCACTTATAACCGTGTTACACTGATTGACACATATTACGGGCCTGTACGGTAAAGGTTCAGTATTTAAAAATAAACAAATTACCGTACGTCACGGTAGTTTTGACAACGACATTTGCTTCACAACATCAAAACAAACCGTCTCTCTCTCGTCGTCATCGAGCTATTGTTGATTTATTGAACATTTCTATCGTTATAATGTCACGCTTTCGACGATACAAATACGCCACTTCACTCCCTACATGGAGTCCATTTATGCCACGGCCCCCACCACCTCGCAGCCCGTCGAGCAAAGTAAGTGTAAGTATGGGCTCTGTCGTGCTTTATATTATGTATGTGTGTTTTGTTTTTCTCTTTTACAGAAGTTCCTTTTCTCAATTTCTGTTTCATTAAAATGTTGTCTCATTTCAGGACTGCCATGAGTCCAGCCGGGGTCACCCCGTTAAAGCGCCGATCCCTCGTCACATCCCAACAGGATTTGGAGGTACTGTATTTGCTCAAACAAATGTCTTTTATATTCAGACATGTTATTCTTTGACAATGACACAGAACATCCAGAAAAAAAAGTGGCCGGTGAGAGAATATCCCAATGCTTTATACCGCTTTCCTGTCTCATTTTTTAAAACAAGCATCACATCTAGGATGGACAGAATGCATTTATTTAAAGTAAAACATTAAAGGCAAACTTCATTATATATTTAAATTAGTAAATGTGATGGATTAGTACATTTTTGCCTGTTTCTGGATTAGTGAAGCCATCTAGCCAAAAGGCACCAGCCACCACTGCAATAAACCTTTCATTAAAGTTACAGACCAATAATTTCTTTGTTTGTGAACAAACATTCACAATCAACATACATTTCTTTATGAACACCATATTCATTCAAGACTGTTGTGATGTTTTACCAAAGGGCATTTACAACCAATCCCTGGCATCCTGTCCAGAAAGGCGGAGAAAGAACATCTTTTCACTGAAGTAAGTACACATTTTAATAAAGTTGTTCCCAATAGACATAAATTATTCTTTATAAACTTTACTTTTAATCCTACATTCATCCAGATCATATTTTTCATGTACTGTGTTTATAGAACCAGCAGCAGCTCTCCAGCAGACCCAGGCTGCCCCCTCTGTTAAAACCTCTGGCAGCAAAAGGTACAGATTAAAACTCAAAATTTTATTGTTTGAATACAATACAAATGCAAAAGTATAACATTGTAAAATGCTTAATCAAACGTCTTAGAAACTACTGTTAGTTGTGGTTTAAAAAAAATAGGTGTTTTTGTCTCATCCATGCAGCGTTTACTTTTATTGTTGTAAATGGAAAGAGATTAATACATTTGACCCTTTATAGGAAATAAATCAGCTATTAATATATTCATTCATTTATTTTATTCATGGGAACCTTGTTAAGTAAAGATTATTGTGATGTTTTACAGAAGGACATGTGTGGCCAATTGCTGCGAAGATCCCTGCCATTTGAGAAAAGACTAAGAAAGGACAACTTTTTGGTGAAGTAAGTGATTTTTTTTTAAAGATAATTTTTGAGGGGGTTTTGCCTTTATTTAGAATTAACAGGACCGTAGGGACAGTAGAGAAAAGGGAAACATGAAGAATTCAACCATGACCTGCCCAACTGCATATACGACCGGCGCAATGTCCACTACACCACGGCTAGACATTCACTATGTTTTAAACACTATACATTTAAAATAAACTTGTATTCTTTGTTCCCTTACAGTCGAGAACGCAGACGAATGTCGAGTTCTTCGACTATGGGGACTTACCGAACCTGGGAGGTGGTACCGAGTTTAAACGGGCAAATTAATTGATTTGCGAGTGTAGATGATTAGCAATCAGCCGCTCTATAAGAGGAGCACTTGCTCTACACTCATTCTGCTTTCTTCCTCGGAGCGAATGGTGGTGCCATCCTCTGAATTTCGAAGCTTTTCTGAGTTGAAATTACTTAAGGCTGCTTACCTCGCGAACGGTGTTGTTTGTGCTTGCCCAGAAAGCCGACCACCAAAACCGCTGCGCCTTCTGATTCCAGCGAGTCTGTCAGTCTTTCACATTTACCGAACTCGTCCTTTTTCACGACGATGGGTAAAATATGTGTTTCTCCTGGCTGCGGTGGGTTCATCTCATCGAAGGACGGACACGAGAAATGCGTAGAGTGTTTGGGCTTCAAACACGCCTGCGCTGCTCTCGTGAGGCGAGAGTGCGTGCACTGCAACACTCTCCCTAATCGCACTCTAAGGTACAGGAGGTCCTTTTTCGAGGAAGCGGGCACCGGAACTTCGGCTTCGGTTGCCCCGCTTAACCGATCTAGCTCCTCCGAGGCCTTAGATGACGGCGCCGCGGCAATGAAGTCAGGAAACCCCTCGCGTCACCCGCGCGCGCCGGATGTGCGCTCCGTCCGGTCTGCTGGGCTCGATGTTGCTCCGGCTTTACCGATGTCCCAGTATGACCCTATAGATGATCTGCTGTCCATCGCAGCATCGGAAGGGGCGCCTTCTTCCGCGTCC
This sequence comes from Danionella cerebrum, assembly GCA_007224835.1. Classification (NCBI taxonomy): domain Eukaryota; kingdom Metazoa; phylum Chordata; class Actinopteri; order Cypriniformes; family Danionidae; genus Danionella; species Danionella cerebrum. Next base: position 99,659 of record SRMA01026958.1, on the reverse strand, counting down.
TCCGACTCCGTTCTGCCGCCCTCCAGGGTTTCAGCGGAGGCGGGGTCGGAAGTAGCGGCGATCGGTTTAGAGGTGCCCCCACCTTCTGAATCGGCGCCGTCGCGGTTGGATGACTGGTACTATGGCAAGCACCGGGATGTTCCCCGCGCACCGCCCGTACCTTTCTTCCCGGAGGTGCATGAGGAGATTACAAAAGCCTGGCAGGCTCCCCTGTCTGCAAGGGTTCGTACCTCCTCCCCTTTCACCACCTTGGCGCAAGCCGCAGCTAGGGGGTATCTGGCGCCTCCGCGGGTGGAGCAGGCTGTCGCGGTGCATCTGTGCCCCTACAGCCCTGCCGCTTGGCGGTCGCGTCCGGGTATTCCCTCCAAAGCCGGGAAGTTCTCGTCAGCCCTGATGACGAAGGCCTACCCGGCTGCGGGTCAAGCTGCGGCTGCACTGCATGCTATGGCGACCTTCCAGGTCTACCAGGCCAAGGTCCTCCGTGACATGCACCAGAGTGTTGGCGACCCCGAGTCTTTCCAAGACTCTTTCCAAGTCTGCAGCCCAGAGCATTGGTCGCACGATGTCCACCTTAGTGGTCCAGGAACGCCATCTGTGGCTGGAACAGGCGTCGATGCAAACTGAGGACCGTAACAGGTTCCTCGACGCGCCTGTGACACCCGATGGCCTCTTTGGCGTCGCCGTGGATGACTTTGCGTCGAAGGTCTCCACGATCAGGCAGCAGGCGGAGGGTCTGGGCGAGCTGATGGTTCCGCGCCGTAACAAGCGCAGTCCCAAGACGCTCGGTGAGACACCCTCTCCGCCTGCTAGACGCCAGAGAGAGTGCCCCCCGCCACGGTCTAAGACTTCGGCCAAGCGCCCGAGAAAGACCCCTGCACAGCGGCGCGCACAGTCATCCTCAGAGGGTTCTCGGAAGCAGACGAGAGCTTCTTCCCGTAAGAAGCACCCCTGAGGATGGCGACTTGGGAAGATGTAAGATCTTTCAGGGTCTCAACATCGACCCGACTCCCTCTGGAGGGGGGGGGAGGCCACCACACGCACCTCGCTGCCGACCTTCGGGTTGGCGGCACCTACCGTGTTAAAGAAAGATCAAACATCTCTCCCAAGAATAACGGCCTCGCATGCCCTCACGTCGGGGATACCTCTTCCTCATACTTTGACAAAGACCCCGACACCGGCGCGAGCTCCGTTGGCCCGGTCGGTGGACATGGCGGCAGTAGCCCCCACAGTGCCACCCACCAGTACCCAGGCCCTGGTGATTCCGCCCCAAGACCCGCATCCGTGCGGCCCCGCCTTCATCGGCCCGTCCGTTGCAGGACCACTGACACATTACCTGGGAGGCTGGCGGAAGCTTCCCGGGGTCAGTTCTTGTGTCCTCCGGACAATCCGGCTGGGTTATACGATTCAGTTCGTAAAACCCCCCAGGTTTCGAGGAGTTCTAGAGACCCCTGTACCACGGTCAGGCGCCTCACTCCTGCGAGAGGAGATCGATGCCCTTTTGAACAAAGGAGCAATCGAGCCGGTCCCTCCAGCCGATGTGGAAGCAGGCTTTTACAGCCCTTACTTCCTAGTACCCAAGAGGTCGGGCGGGTTGCGACCAATCTTGGACCTGAGGCGTCTAAATCGGTGCCTGGCCAAGCACCGATTCAAGATGCTGATGGTCCGCAGCCTTCTGCCGTGCGTCCGTCCTGGGGATTGGTTCGCTACTATAGACCTGAAGGACGCGTACTTTCACGTGGCCGTGGCGTGTCGTCACAGACCCTATCTAAGGTTCTGTTTCGAGGGTCACGCCTACCAGTACAGAGTCCTGCCCTTCGGCCTTGCCCTCTCCCCGCGCACCTTCACGAAGGTGGTCCGGGCTGCTCTTGCCCCGCTACGCCGGGCAGGCACACGGATCCTGGACTACCTGGACGACTGGCTCCTAGTAGCCGAGTCCAGGGACCAGTTGATCACCCAGAGGGATATGGTCTTGGCGCACGTGTCGCGCCTGGGGTTTCAGGTCAACCGAGAAAAGAGTCAATTCACTCCGGTGCAAAAAACTACTTTTCTCGGTATGGAGCTGGACTCCGTGAACATGAGGGCGCTGCTCATGGCAGAGCGCGCCCGAGCCCTGCTGTCTGCGCTAGACCACGTGTCTCAGCGACGAGCGGTCCCACTGAAACGGTTTCAGAGGCTCCTGGGGCATATGGCAGCAGCAGCCCCGGTGATTCCACTCGGGCTCCTGCATATGCGACCGCTTCAGCACTGGCTTCGTTCACGGGTTCCGAGTTGGGCATGGCGCAGAGGGCATCTCCGGGTGTCCGTGACACCCCGCTGCCTCTCGTCCCTCAAGGCCTGGAGGTGTGTGACATTCCTGCGAGCAGGAGTCCGCGTGGGCGGGACTCCTCACCGCGTGGTAGTCACCACAGACGCCTCCCCTACAGGCTGGGGCGCCGTGTGCGGTTCCCATCGAGAGTTCGGTTCCTGGACCCGACACCAATCTCGATGGCACATAAACCGTCTCGAGCTAGCTGCAGTGACCTTAGCGGTGCAGCGCTTCAGAGCGCTCCTGCTACAGCGTCACGTGCTTGTCAGGACGGACAGCACGACTGTGTTTGCGTATATCAACTCACAAGGGGGACGCTCCCACCACCTGCACTACCTCGCCCAAGGACTGCTCCGGTGGAGTCAGAGCAGACTGTTGTCGCTCAAAGCCGTTCACATCCCCGGCGCTCAGAACAAGACCGCGGATGCGCTGTCGAGGTTCGAGCCAACCGCAGGGGAATGGCGTCTCCACCCCCTGGCCGTCCAGCAGATATGGGACAAGTTCGGGGAGGCCCACATAGATCTGTTTGCCTCCCAAGAGAACGCCCACTGCCAGCTATTTTATTCCCTATCCCTGGCTCCTCTCGGGATAGACGCGCTGGCTCATCGCTGGCCCAGGAAGAAACGTCTGTACGCGTTTCCCCCAGTGAGCCTACTACCGCACGTTCTGTGCAAGGCCCGGGAGGACGAGCCCGAACTGCTTCTCGTTGCGCCCATGTGGCCCAACAAAGCTTGGTTTGGAGAACTGATGTCGCTCGTGACAGTCCCTCCCTGGCCGTTCCCCCTGAAACCGGATCTCCTTACTCAGGGGGGGGATTCAGGCACCCGCGGCCGGATTTATGGGCCCTACATGTATGGCATATCCGGCCTCGGTGGACCCCCAGCCCTTACCAGCGGCAGTGGTAAGGACTCTCGAGCACGCTTAAGCGCCCTCTACAAGAGCTTGCTATGCGGGTAAGTGGGGTCGGTTTGTCGGTTGGTGTGCTTCCCAGCGGGAAGACCCCAGGACGTGTCCTATCAGAGTTGTGCTGACCTTCCTCCAGGAGGGTTTTGATCGGGGACTGTCCCCTTCATCCCTGAAGGTCTACGCAGCAGCGATTTCCTTCTTCCACCTTAGGGTAGAAGGGAAATCGATCGGCAGCCACGATCTGACGCTGAGATTTCTCCAAGGGGCCAGACGGCTCCGTCCTTCTAGGCCCCCCTCTGTTCCCTCTTGGGACCTCTCCATCGCCCTGAGAGGGCTGAGGATGTCCCCATTCGAGCCTTTGGCCTTGACAGATATTCGAGCCCTCTCCCTGAAGACGGCTCTTCTGTTGGCCTTAGTGTCCCTCAAGAGGGTTGGAGATCTCCAGGCTCTGTCCGCCGACGAAACCTGCCTGGAATTCGGCCCTGAGGACTCCCTGGTACGTATCAGGCCCAGGCCCGGATTTATCCCCAAGGTCCCGTCTCTTCCCCTGCGGGATCAGACGGTGACCCTGCAGGCTCTGCCCCGGGAGGAGGCAGACCCAGCCCAGGGTACACTCTGTCCGGTTCGCGCCCTTCGGTTCTACTTGGACAGAACCCGGGAGTTTCGTATCTCCCAGCAGCTCTTCATTTGTTTTGCGGGACAGCGCAAGGGGTACGCTGTCTCCAAGCAGCGGTTAGCCGGTTGGATTGTGGAGGCTATCCAGCTGGCTTACCAGGCGAGTGATGTACCCTGCCCTCTAAAGAAGCTGAGGGCGCACTCCACCCGCGGCATCGCCGCCTCGTGGGCCTTAGCCAAGGGGGTCTCACTCGCCGACATCTGTAGAGCTGCGGGCTGGTCGACACCCCTGACCTTCATCAGGCACTATTGCCTTGATTTAGGTGCCGTGCCTTCGGTGGTGCTGAGTGGTGGCAGCTAACCTGTCGGCACAGGTAGGGGATGACCCATGGACGCACATTCCCATGGGTCCGTTGAACATCCTATTCCCTCATCCCAAACTCCAACGAAGATGAGGGCTCTGGTCCGGAGCTGACTTCGGTCAACCCCGGATTTGGATGTGCTGCGCCTGCAGACCATTTGTTATTCACGACTCCCTAACGGTGGTTCGGTGAACTCCCTCTTTCATGACCCCCTAACGGTGGTTTCAGTGAACTCTATCCTCCCCCCACGCGGCACCTGACTGGGCGGAGCAGTCAGTTTTGCTAGGTTCTAGTAGTGAAGGTTTTGCCTTTGTGCCTGACCCCTACAGAACTCGGGTCCGGACTTCGGGCCCCCCCCCCCTTGTGGGTGGCCCAGTCTGTGTATTCTCTACATACCCCCTTTTCAGGCTGAGTTGTAGTACCCCGTTCCGTTCTTCCCCCCTCCTTGGGTGCAGAACGATGCTTTTGTCTTCCCCCGCCCGTGTTGACCGGAGAGACATGAATTCGCTGTTAGCCCTTTTCAGGTCTTGATGCGATCTCCGCGCGCCTCTGTTCCACATCAGAGGCGCCTCCTTCTGGTCGCCCTGCTGTACAGCAACCGCGACTACCCCGCAATAGATTTATTCCGGGCTAAGGGGCAGAAGGAGACTCCCAGTCTTACACCTGGCTGTACCTAACCTTAACAGTTTAGAGTCAGACTGACTGGATGGACTTGAGGCATGGCGTTATGGGCAGAAGTTCCCCATAGTCGAAGAACTCGACATTCGTCTGCGTTTTCGACTGTAAGGGAACATCTAGGTTACCTTACGTAACCCCCGTTCCCTAAAGGAGGGAACGCAGACCTTCCCTTGCCATGCTGCCGCCCAAGTCGCTGAATCTGAGGCGCCGAGAGGTAAGTGGGTTCGGCTCCTCGGAAGAAGCAGAATGAGTGTAGAGCAAGCGCTCCTCTTATAGAGCGGCTGATTGCTAATCATCTACACTCGCAAATCAATGAATTTGCCCGTTAAAACTCGTTACCACCTCCCAGGTTCGGTAAGTCCCCATAGTCGAAGAACTCGACATTCGTCTGCGTTCCCTCCTTTAGGGAACGGGGGTTACGTAAGGTAACCTAGACGTTATGTTTCGCCAAGGAATGTACATTTTGTAATTCCATGTTGCTTGAGGTTGAGCAAAAATGCTTCAAGTGGTGGGGCAGTTTGTGCACCTGATATGTCGAAAATGACAAATCCAATACAAATCATGTAACGTCAGTGCTTCATTTTGAGCAGTGTTTACGTGCCAAAAGGCATCTCGGAAAGAGGATCAACACATTAGAAATCATGCACTACAGTATCAAAGTATCAGATCCATTAATGCTTCAAACGCTGGGGTAAATGGAGCACCTGATTTGTCGCAAAAAGTCCAAATACAAAAGATGTAATGGCAGCGCATCACTTTGATCAATGTGTATCTGCCATAAGGCACCTCAGAAAAAGTATAAATACATTAGAAATCATGTGCTACAGTATTAAAGTTCAATCTGATCTTATCTTCAAGCGCTGGGTCAATGGACCACCTAACTCGTTCAAAATGACCAGTCCAAATATATATCATGTGTTCCCAGCACATCACTTTAAGCAGCGTTTACGTGAAAAAGTGCATCTCAGAAAGTGTATAAATGCATTGGAAAGCATGCACTACAAGGACATGGTGACCTCTCTTCTGACCTTAACCCCATTGAAAATCTTTGTGAAGAGGATAATGTGATATGCCAAATCCTAGTGTGTGGACCATGGACTCTGTTGTAAATTGAGTTTGATGTTTTAGTTGGAAATATGGAAATACTGAAATTCATGATATTCTAAACCAGGGGTGCTCATTACGTTGATCGCGGCGCTACCGGTTGATCACGGCGTGAAATTGAAACAATATCAGCCGATCATCCATCCCGTCAC
>SRMA01026958.1:11617-91508 GCA_007224835.1 Danionella cerebrum | reverse complement strand
AGAAGAGAAGAGGAAAGATTGAAAAGAAGACCAAGTGGTGGAAGTTGAAAAAGGAAGAAGATTGTGAGGGAAGGCGAGAAGGAATTGTATAGATTAGCGAGACAGAGAGACAGAGATGGGAAGGATGTGCAACAGATAAGGGTGATTAAAGATAGAGATGGAAAGGTGCTAACAAGTGAGGAGAGTGTGCTGAGAAGATGGAAGGAGGATTTTGAGGAGTTGATGAATGAGGAGAATGAAAGGGAAAGAAGGGAGGAAGATGTGAATATTGTAGAGCAGGAAGTTGAAAAGATTAGAAAGGATGAGGTGAGGAAGGCCCTGGGGAGAATGAAGAGTGGAAAGGCTGTTGGTCCAGATGACATACCAGTGGAGGTGTGGAAGTCTCTAGGAGAGACAGCAGTGGAGTTCCTGTCTAGGTTATTCAACAGGATTTTAGAGAGTGAGAAGATGCCTGAGGAATGAAGGAGAAGTGTCCTAGTACCAGTCTTTAAGAACAAGGGTGATGTGCAGAGTTGTAACAACTACAGAGGTATAAAGTTGATGAGTCACACAATGAAACTTTGGGAAAGAGTAGTGGAAGCTAGGTTAAGAAGGAAGTGGATATTTGTGAGCAGCAGTATGGCTTCATGCCCAGGAAGAGCACTACTGATGCAATTTTTGCTCTGAGATTGTTAATGGAGAAGTACAGAGATGGTCAGAAGGAGCTTCACTGCGTCTTTGTGGATTTAGAAAAAGCGTATGACAGGGTGCCGAGAGAGGAGCTATGGTCCTGTATGAGGAGGTCAGGAGTGGCAGAGAAGTACGTCAGAATAGTTCAGGATATGTATGAGAGAAGTAAGACAGCAGTGAGATGTGCTGTAGGTCAGACAAAGGAGTTCAAAGTGGAGGTGGGGCTACATCAAGGATCAGCTTTGAGTCCCTTCTTATTTGCTATGGTGATGGACAGGTTGACAGATGAGGTCAGGCAGGAATCGCCGTGGACAATGATGTTTGCAGATGACATTGTGATTTGTAGTGAGAGCAGAGAGCAGGTGGAGGAAAACCTGGAAAGTTGGAGGTCAGCTCTAGAAAGAAGAGGAATGAAAGTCAGTCGCAGCAAGACAGAATACATGTGTTTGAACGAGAGGGAGGGAAATAGAACAGTGAGGTTACAGGGGGCTGAGGTCAAGAAGGTGCAGGAGTTTAGGTATTTGGGGTCAACAGTCCAGTGTGACGGGGAGTGTGGAAAAGAGGTGAAGAGACGAGTGCAGGCAGGTTGGAGTGGGTGGAGAAAAGTGTCAGGGGTGTTGTGTGACAGAAGAGTGTCAGCAAGAATCAAAGGAAAGGTGTACAGAACAGTAGTGAGACCAGCTATGATGTATGGGTTGGAGACTGTGGCAGTGAGGAAGAGACAAGAGGCAGAGATGGAAGTAGCAGAGATGAGGATGTTGAGGTTCAGTTTAGGAGTGACGAGGATGGACAAGATTAGGAACGAACACATCAGAGGGACAGCTCAGGTTGGTTGTTTTGGAGACAAAGTCAGAGAGGCCAGGTTGAGATGGTTTGGACATGTGCAGAGGAGGGATAGTGGTTATATTGGTAGAAGGATGCTGGAGATGGAGATGCCAGGCAAGAGGTCAAGAGGAAGACCAAAGAGGAGATATATGGATGTGCTGAAAGAGGACATGAAGGTAGTTGGTGCAAGAGTAGAGGATACTGAGGACAGAGTTAGGTGGAAAAGGATGATTCGCTGTGGCGACCCCTAAACTGGGAACAGCCGAAAGTAAAAGAAGAAGAAGATTCAGACTGGAAATAACCATTGTTACAAAAACCCTTCCCAGTCCCTCACATAAAAAGGAGCGGCTCTGCCCTGTACAAAGTGAAGGTGCTTTACTCATATATGCCCCAAATTATGAATACCTTGTTTCAAAACAACACTGAAACCATTGATGAAGGAACCGGAATACCTTTGCTCTGCATGAAAATGACAATATGTACCGTATTTTTTGGCTCATAAGACGCACTTTTTCTTCCCCAAAACTGAGGGGGAAAAGTTGGTGCGTCTTATCGACCGAATGTAGAGCGCCGCGAAGTCCGGTCACGGCCGTATGAGAGGCGTAAGAGCTCCGGAGCTAGGCCGAAGCCAAGGCCATATTTGTACACCCAGCGCTGCGCGCTGACGTCATCGCCCATCTCTGCCAGCGCGCGGTCATAACGAAAACGAGAAAAAAACTACATTTCCCACAATGTCTTTGGCTACAGTAGCCGCAGCAGTGCTTCCGCATCCATACTCACGAGCTACAGAGCTGCCGTTTCTCACACATTAAACGTAAGAGAGCCCCGGAGCTAGGCCGAAGCCGCGGTCATATTTGTACACCCAGCGCTGCGCGCTGACGTCATCGCCCATCTCTGCCATAGCGTGGTCGTAACGAAAACGAGAAAAAAAAAACCTACATTTCCCACAATGCCTTTGGCTACAGTAGCCGCAGCAGTGCTTCCGCATCCATACTCACGAGCTACAGAGCTGCCGTTTCTCACACATTAAACGTAAAGAGCCCCGGAGCTAGGCCGAAGCCGCGGTCATATTTGTACACCCAGCGCTGCGCGCTGACATCATCGCCCATCTCTGCCATAGCGCGGTCGTAACGAAAACGAGAAAAAAAAACTACATTTCCCACAATGCCGCAGCGGTGCTTCCACATCCGTACTCACGAGCGGAACTGCTGCCGTGCGCTCTCTCTCTCTTGCTCGCGTGAGGAAAACAAAACGCTCTCAATGACTGAAACTCTCCTTTAATAAACTCAAACTCAAATCATCTCAACGGTACATCTCACACATGTACATACGAGATAACAAACGTAAGTAACGTGCTCTGCAATTGGGTAGTGTTGCTAACCAGGTAAGAGCGCATAAGGATCATATCTTAACACCATGCAACCGAATTGTCACTTGAATAAGCTATAAATAATGAGTTATTTAACATTAAGGAGTAGTTACATTTATTTTACATTAAAATAATTATTAATTAATTATTAAATAATTATTATTTTACATCTGGGGGTGCCCAGATTCTTTTAAAGGTTTAAAGGGGGGCTTGACTAAAAAAGTTTGAGAAACACTGTATTATTAGTAATGTAGTGACAATGTTACTAGCTATTATTAGTAATGTAGTGACAATGTTACTAGCTATTATTAGTAAATGTAGTGACAATGTTTCTGGCTATTATTAGTAATGTAGTGACAATGTTACTGGCTATTATTAGTAATGTGGTGACAATGTTACTAGCTATTATTAGTAATGTAGTGACAATGTTACTAGCTATTATTAGTAATGTAGTGACAATGTTACAAGCAATTATTAGTAATGTAGTGACAATGTTACTGGCTATTACGGTATTACTAATGTGGGGGCAATGTTGCACTGGAACAGTGATGGTGATTAGAATGGTGGACTTTAGAATGATGAGTGGGGGCAAAGAAAAACATTACAGCTTTTTTTTATTACTTTTACTGTTTACTGTCTGTTCATGTTACATGTTTGACTGTTAACTTTTACACAGTTGATATAAAATATTTTACAAAAGTATTTGGTTCAGAATCTTTTTTTTCTAGATCTTCCTCTTTTAAAATTGGGTGCGTCTTATGAGCCGAAAAATACGGTAATTATTTCTGCTGTACTCAATGTTCTGAAAATCTGCTTCTGTTTCACCTTGTGAAAGACTTTCCTGTGAGTTATTACTTAAATAAAATACCAAAAATAAAGGTACTCATAAAATTTGATCAATCTCTATGAGCCAAAAATATCCCAACGTTCTTTTTACACGATACGTTCAACACTCTGCTTTCTGTTTAATCAGCTGAAATCGGTTTCAGATATGTTCTAAATGTAGTCATTTTAATCATATCAGGTTTATCTCAAAGGGCTGGCTGAGTAAACCCAAAGCACCGTGATCCCCCCCCCCCCCATGTATTCCTGTACATGCTATAAGCAGAGTAAACGACAACATAAGACGTGTCTTAGTCCAGGGTCTAGAATCCTTTGCAGCGTATCCAGCTTCTGGCGGCTATAGCTTGGGAGCATCCTAAGAAGGCTGCGTCAACCGTTGGTAAACGGGACGGTCTATCCGTCTAAGTTTATAAACTTCTGAACGAGTGAAATACGAAGCATCTTGGGATATGCAGGGGTAAAAATAACCCATTTATTTATGTACGTAATTACCGACAAACCCGTGAATACCTTCCACTCTCCTTCTCAAACCCTATTGAGGAGTTCTTTAGCACAAAGCTAATGCTAAAAATCCCCCAGAGCTTTAAGTGGGCTGGTACTCGGGGGTATTTTTACTGCTCAAAATATGCTTAATGTGGAGAAAGGCGAGAGATTCGCTGCTCTACCTCTGTATCTAGCGTCCTCAGCGGCTCAACCAGACTAACCGCTAACGGCTTAGATTATTCGCCAGATTGGTGTAGAACAGTTGGCAAATAAATAAGTGCATACTTAGGTTTTTTTAATATTGAGAAAGCATTGATCTGAAATTGGTTTAATATGAAAATAGCTTCGATGTAGTGAACAACTTTTACCATGTTTCTGTCGCTTTGGTTTAGTATCAAAAGGTTCGGAAGGATCCAGAACCAGGGTTAAGACACCGCTGTGGTCCTCGCTTCAGCCTTATGCTTCCTGTCTGAGTGACTGAGCATGACGATAATACTTGACTCCATACGGACATTTTAAAACTCATTCACCTTTTCAAAAGAACGCCAGCGTGAGGGCAGAAGTGTGTGGAAAAATACCCATTTTCAAAATAACCGGGTATGTTTGGCAGGTCCTTAAAGCCACACGTGCTTCAGAGTCTTTGGTACTGTACTGAGAACAAAAAAAAAAAAACAATCTTTTACAAACATTTTAAAAGAACAAGCATCTTTAAACATTGTTTCGATTCCCTATAGAGTTAAGTTTAGTTTTTTTTTTTTTTTTTTAATCTTCCGGTGAATATCTTACATTTTTCCAATATTATTAGTGAGAGATCCTTAAAGATGTCACAGGGACAGTGCAAACACAAGTATGTTGTATAGAAATGAACATCGCAGAATGAAGGACTCTTCATTTTCATACCGATTCAAAAGCTAGAAAACAATCATTTAACCATCTCCAGAGCACTGTGGAGATTGGCGCTAGAAGACTCTCCAGTAATGATCAGATGAAGAAAGATCAGGGCTCGTCTTTCTTCTCTCTCTCTCTCTCTGCATTAGTCTGCTGAAAGTCATGATCTGACGAACCCTCTCGTCACCAGAACACAAGCGTCTGAGAACACTGCTCCACTCACAGAGAGACCGGTCATGAGGGAGAGACTAAAAGCAGACGCTGACCCTGTGGATCATCAATAATGCAGCAGGAACCAGGGTGAACACGAGGGCATAGGGGGGGCATGCGCTCCTCTTATAAAGTTTACATGAGCCTGGAGGCGCCCGCCACACGCACGCATGTGTATGTGTGTGGCTGTCTGCATGCGTTACTGCATTAGCTCAGTTACTGTCCTTGTCTGAAATGCCAGGCTGGATTTGGAGATGCACGGCTGAGATGCAAACTGAGAGGATGGACCTGCGCTGAACTCTTCACCACAGACTCCTGATAAAGCTCATTAACCAGGGTTTTTATCTGAAAAGCAAAAAAAAACTAACTTCTGCTTCTGCATTTAACGAGAGAATCAAACAAGCTGTTTGTGGTACAGGAAACAAAAACAATTAGATAAATAATAGAACATTAAAAATATTTGTTCAAATTAGAACATTAAAAATATTTGTTCAAATTATGTTCAAAGTGGCTGAAGCATGTGGTGTGCCCGTGTCTCTGTCGCAAAACGGCTACGAGATGTACACATAAGAAAGAGAACGGGTGATCAGAGTCGATCAGGGCTCAAAAACGGTTCAGTGTGCAGCAACACAGCTTAAATCAAACCGATCTTCAATTTAGATTTTAGTAATAATCACCAACGATAAGCACCTTCGAAATCAAGCTGTTCTACGCCGTGCTGCATTCGCGTCATGGATGATTACTGAAACACTATGAGGTTTATGCTCCGTGTGATAATCTTGAAGTTTTACACCGCTAATTTGTGTGAGTTTCAACATTCTGTGTGTAACTTCTCCTCTTCTGGCAGTTTGTTAATGAAGCGTCTGCATTAGTTTTCATTAATATTCATTACCTGATCGTGAATATCAACACAGCTCTTAGTATGTTTAGGAAGGAAGTGTGTTTTATTCTGACTTCAGATGATCATTCTAATAAAATAAGTGGAGTAAATTGTGCTAAGAATAAAAAAAAACAGGCTGTATATGTGTTATTTCTGCTTTAAAGTTGAATACTTTGCTTGTAAAAGCCTGTAACAAAGGTCCCTCTGTGTTGTCGAAATTAATTTGTCTGGATTAAAATAAAGAGAGGGAAAATATAAATGTATTGATTTTTCAAATAGAGCTGTTTTTTCCAATATAATAAGCTTCAGCTAAGCCTGCAGAAGCCTCGGCTGTGGGATCATTTAATAGAAATATTTAAAAAATGCTCTGAGAGAAATGAAAGTGAACAGAATGTTTGAAGAGATTGAAAAGTGCAGTTAAAGGTCATGTTTGTGCGTCAAATCAATAGCAGACCTGGCCTTTCTCTCTTCACTTGCTCCAGAAACACAAGCTTTCAAACTTTCTGCTCAGAAGAAGAAGATGATTTATCAGATTATTTATCTGATCAAAGTGATGTTACGTTACGTTCTTTTATGCTCAGTGTTGGGTAGTAATGTGTTACATTTGGCAGTAAATAATACTCTAGTGCATAATCTTTTAAATGATTTAAATCATCAGCTGCGTTACTCTGTTACTTACTAAAGATTTAATTTTGTGCCAATAATGTAATGTAATTTCAGCTAAAACTAAATTTGATTACAAAGAAACAAAATGAACCTGTTATTCGGGATTAGACTGACTGAATGGGAGCTGATCCCCATGGGAGAACGGACCGAATCATCTAATGGGCAAATTGATTTGCAAGCGTGTGTGATTGATTAGCAATCAGCCGGGTATAAGACCGGGCGCAACGCACGCTTCAGTATGGGATTTTCCGAGGAGCCGACCTACTTACCTCCGGCACCTCAGACTCCCGACTTCCAAGGCATGGCAGAAGGGTAACGTCTCCATTCCCTATTCGGGAAAAGTGGGGTTACGCAAGTAACCTGGGCGTTCCCTTTCAGTCGGTCCCGGAGACGTTAGTCGGGATTAGACCGACTGAATGGGAGCCTCTGAAAAGCGCCATGCCCGAAGTCCATCCAAACAGGCCAGCACTAAACTTTGAAGAAGGTTAGTAAAATTAAGCTGGGTACCTGAATGGGAACTGCTTAAGCCCCTGCCCGGAATTATCATTGACGGGGAAGTCATCCAATACTGAGAGCGTAGCTGTACTCGGTTGTTGCGAAGACGACCAGAAGGAGGGCACCCCTCATCGTGGGGAGGGGTGCGCGGAGATCGCGTCGAGGCCCGCAGGCCTACCAGCGAAAAACATTCTGCAGACAAAAGAGTGGCAGAGACGTAAGTCATCGTTACTCACCAAGGCAGGGGGGTAACAGGACGGGTTCCTACAACTTCCTAAAGGGAAGCTGTAGGGAAAAACACAGAAAGGGAGCACTGGAAGGGGACTCCCAGATCTGGACCCTAGTTCTGCAGGGGCCAGGCTGAAGCAAAGCCCCAGAAAAACAGAACCTAGCAGAGCTGACTGCTCCGCTCAGTCAGATGCTGAAGGGGAGAGGAGAAGGAGACCCACCCCATGGGAGGAGCTCGAAACATTGTACTGCTCACTGGGAGAGTACTGCAAGCTTCTACACCTGCTCCATTCCCTGAGGGAAGCTGCCACCACTCAGGACCGCGGAGGGACGGAGCTCATGAAGGTTTAAAACCTGAAGAATGTGTCTGGTGTAGACCAACCCGCAGCTCGACATATGTTGGCGAGTGAGACCCCCCCTAGCCAACGTCCACGAAGCAGCGACGCCGCGAGTTGAGTGGGCCCTCAGATGGAGAGGGCAGGGGACATATCACATGCCTCATAAGCAAGGCGAATGGCCTCCACGATCCAGTGTGCCAGCCGTTGCTTGAAGACCGCAGAACCCTCACGCTGGCCTCCGAAACAAATGAAGAGCTGTTTGGAGCTGGGTAGCTCCCGGGTTCTGTCCAGGTAGACCCGAAGGGCTCTGTAGGACACAACAAACCCTGGGTTGGATCTGCCTCCTCCCAGGGTAGAGCTTGCAGGTCACCACTTGGTCCCGGAGGGGGACGGATGGGACCTTGGGGATTAAACCGGGCCTGGTTGAGACCAGGGAACCGCCAGGGCCGAATTCCAGGCAGGATTCGTCTGCGGACAGTGCCTGGAGATCGCCCAACCTCTTAATTGAGGCCAAAGCAAGCAGGAGTGCGGTCTTCCGTGAGAGGACATGCGGCACCGGAGTGAGGCGGCTCTTTTCCCAGTTGACCTTCAGACCCAATCGGTTTAAGTGCTTTAGCACCTTGCCTCGGTGTCGGATCAACTGGTCCCTGGATGAGGCTATGAGATCGGCCCAGGCAACCTTCGTGAAGGTACGCGGGGAGAGGGCAAGACCGAAGGGTAGGACCTTGTACTGATATGCATGGCCCTCGAAACAAAACCTTAGAAGGGCAACGGGCAACCTTCATGAAGGTGCGCGGGGAGAGGGTAAGACCGAAGGGTAGGACCTTGTACTGGTATGCATGGCCCTCGAAACAGAACCTTAGAAGGGTCTGTGTCTTGGAACCACTTCTACCTGGTAGTACGCATCCTTCAGGTCGCTTGTCGCGAACCAATCTCCAGGATGGATGCACGGTAGAATGCAGCGGACCCGTCAGCATTCGAAACCGAAACTTGGCCAGGTCAAAGGGGTGTTGATCTTCTCTCGCAGGAATGAGGCGCCTGTCCGGGGGACAAACCTCCCGAGTTGCCAACCTCGGGGGCGCTTCTTACTAGAGGTTGACTGCGTCTAATGCCGTGCAGGGGTCTTCTTCGGACCAGAGGTCAAAGGAGCAGACCATGGCGGAGGACGCTCTCTTTGGTGGCGAACAGGGGTCCGGCGCAGAAGCAACGGAATGCCGTCGCTTCCGGCGCAGAACCATGAGCTCACCCAGACCCTCCGCCTGTTTCCTGATTGTGGAGAAAATTGTCAATGGCGACGCCAAAGAGGCCATCTGGTGAGACAGGTGCATCCAGAAACCTGTTACGGTCTTCGGGAAGCATAGTCGCCTGTTCCAACCAGAGATGGCGTTCCTGTACCACAAAACTGGACATCGTGCGACCAATATTCTGCTAAATCAGTGGCTGAGCGCAAGTCCCTTAAGGACTGCTTGTCACCACCCCCGTGGTGCATGTCAAAGAGGACCTTGGCCTGAAAGACCTGAAAGGTCGCCATAGCATGCAACGATGCAACAGCTTGACCCGCAGCTGAGTAAGCTTTTGACATCAGGGCTGACGAAAATTTACCAGCTTTGGAGGGAACAGCAGGGCGCAAGTGCACTGCAAGAGCCTGCTCCACCCGGGGAATCGAAGAATATCCCCTAGCTGCTGCATCATCCAAGGCGGTGAAGAGGGAGGAGCTGGAAGCCCTGGCAGACAGGGTAGCCCGCCAGAATTTAGTGAGCTCCTCGTGCACCTCCGGGAAGAAAGGAACTTCAGGAGCGCGGGGGACCGTACCCCGGCGCTTGCCCAAGAACCAATCATCCAACCGCGACAGCCCTGAGCTGGAAGGCACTTGCACCTCCAGCCCAATAGCGGCCGCAGCTTTGGAGAGCACTGCGAAAGCAGTGCTCTCCATAGGAAGGCTCTCTCCCGGAAGGCGGCAGCGCTGAGCTGGAGGAATCCGAAGACTGCGCCCCTTCCGATGCTGCGAGGGAAAGATCGTCAGCAAGGTCACGCCAACCCCCAGGCAATGCCGAAGCGCTATCTGAGTCTCCCGTGGACCAGACGGGGAGCACACTCAAGCTTTGGGGACGGTGCAAGGGATTAACTGACACCGCTCGACCCAAAACATCCTGTGAGGTTTCGGAAGGCCCTCTCGAAGTCGAAGGCTCACCAAGAGCCGAAGCTCCGGTGTCCTCCTCCTCGAAGAAAGACCGGCTATACCTCAGTGTGCGCGCCGTGAGAGCGTTGCAATGCACACACTCTTACCGCACAAGAGCAGCGCAGGCGGCTTCCTTTTTTTGATTAGCTTATTCGCTTTTGCTTTCTAATTTTTCAGTAGCGATCCTGAATCTTTTCATGTGCTTCACACTCATTGTGTAGTATGTTTTTCCTATGTTTTTTCACCAGTGATTTTAAAGATTTGTGAATGAATGCAAATTTATCAGCTTATCTCGCAAAAAAACATATTTATTTTGACACAAGAAACCCAAATCCTTTGTTTTGCTTTCGACATGAATCACTATAGATGACACACATAACATTCCAAAAACATTAAGGAAAGCTTTAACAAAACAACATAGTGTGTTTTATTTCGATTGATCTCTCTCAGATTTCAGCTTACAACAAAAGATTTGTGTCAGAAAAACAACCGTAACTTTCAGGATCGAAAATGAAAAATTAGAAAGCGAAGATGCTGAGAGCATGATAAAACTCTGAGAAACCAACAAAGAATAGAGTTTATTTAAAAATCACTGTAGATTTTTATGGTAGTTACCAGATTATTTTTGTTTTCTGGTTGATTTGGTTTTTCTTTGTAATCAATTTATTTTTGTTGTTATTTTAGTTTTAGCTAAAGTTACATTTATTTTAATTGGCACAAGATGAATTTCTTAGTTACCGTGTACATTAAATGCTGGACGTCAATCAACACAAAGATAAGAAAACGCACTTTGGGATTGCTGAACGCTATCTGAGAGTGAGAGCAACACAAAGTGGAAACACGCTCATTATTTAATTTATTTTTTAAGTTGAGCGTAAAGATAAACAAGTTACAGTGAAATGCATCTATTGTCATTGTGGCTACAAGTCGAAGATTCTATCAACAGCAACAAACAGCAAGTTCAGCTTCACAGATTCCTTTTCTCTGCTCAATAGCCCGAGACCAAACGATAATGCAATTGACACCATTTTCTCGACAAAGAGCGTGGGTTCGGGGGTCTGTGACCGCAAACTGGATCTCATTGGGGAGTGGCTGGCAGCAATTCAACGGAGGTTAAATAAAATGGAGACCGCTGATGGAGAATAAAAATCTGTAGAAATTTAGTTTTTGACCTAAACTAACTTCTCTTCCATTTGGCTTTCCTTTATCTCCTCTGGCCTTGAAAGCCACAAGAGGAGTCCAAATATATTCCCCTGCGGGGGCGTGATAAGGAGACTCTCTGCATTCCTCACTCTCTCTCAAAACACCTTCTCTAAACCGCTGTAATCTGAACAGGCCATGAGTACAGCGCCATTAATGGCAGCAGGAAAATGTCGGCTGCTGACTGCAGCAGTCCCAGTTTTCTTTCCCAGTTTTTTAACAGTTTTCTTGATCCTACCCCTCCTGCAATGTTTTTTCTGTATTATGTCTATATGTGCTTGGTTGCAATGGCTTTTTTTTACCTGCTCCACACTGTCATTCAGAGGCTCTTTTTGAGCTACCTTACCTAATGTATATCCATTTCTCTGTTTCTCTCTTAAATACTACCTCTCAACACTGGCCTGTCCCCATCCTGTCTATGTATGTGGCCAGAGGGGTCCTATTTCACTGCATGTAACAGTGTGACAAATAAAGGTGTGATTGATTGATTGATTGAGTGATAATAGACAAATCAGAATCTTTTTAGTCTCCCCTGAATTTCTTGAAACACATTGGCGGCTATGAGCAGCTGATCACTTAGGGACCATCTGCAAAGAGCTAAATCTAAAATACATTTTGCCTTCTTCACTCTAAAATGATCCAGTATAAGCAAAATTATGTCAAACTCCACTCCTCGACATCCTTTTGTACTGCAAAACTCCTTTTGAAAAAACTTTAAACACATTATTATTGCATCATTTGTATTATTCATTATTTTGATGAAACCTCAATCGCTTCCATAGAAATAACTGAATTACCACGTAATTCAGGTCACACGTCACTATCTTAATGCTTAAACTACTACATTTCACAATAAATGTTATTTTTGCATTTTTTTTATATTATTTTGATTATCCCGGAGGAGGCAGCTGAACTGGAGAACCGAAAGCCGCGCCCCTTCCGATGCTGCCTGGGAGAGCAGATCGTCTACAGGATCATACGACGTACCGGGCGACACCAAAGCGCCATCCGATTCACCTGCAGACCAGACGGGAAGCACGCTCGGTGTTTGGGGATGACGCGAGGAATCACCTGACGCCGCTCTACTCAAAATTTCCGCATGCGACTCAGCAGAGTGCTGCAATGCGAACACTCATGCTTCATGAGAGCCGCGTCGCTGTGCTGGAAACCAAACACATCGCGCAACTCCCGTGACCGTCTTTTCGACGAAAAAGCCCACCACAGCCAGGAATAGTGCACGTTTGCTCATCGTGTCGTGAAAAATTGACAGGATTCTGAGAAAACGGCGGAAACACACTGGACAGGCTTGCTAGAAAGATCTGAGGCGCTGGCGTGTGGTGGCTTGCAATTCTGGACTAGCAGAGGACAACACCAATAAGCCAAGGTAAGCAACCTGCTGATAGCGTCAAAGTTAGGAGAGAGAGTCACACTCAGTCAGCTCCGAAGGAAAATTGCATACTGAAGCGTAGGCACGCCCGGCTTTATACCCGGCTGATTGCTAATCAATCACCTACGCCTGCAAATTAATTTGCCCGTTAATATGTTCGTCAGTCGCTCTCACGGTGATTCGCTCCCATTCAGTCGGTCTAATCCCGACTAACGTCTCCGGGACCGACAGAAAGGGAACAGGTGCTATGTTTTTGTATGTTAGCGTATGGTTTGTGCAGTACCTCTGGTAAGGTAGGGTATGTTACATTATGGTATGTTTTTGTACGATGTTATGGCTAGGTAAAGTTAAAATGATTCCTAAACTATGGTATATACAGCTCACCAAAACAGAACGCACGGAGTGCTTCAACTGGACAGGTGTTTGTTGGGCCAGGTGTGTTCACCTCACACAGCATCTGTCCCATCAGCTGCTCTGCTCGTGGAATGTGGAGCCAGAGGTCACAGACACCCAGCGGCTCTCAGTGATAGAACTGTAATCACTGCAAATAATATTAATATCAATGATGGTACTAAATAATGTTAGCCAGTTCTGCTCATGATGTGCTAGCGTGTCGCTGTGACTCATGGGTGACGTGCTTCCTGTGTGAAGACTATGGTGTGCTTTAGCTTCCTCACTCTCTTGAACAGACACAACAGGGCACGACAGAACAGACTTGAGTCTTCAATATTACAAGCATAATATAGTTTTGAAAACCGTCAGAGTTCTTTAACACCTGCGGAGACCAGAGATTAACCACTACCTCAATGCCTGCACCCCTAGTAAAAAATGGTCCCATTAACATTTAAAACCTGCCCGTTTTGCTTGAATGGCATGCATTACATGATTAAAATGTGCCCAGAGTGACACTAAATAATTCCCCAAAATGATACACATACTGTGTTATGAGGTCATTTTGCAAACAAGAGTTTTCCCAAAAATTTGAGATTTCTCTGGTGGCACTTGGGGCAGCCAATCAGATTTTGCCAGAGGTGGAAAGTAACGAATTACATTTACTCACGTTACTGTAATTGAGTAGGTTTTTTGTGTACTTCTACTTTTTAATGTAACTTTTACATTTTGTAATTTTACTTTTACCTAAGTACGTTTTGTAAGTATTGTACTTAACTACATTTTAAATCCCATCCGTTACTGAGTAAAAATAAAAAAAAGTAAAATTAAATAAACCAAAAAATAATAATTGCACGTGGAGGGAAGGAGGGGAGCGCGCGCCGGAAGCTACAGCTTGATGCGCGGGAGAACAAACGCAGTGCGCTAACTCAAGAAAGATGGAGACGGACAAGACAGACACACATGATGTAAACCCAGATGAAAGTGAAATGCTGCTGAATTTGAATTCTTCAGAAACAAACCCATGGCCATATTTACAAGAACACTTTGAATTTAAGAGCAAGAAAGGCAACAGCTTTATTATGCCGTGTAAACTTTGTTTACCCAAGACGACTGAATTGGCAGCTAACAAAAGCTAAACATCAAACCTGCGCGAGCATGTTGAGGTAAGTTAAATACTACTTTTTTTTAACATAATTATTGTTCTGTTGCGCCGCATCAGTGCGTGACATTGCTAATGTTAGTTAGCACTAGGGTTAGAAATTAACAGGAACTTAGGACAAAATTGTCAATGCACAATTAACGTTAAGCTATTACCAGTGTCACGGTTTACGGAAGTCTATGAAAAGAGTTAGAATTGATCTGCAGCAGATGTCGTGTTAGAAATTCTATATAACCAATCAAACACTTTTGTTGAGATGCGGTGTCCAATCGAAGCGTTTTGATTCGTCACTGAGTTCAATGCGTGAGCTGACTCTGCGTTTGCGATTTCTCTCATTATCATAAGTAACAGATTTTTTTTGGCTGTGAAAGTGAATAACTTACAGTAGACTCAAGTCGTGGACTGCTACTGAAATAAACAATGTTTTTATATTATGATCAGTAAAGGCCATTAAACAATTTTTTTTTTATTATCAGTAGACAGAATGGCACAGTTTTTTCATAAATGCTTGAATATTTCTGACCCATTTTGACTTACTCTTACTCTACTGTTTTACTGTTTAACAAAAGGATGCTCTGCTGAGTCACAGTTTATGTCATATTCAGTGGTTGAGATGTTTCTTGGGATCATTTGCACTAAAATTACTTCCCTAAATGTTTTATATGGTTATTTTATTTATATTATTGTATTTTATTTATTTGTTTTTATTGCACTTTAATTTATAAAGTTGTTTCCTTAATTTAAAACAACCAGCTTAAATTTATATCCCCATCTTTTACTTTTTTTAACTACACTAGAATCACCCACCCACCACTGTTGTTCAAAAGAAAAAAAATTACTCAGTAAATTTTACTCAGAGTAAAATTTTAGAACAGTTACTTTTTACTTTTACTTGAGTAGATTTTTGGTCAGTACTTTTACTTGAGTAAAATTGAATTGAAGTTATAGTACTTTTACTTGAGTAACATATTTTATTACTCTTTCCACCTCTGGATTTTGAGGATGGCCACAGGGTGGTTCTAAAGACTTTTCCTCGTGTTTTTCAGTCTCACACAGAGAGTTGCAATGATCCACCGTCTCAGAAGTCAACTCTTGACCTCTCAAAGCACTTCTCTTCAGTCTTCCGTCTGCTTTTCTTTCAATTCTTTCTTTTTCTATCCTCCTATTCTTCATGGCTGTGGTCTGTCACTGTGTTCAGCTCGACAGGCGCTGCGGTGACAGATGAAGTTTGCAGCTTACACAGAGAAGTGTCATTAAAGCAAACAGTGTGGAGAGAAAGACACACAAGTGCTACTGGAACAGCTATAAATATCAGTTATTATCACACACAAACACATGGACAGACGTCTCATCACAGACTAATGGGTTCCGTCAGACTGACACTGTTTTATTTTCTCTGCCTAGAGTTTTGAGCAAAACCGAACTGCAATGCATTCCAAATCCAGCTTTAGCGGAGTACATGAACCAAACGAGGGGAATTTTTATATTTACCGTTTGTTCATAAACATTATACATTGAATACCAGATTTATTCTTTCCTGCCTTCATTCTCCGTCTCAGGTTTGTTCATAGCAACAGTGGCAAAATGTTACAAATCAAATACTTGGCATCAATGTATGATGGAATATCACCAGATCAACCCAAGGATTGAGGAGTTCACACTTTTCAGAAGAACGGGATGTTTTAAGGCCTTTTTATTAGTCACATTGTTAAAATCCAAAGATGTATTTGTTTTTCTACCATTGTTTTTCTTTCATTCCAGAGACCTTGCACCTGACTCCAATATCCACCCTGGTCTTTTGTGTGTGTGTGTGTGTGGGGGGGGGGGGGGTGAAAATTTCAACACCCCCCACCCAATGGATTGAAAATTCCTTTCAACACTTTTACGCATTTCACTTAAAACCAATTACTAGTATGTTCTCTGTTCTCGATGATGTACTTTCTGTTTAGTGGAAACAATTCCTTTGTTTTTAGTTTATTGTTAGATTAAATTAGAAAGAGGGGAACGAAGTGCCTCCTCTATTTGTGGAAATAGTTAGGATAAGTTGTTTATTTGTATAGTTTTGTCTATGTTATGTTACGAACATTCTTTTGAGAATAAATACCCGTTTTGTGGCTTTTATGTTTCACTTTCTGTTGCGTTCCCTTAAGAACCTCTAGATTGTGTGATGGGGGACTTAACAGAACTAGGGGCTCGTCTATTCTTGGTGGGTGTTTTTGGTAGTTCCCTTTCAGTCAAGACGCAGACTAATGTTGATGTCTCGACTATGGGACTATGGGAGGAGCTTGAACCTGAGAGGGGTGGGACCGAATCTATAATGGGCAAATTGATTTGCGAGTGTAGATGATTAAACAATTAATCAGCTGCTCTGTAAGAGCAGAGCGTAGCTCTACACTCATTCTGCTTTCTTCCTTGGAGCGAATGGTGGTTCCTCTGAATTTGACGCACACATGCTGAAATATTAGAAGGATGCTTAACTCTGCACTTGATGTGCTGCTGCTAGCCCAGATAGCTACGCCATCTGATTGCAGCACCTCTGATTCGCAGCAAGAGCCTGTTAGTGTTTACAGCATTTTGTCCTATTACATCCGGTTTTCCCGACGATGGGTAAAATCTGTATATTTTCTGGCTGCTGTGAATTTATCTAGTCGAAGGACGATCACGAGCGATGTGTGGAGTGTTTGGGCAAACAAGCCTGCATTGCTCTCGTGAGGCGTGAATGTTTGCACTGCAATGCTTTGGTCCTTCTGTTCGGCTTCTGGTGCTCCGCTTACTCGGGCGAACTCCTCCGAGGCCCCAGCCAGCGGTGCGGGGCAAGTCATGTCAGGCAAGCCCTTGCGTCATCCCTGTGCCCCGGATGTGCATCCCGTCTGGTCTGCGGGTAATTCCGGTGTTGCTCCGGCTACACCGGCTTCCCCGTATGACCTTATAGACGATCTGCTATCCATCGCAGCATCGGAAGGGGCGCTTTCTTCGGAGTCTTCAACTTCAGATCTGCCACCCTCCGGGGTCGCAGCTGAGCCGGAGCCCGAAGTCACAGCGCTACTCTCTAAAGCCGCGTTGGCTATTGGCTTGGAGGTGCCTTCGCCCTCTGAATCGGATTGATTGGTACTTTGGTAAGCGCCGGGACGCTCCTCCCTGCCCACGGCCTCCATTCTTCCTGGAGGTGCATGACTAGAATTCTCGTAAAAATTCCCTCGGTAGAATTCCCTAACGAAATTCTGACAGACTCCCCGGTCTGCGAGGGTCCGTAGCTCCTCCCCCTTCGCCACTCTGGCGCAGGCTGAAGCTAAGGGTTACACTATGATTCCTCGAGTGGAGCAGGATGTTGCGGTGCACTTGTGCCCGGACAGCGCTGCCGCTTGGCGATCACGCCCAGGCCACGAAATCCGCAGTGCAGAGTATATACAAGCGGAGGGTCTGGGCGAGCTCATGGTTCCGCGCCGTAACAAGCGCGGATCCACTACGCTCTGCGAGGAGCCCCTTGTGCCTGCCAGACGCCAAAGAGAGTGCCCACCTCACGCACCTCGCTGCCGAACTTCCGGTTGGCAGCACCCATCGTATTATAGACAGATCTCACTCACTTTCCGAGTATAACGGACACCCCCACACACCCTCCTCATACTTTAATGAGGGCCCCGACACCGGCGCGCGCTCCGATTGCCCAGTCAGTGGATGCGGCGGTTCCGGCCCCCTATCTGCCCCGGTGATTCCGCCACCAAGTCCACATCCGTGCAGCCCTGCCATGGGGTTCATCTGCACATCCATCGCAGGATCACTGTTAGCTTGCCTGGGAGCCTGGCGGAAGCTTCCCGGGGTCAGCCGGAGGATCCTCGGACAATCCGGCTGGGTTTCACGGTTCATTTCGTAAAACCCCCCAGGTTTCGAGGCGTTTAAGGGACCCCTATACCCCGGTCATGCACCTCACTCCTGCGAGAGGAGATCACTGCCCTTTTGAACAAAGGTGCAGTCGAGCTGGTCCCTCCAGCCGATGCAGAAAGAGGCTACTACAGCTGATACTTTCTGGTCCCCAAAAAGTCAGGTGGGTTGCAACCATCCTGGATCTGAGGTGTCTAAATCAGGGCCTGGCCAAGCTCCGATTCAAGATGCTGACGATACACAGCCTTCTGCTGTGCGTTCCAGTACCGTGTCCTGCCCTTCAGCCTGCCCCTCTCCCCGCACACCTTCACGAAGGTCGCCCAGGCTGCCCTCGCCCCGCTACGCCGGGCATGTATCCTGATCCTGGATTATCTGCTAGCCGACTCCAGGGACCAGTTGATCCTCCAGAGGGACTGTGTGCTCACGCACCTCGGCCACCTAGGTTTCCAGGTCAACTGGGAGAAAAGTCGCCTGACTCCAGTCTAAGCAACTGTTTTTCTCGGTATGGAGCTGAATTCCAAGAACATGAAGGTGCGAATGACGGTGGAACGCACCTGAGCCCTGCTGTCCGCTCTCACAGCAGCGTCGTATCAGCGGACGGTCAAACTGAAGGTTCTTCAGAGGCTCCTGGGGCATATGGCAGCTGCAGTACCAATTATTCCGCTCGGGCTCCTGTATATGCGACCGTTTCAGCTATGGTTTTGTTCTCGGGTTCCGAGTTGGGCATGGCCCAGAGGTCAGCTCCGAGTGTCCTTGACACCTCGCTGCCTCTGGACCCTGAAGGTCTGGGGCTCTGTGACCTTCCTTCGCACCGGGGTTTCCCTGGGAGGGATCTCCCGACGCAAGGTTGTCACCACAGACACTTCCCTGACAGGTTGGGACACCATGTGCGGTTTCCATCGAGCGTCCAGCTCCTGGACCTGGAGTCTCGCTCGTTGGCACATCAACCGTCTCAGGTAGCTGCAGTTATACTGGCATTGCGGTGCTTTCGCCCGCTCCTTACCCAGTGTCACGTGCTTGTCAGGACGGACAGCACTGCGGGGGTTGCTTACATCAACTCTAAAGGTATTCGCTCCCGCCATCTGCACTACCTCACCCAGGCTCATGCTCAGGCACCCGAGACCAGACCTTTGGGCCCTACATGTATGGCATATCCGGGCTCGGTGGACCCCCAGACACTACCGCCCACGTTATTAAGGACTCTCAAGCATGCATTAACCCCCTCAACGAGGTTGAGCTACGCTGGCAGGTGGGGTCGATTCGTCGAGTGGTGCTCCTCCCAATGGGAAGATCCCAGGACTTGTCCTATCAGAGTTGTGCTGACCTTTCTCCAGGAAGGATTCAAACGGGGGCTGCCCCCTTCGTCCCTGAAGGTCTACACCTCAGCAATTTCCTTCTTCCACCTTCGGGTTGAAGGGAAATCTTTCAGCAGCCACAATCTGACAGTGAGATTCCTCCACGAGGTCACATAGCTATGTCTCTTTAGGCCCCCCTCTCTACCCTCTTGGGACCTCTCCATCACCCTTAGAGGGCTGAGGATGTCCCCTTTTGAGCCCTTGGCCCTTGCAGACCTGCACGCCCTCTCCCTCTTTTTGCTGGCTCTGGCCTCGCTCAAGAGGGTTAGAGATGTCCAGGCCCTGTCCACTGACTAAACCTGCCTGGAGTTTGGCCCTGAGGATTCTCTTTTGTGAATCAGACCCAGGCCCGGATTCATCCCCAAGGTCCCGTCGGTCCCCTTCCGGGACCAGACGGTGATGGTGCAGGCCCTGCCCTGGGAGGAGGCAGACCCAGCCCAGGGTACTCTCTATCCAGTCCGCGCCCTTCGGCTCTATCTGGACCAAATCTATTTTTCATGTCTCCCCACTGGTGAACAACCCCCCCCCCCTAATCTGGGTGGCCCAATCCGTGTATTCTATACTCTTCAGGTGCGTTGTATACCCCTTTCCGTTCACCCCCGACTTGGGTTGAGAACGATGGCTACCTGTTTCCACCCCCTTTTATAGTCGGCGGAACATTTTTCAGGTCTCGATGCAAGTCTCCGCGCGCCCATGTTCCACATCAAAGTTCAGGCGTAATCCATGTTGGCACAGTTTGGCACGATTTGGCACAATAATTGAAATATGGAAAAAATCTTGTCCAAAGCTTCCGCTATGTTAATGGTCTTCTTTTCTTGCTTACGGGACATGATTTCAGCAAAAAAAAACTCCTAAAGAAACGCTGTAAAAGGGGGGTGGAAGCCCATTTACGCCATCTACGCGCGCTTTGAGTAACGTCCCATTCACAGGCGCTTTCGACGTTCGAGCTTCCGCGTGTCCCTACCCCCCGACCATCTGTCCAATCCGGGAGCTCTATACATAGTTTAAAAGCATTGCATCTGTAGAAGGCAATGATATCAACCATTTTGAGACTGACAGGATCCCAGACGAATCACACGACGCGCAGCGTGGAGAGACCTGGGGGGTATTCCAGAAAGCAGGTTATGTGACATACCTGGGTATGTTTAAGGGTAAGTTCGTGGATAACCTCAACTTTCGGTTCCAAAAACGGAGGTAACTTTCTGGGTATGTATGTAACCATAACAACTGACTCTCTGAAGATAACCTGCTCGGGAGCAGGTTATGTTTCAGTGTAACTTCGTTTCAGAAGGTTGGTGAGCATGGCGTGCCCTTTTGATGAGGATCCTGTGGACGAAGCACAAATTATACGAGTTTTTTTTTCGTCGGGAGAGGGTTATAAGACCGCGTTTTGATGTGTTTGCATACCCTAATGAATATTTGAAAGAGCGTTATCGTTTTTCAAAAGATTCGTTAGTTTATTTAAGACGTCTTTTAAAACCGCATATCGTGAATGTGACAAACTGCGGTTCTGCGCTTAGCACAGAAAACATTCTGTGCATAGCACTTAGGTTTTTTGCGTCTGGACATTTTTTGTACAGTGTGGGCGATTCAGAGCATGTGGGAAAGGCAACTGTGTGTAGAGCCGTTCGTACAGTATGTCTGGCACTTAAACAGTTCTTACCCACGTTTGTACAGTTCCCTGGCCATAAACCTCTGCTTGTTATTAAAGACGAATTCCACAGAGTGGCAGGTTTGTCCTTTGTAGTAAAATCTATGACGCATATTTAATATTTAGTCATATTATGTATATCTAAACATGTATTATATATTTTCGTAGTGATATAACATATTCAAAAGGCTGTATAAGTCATACTTCATTATTTTGTATTATAATAAAACGGGAGCCAATACCAAATTTGTAATTTAATACACTCACGCATTTACTCTATCTGTTATTTTTTGCCAAGCCAACTCTCTTGCTTTAGCTGATGCAGCTGTATTGCTTCTTTTTAATATTATTGGCTTAAACTCCTCATAAGCGTGCATTAAAACCTCCAACTCCGCCTCTGTGAAATACGCCGTTCTCTCTTTTTTTTCGCTTTTGACTTTCCATGGTGACTCGTGAAATCGGCGACCTATTGAAAATGTCTTTATATATGCACCGTGCACGCGCATTAACTCTGGGTAACCAGTTGGAGGTTGATTAAACTAACTCTTCTCAGGTGTTTTGGAACCGACATACTCATGGTATGCCTGTTTGGGGTAAATCAACCCAGAGGTTATGATTTATCATATGGTAAGTTAACCAAGCTTTCTGGAATACCCCCCTGCTCTTACGCACAGGGAGTGTTTCCATATTTGGTCATGTTATGCGAGCACAGAGCTACAGAAAAGAGCCAAAATGGAGTTTCAGCGAAGCTATCGACCGGACACAACAACAAACGGACTTTTATCGCTATGGAAATAACTTTTGTTGAAAAAACGGCAAAGGTAAGACAAGATTTACATGTTTGCTTTGTTTTTGCTGGCGTGTTTTTCGGCGAACTTTTGGTCCCTGCTCTGTAATAATTTGCGCTATGTAAATGAGTTGCATATTGCTGCATTCAGCTGGTTGTTAGCTTTCATTCATGCGTTTATATTGTGGATACATATCGCACATAAACAAAAACTTGGTCATGAATTATACTCCGGCTATGTTGTTGTTTATTTGCATGGCATTCGAGCTGTGGTTCACAGATATGAAATTGAATTAGAAACGTTTTTAGAGGAGTTTCCGCTGAGCACAACAGAATTTAATATGTGTGGGTTATTCTTAGGGTTAGTGAGCTATGAGCGAAAATGTAACGCACAAGGGGGCAAGTCCCCGGTACCGGGGACTCTCGGGCTTAAGAGGTTAAAGGGGTTCCCATAGTCGAAACATAAACATTAGTCTGCTCCGGAAGAAAGCAGAATGAGTGTAGAGCTACGCTCTGCTTTTACAGAGCAGCTGATTAATTGATTAATCATCTACGCTCGCAAATCAATTTGCCCGTTATAGATTCGGTCCCACCCCTCTCAGGTTCGGGCTCCTCCCATATGTGGTGAGACGCGGTAGTGCCGCTCACCTGCGCAGGTGACTGTGCTTTGATTTGAGCAATTAGCCTCGCAGATAAAAGCGGACTCTGCATTGTGTGCGTGTGTGGTGGGTCTGCTGTGTCGTGGCCTGAGGACCATCCTTTTTCTTCGCTACTCCCTTTCCAGAGAGGTATGTTGAAGCCTGGTTGTGCAAACGCGCTAATAGGAGATCGTGATTGAATTTGATCTGTTTAGCGGATTGTGGTGTGGAGCTAGGTTGCCGGCGGTGACTGTTTGTGGATGTCTGTGGTGCTGCGAGCATCCATAACCGAATACAACTGTGCACCAGGTACACGTTTAGCAACAACCTATGAATGCCTTTGCTCCCGGGGATTACACGCTTCAATTTAATGTCTCTAGCGATCGGGGTGCAGAGCGGTTTGTCTGCCGTGGCTGTGCGGCGAGAGCTCTTTTGCACTTCTCGGGCCGATGTGAGAATGCACCAGGTACGCATTCAAGATTTATCTCAGTGTCCTCTCACTTCTAGAGTATTTTCTTTTAAAGTGTTTTTATTTTTTTTTAGGATTAGGAGCGTGATAACGCTCAAGGTGCAGCTTATCAGCTGTGGAGGGCGGGAGCTGAAAACTCACCCTGCTGTTTTGATCCCGGGTCTCTATTGCATCGACGCGGTGGTTTCTCCACCGTTATCCACAGAACTCTCCGCGTCGTTCAGTAGTTTCGTTGTTTATTTGTTTAATTCTATATTCTTTTGGTCCCTGTGTGCTTGCAACTTATGACCTGATCCCAATCTAGCTGGGGTCGCATGCACACAGCCTTATTTCAGTTGCTTTGATTGGTTCGTCAATGTTTCATTAGTTGTTGCTTAATTTCTGTACGTGTTTATGTTTGGAGTGTTGATCGAGGCTACTGCTTGTCTGTATACTCACAGCCTCCATTTGGTCATCCTTTATCATTCTTATCTTATTATTATGATTTATATTCAATGTGTATAATTTGATTGACCTTTCTGTTATTGTATTTAGATTTTCTCTTTATTAATTGTTGTTTGTTTCTAGAGACCAGGGTCCTGGGCAGGTGGCTAGCTGGCCAATCCAGAATTGCGGTGGTGGTGTTGCGGTGCGAGTGTTGACCTCACGTGTGTCCAGGATTGTATGTGCGTGCACTGGGTGGCATTAGCTGAGCCCTCTGCTAGCTGCCTGCTCTGGCTAATGGTTCCTAGCTTCAAGTTTGAGTATTTTCCCCTCTGCTGGCCTACTTCTGCTATTTTTAGATGTTTTTAAGTAACGAATAAATATTTGTATTTTTGCAGCTCCTTGTCTCTGGTCCTCCTTTCATAACCAGTGAACCTGTGTGCCCTATTATATAGGTTCCCTGTAATACAGGGTCGTGTTATCCTGATTTCTTTTTACTGCCTAAATTGCCACACATAGTCCCATAGTTGAGACATCGACATTAGTCTGCGTTCCCTCCTTCAGGGTACGGGGGTTACGATAGTAACCTAGACTTTCTGACATGTAGCGTTCATCTAGGACAGGCTGCATGGTCTGATTGGACGATAGCTGAAGTAACACATGGGTAAGTGCTCATTTTCTCTCATTTCTTTGAGAGAGTGGGGCTGGGTTGCACCCTGGACAGGTTGCCAGTCTATCACAAACAAATATAATCATTGTCGAAAAAAAGATTTGAATTTGAAAGCAAATTTCTTTAAAATCGATGTTCAGAAAGAAACAAGCAAGCAGATTTGTTATTAAGGATGATCTTTATGGGAAGCTCCTGAAAGCTGGTATATTTACTAATCCAGATGAGGAAGAATCAGAGTTAGGAGCTAACATCACTGATGCTCATTCTATTCCTGAGATGGAAGGAAAAGTGTTTGGCCCTGATCCTCGGTTAGTAATTAAGCTGAGGGAGTTAGATCTTCAGGTAAAAAGAGAGGAATGTGAGGCTCAAAGCATCAAGCTTCGAGTGATGGAAGATGAGTGAGAACTAGTCTTGGTGGGGGATATTAACCAAATCCAAAATGACACCTAATCTATCTGGTGAATCTGACTTTCATGACCGTAAATATGTCAGACGAGTACCTCCCTTTAGATAAGCAGAAGTTGACTCCTATCTCACTGCGTTTCAGCGTGGTGCAGAGGTGAGATGGTCAAGGGATATGTGGACCTTACTCCTGCAATGCAATTAGTCTGAAAAGCACAGGAGATTTCTGCAGCTTTACCTATCGATGAATCTCTTGAAGAAAGCTGCTGTGCTAAGAGGGTATAAACTTCTACCAGAAGCCTATCTTCAAAAGTTTAGATCCCAAACAAAGTTTGCTCGAGAGAAGAGGGTACTTTTTGGAAAGTGGGGTCTATCTAGTAAGATCAGTACATTTGATCTGCGTCAAGAGTTAATCTTGTTGGGAGACTTTAAATCTTGTGTTCCAGACTTTGTCTGATGCAGCTGTT
This sequence comes from Danionella cerebrum, assembly GCA_007224835.1. NCBI lineage: Eukaryota > Metazoa > Chordata > Actinopteri > Cypriniformes > Danionidae > Danionella > Danionella cerebrum. Next base: position 66,555 of record SRMA01026958.1, on the reverse strand, counting down.
AAAGCTGATTTTCATCAACAAGGCAAACGCAGAAATGGTCACCAGTTGAAGAGTTCAGATGTATCTCAGTCATGGAGGTAAGCGAGAGGAGAGGTTCCAGGGGGCGCTAGGCGTAAGTTCAGTCTGTATGTAAGTCACATCTATGGAACCACAGAAGGACATGCAAAAGTTTAACCTTGTTCTGATTGTTTTTTTTTTTTTTTTATCAGATGAATTCTTCGGAGGCAGTGTATTTGTGTAATAGACGCAATGTGAGCTCAATTTTATTTTTGATCGTACGATTGTTTCAGACTAAAATTTCAGCCTTCATTGTGCAAAGACCTTTACACGTTTTTGTACTCCTTTACATTTTTAGAACATCTCCAACTTCCCTTTTTAATGTAATATTGTTTCATTACATTACACAATAAGTCAACAATATCCCTGGTATTGTACAAAAATATAATTCATAGTATTCATTGGCATTTATTTCCTGGAAAAATCTCAAAAAAATGAAAATGAAAAACAAAAATGGAGAACAGTTTTTATGTTTCATAACAAAAATGCTTCTACAGAAGTACAATAAAAATTCAGAAAACCCCCAAAAAACAAAGAAAAGGTGAAAACAATGTGAAATGTTTTGTGCCAGAACTTTCAAAAACACAAGTCATATCACAGATCTTGTACTTCCAAGAGTTATCCCTTCATTTCACCAAAAAATGAACCTGAAAGACAATTATGCATTTTCTCACATTACCATATAAATTATGCGTCATAACACATGTAATGTAATAACTCATAAAGCTGGGTTGTGTCATGATGGGCACATGCACCGGTGCATGCAGAGAGTTCTAAGGGTGATTGTGTAGTACACTGCCCGTCCAATAAAACAAACAAAACTGAACCTATAGTTTGTTTTTATATTGTTCCTCAATATATTCAAATTATGATGGAAAAGTCAGATCAACCATTTTGATCAGGATTCACTTCCGCATTAAAAAATCATTTGAAAAATATCACCATTACAAACTGAACAATTCACTATATAATTAAATTATAACAGGATGCTCTCTCATCTACTTTAAGCAATACTGACGTCTTAAAATGTACATTTGCTTAATATTGAGTAATCAAATAATGTTTTGGAACTTGTTAAAAAAAAATGCACCATGTAGGCAGGAACATCCGCTTTCGCATTGCTGCACGGGACCCCATTCACCCCATGAGTCAATTTATCCTGCCGAGACACAGCCAATCAAAAATAGATCACCTCTCATGACGACACTCCAATCCAAGAGGGCAACATCCAATAACACTCCTTCTCCCATTATCTTTACTCCCTTGAAAGACACCCTCCTGCATCATTGTAAACTGTCAGATCTACAGTTCACTAGAGTTATTTCATGTGCCTGGTTCCACCTCTGCTTCCTGTGTCTCTCAGACACCTCTGCTCCACTAGATCCCGCTGCCGTGGTCTGCTGCTCTGGTAACCTGCTCCACCTAACCCAACCCATCTCTGAGGACCATGCAGCTCCTGCCTGATGATCCTCTAGATCTGATGTGATCTCATTGCTTCTTTCTAAACAGTGATATACTTCTGTAAACCTTCATATTTGTAAAATAAACCTGACGCCTGCCTTCCTCTCCTTTCACAATTGTGACAGCGTGGAGCAAACTCTAGCTTTGGTTTGATACTGTTTTATAAATCTGAAAGAACAGCAGAGTGGTGTAAATTATCCCGAATTTACACCTCGTGCCAAAGTTGACCTTGTTCATGCTTGAAATTAAAAAAAATGTTTCTCCTTTAATTTCTTGCCTATCTCATAGCTGTCACCTGTGCATCTTCAAGCCAATCATCAACTATATATTCACTCAATCTCCTAGAAGCCATCCATGGAGACCCTCTGCACGTCTCAGATTAGATCAGAGTCTCTCCACACACTTCGAGGTCATGAACGACGTTTTCCTTTCAAGTGTCGGACTAAACAATCTTTAATAGAAGGAATTAGAAATGAAGACTAAACAACAGAACAATTAAGGAAAGAATGGTCTGCAGTTACTTTCAGAGTTTGTGTTTTAAAGGTTTTTGTAGCTGAATCTCGATTGAGAGTAGATGGTTTTGGTGAGGCTCAGAGGTGTGTGTAGTATCTGCATGTGCATCTGCTTTCTCAGGATTGTACTGAAGAGTTTGCAAAGCAGGAAGAAAGCAGCGAACTGATTGAGAGTCTCCTCTGATCTTCACACACGCACTCACGGCAGGAGAGAAATAAATAACCCCGGCTTCAACTGGAAGTGTGAGTCTCAGCAGGAGCCCTCAGCTTGCGAAAACCCAACAGACACTCCCTTTCATACCAAGAGAATATCTTTTTTTTTGTTTGATCTCATCCTTATACTCAAGAATGCCTTCCCCTTAAACAGTCTGCATACAACTTAAAATATGCTTTAGAGCAGTCAAACCACCGCTGCTGTGAGTTTTCAGCTGTCACACTTGTATTGTCATTCATTACCTCATCTGTGAGCTTCGGTGGTGTACTGTTTGTTTATTCAAAGACGTAATTAGAGCGTGAGCACTGAATGTGCGTACCCTATTGTAATTGTTCTAAACTTGCTTCAGACACGCACACACACACACGCATACAGACGTCAGAACTGTTGAAAATTGATTGTGGTTTGAGAAAAGGGTGTGGCAAAATGGCTCTATTGCGCCACTTGACAGATTTCAGTCTATGTTTCACTCTCTTTATTATGTGCGAACAAAATGTTTTGCATAACAAGACTAAAATATAAGTAATACTGATTGTGTGTCCAATATCACCAGGAGATCGGCTATTTTGCAAAAAAAAAAAAAAAAAAAAGGGCCACTTTTGCTTATGCAGTACTTTAACAAACTCCTCCAAGAGAATCTGGTCATTTCCAAACTCCATCAGTCTTATCTTAAGGCATGGCGGACGTTAAATTGTGAAGCTTCTTTATTTCATTAAACTATGTGCACACGATGGCCGTCAAGTCAAAATTTTGATAATTTTTCTTTGACAATCTATGCGTGTTAAGACTCCATGTCTGAACAAATCTATTTAGCAACCTACAGTGTTCATTATAGTGCCACCTAGCGGCAACATGCAGTGTCCAAAAAATTTCTGCAGTTTTTTACTGCTGTTTCAGAGTGTGTCTGAAGAACATTTGGAACCCCCCCAGTAATGGACCAAGACCTACACAAAATTTAATCTTAACATTTTGCCTGTCACGTTTCTAAAACAGGAGGTTTTTCCTGTAAAAATATGTACAATTCCAGAGATGACATGTGATTACCATCAAATTCAGGAAGTCTCATCTAAAGGACTCTGCAATTAAAATTAAATTGCGAAGCTTTTTTGACCTGTGTTTATGTGCACACAGCAGCCGCCAAACATCAACATTTCCCAAAAACAATCATACAATATCTGATTGGTCACAAACTATTTTAACAGTCCATGTCAGAACAAATCCACAACAGACATTCTTGGTTCTCTTGTCACAGGGTTTCTCTTGCGCTACAGAACAGAACTTTCCACGTTATAAACGTTATTTCGCATAATATTTCGCTCGATTTAAAACTAAATTGTTTTAAAGCACACCAGCCCTTTTTAGCACTGTCTGCAATGGAAGAATGGAGCGCAAAGACACGGAAGCGCAGCGTGGCGTCACACTTAACAAGCGGATAATAGAGCAGAACTGTTGGTGTTTCTCTTATCTTGAAATTTTTTCGTATCTCGAATATTTCGTAACTCGAAGCATTCGTATCTCTGGGTATCACTGTAATAGCAAAAACAGTACAAAAAAAATATAGACACATAAATATTTCCCTCATTAGCGCCACGGCACTTTGAGATGTGGGTTTCATTTTCTATATCCTTTCGTACTTTTAACATTTCTTGCTTGAATACGTGTCTTCTAAATAAGGATTGGTCGTAGTGCAATGAACTGGCCACCAAGAGGCGATGTCGCCAGAGGTGCTTGAGCCCTTTAATCACTGCTTGCAGCTTTATCATGTTAATTATTTGCTTGATCTGCAAAACTAACTTGATGGCACAGTTCCACTGGCTAATCACTGATCAATATTTTTAATATTGTCATTTTCTACTCCTAAGCATCACTTCAGTAGTCCATCATCAGAACCTGCAAATATGTTCGTCAGTGGCAAGAGGTCTTACTCGGATGCGTTTGAGTGGTGAAAGGGGACGAGGCAAAGTCAGATGAGAGGAGCAGAACCTGCTTCTGATCATTTGAGGATCCTGATATACAAACTCTAATGCAATGTGTGCGGTGAAAGTTACCCGCTCTAAACATGCTCTCCTTTTGTTCTACTTCCTCTTCTGTGTGGATGTGGACTACTGCTCTGGTCTCCCGGTTTGTGGATTATTGCTTTTGTTTAAACTTCCCTGCATCAGTCTGTCTCAGCATGAGAGTGACAGCTTGCACCCATCACATTTGATGTGCGTTCTTTATTTTTGTTGTGTACTAAAAGCATTTGTGTTTGACATCAAAAGAGAAACACTTCAGCTTTTATTACACCAGAATCTGACACGCTGCGCAGGGTTTGATCTAGTTCTTTTTCATGTGACCACCGTATTCGTTTATACATGAGGCTGGGTTTTGTTGCCCAGGTGTGTTTTCTGCTTGCCACTGGAACAAGCCGTACAACATGGACACCGACATTAAAACCCCCATAGAATCCAGCCAAATGCTTACAATATTCATAAGAGCATGAGAAATGACATCAATGAATCATGGGAGATGATTATCGCTGCTCTGAAAACCTCCTCTTATTTCTGTCTGTGACTAAATAATATAGAGATACGATTTCAAATATGAATGAGGATAATTAACCATGCAGCACTGGTTGTGGTAATGAATAGAGTTAAAAGAGTGGTCCATCCCCCTCGGTGCTCGTCTAATGACATCACTTCCTCTACTAAACTAAAAGTTCACTTTCACGAATTCACACGGATTTCATCATTAATCTGATGATCACTACCACAGATTTCTTCATGAGTTTGCTTAGTGCACAAGCGTATTTGGCGACCATACGAAGATGGGCTGGGTACACTTGGTAATATTCTTTATTTTTCCGACTATAATGCACACTTTTATTCAAAAGTTTGATTACAATGTACATCAAATACTAAATACTTATTCAACTACACCCAGCAAGCAAGAGACATCCTTGGTTAACTGTACTCCAGCGAGAGACCAGCTTTTTGTAAACAATATAATGTTCTTTATAAGGTATATACAGAACTAAATCACAGCTACATATAGATCATGTAACTTTTGTAAATATATTACTGATACTGCAAACATGAAGGGGAAATCACCCATTGAATGTCCCGAATCAAAACAAATCGATTTGGAATGAAAGTGGGCTAAACAACGAGCTAAACTGGGGTTACGATGAGTCAATATTTAAAAAATCATAGTCTTCCACCAGCTTCCTCATGCAATGACATCACTTCCTCTCCCAAGATTATCTTCCAATGGCACAAATTCGTTCCTCCGACCCAGTTCTGTGAGAGTAACTGATGAGAGAAGGCAATGGCTCTCTCAGGGGTGCGTTCCTTCCTGCCCCCATTACACATGATATTTGTACAAACTGCCCCCACTCGAGCCTGTTTGAGGAACAAGATGAGTTTTACACATGTTTTTATTTTTAATTTATTTCCCAGTGGTCTGAAAGGACAGATGAGCGTCTGCTGGCTTCGGCTCCTTGGGATCTTGGGGATTTCAGACTCTATTAGGCTTCAGATGTGGCCGAGTGATGCATTTCACCCAAGCAATGATCTCATGAATGAGACTCAAAGCAGCCCTTAATGTCCTAAATGATGCTGGAGTAAAACAAGGTCAATATCAGAAAGCGTCACTCAATGTCAAAGTTTCCGCCGTTTTCCAACCACACTGTGATTTCAAGAATTTATTCAAAGTGAAACATGTAATTGATGAGTCTATGATTGACAATGAAACTGAAACTGTATACAATGCTTATAATGTCATTCGCCATGATATTATTGTAGGGCTTTGTAAATTATAAAATATTGTAGTAAAAAGCGATAAATTAATGATGAAATATTGCCTTCATTTTCTCGATGTGATCATGTGACGTAATGGGGGAGTTGGGTGTTCTATAAATTGAAGGTTGATGGTTCGATCCCCACTAGGTCCATTCTGTCGTTGTGGCCTTGGGCAAACCACTTCACCCACATTGGCGTGTATGTACGTGTGTGACTGGTGGAGTGTGTTTGGTGGTGTGAATTTGGACTAATGCTCTGAAGCTTGTGAAGTGTCATTGAGCATCTAAAAAAAGCGTTATATAAATTGAACGCATTAATATTATGTCTGTCTGCCAGTCATGCAAGGGATCACCAAAGGCAAGGTCTGGCTCGCCAAGGGTCATCATACTGTTCCCTCAAAGGGGTCCAGATAAAGCTGTGGGTGTTCCTGTCATTGGTTTACTGTACCACGCAGAAGCTGTGTGGAGAGTGTTTATGACTATTATATAATCAGTACAAAGGCGTATTAATCATGTGTTACTAATGCTAATAATTGTAAAAAGGATAAACCTTCCATTTATAAAACAAATCTACATAAATATCTAGAAATGGTCCAATAAAGACGTGGAAATGTGATGTGCATGTGGGATTCGCCTCCAAAAGATGTAAAAGATTTCATCTGGATTCTGATTCTGCCCCATTTTTGCACCATAACACCACGTGTGGGAATCATGTTGAAATGTTTGCTGGAACACCTCTTGTTTCGTCATTACAGACAGAGTTTTAAATTTGATATCATCATTATTGAAAAATACAACACTGCCCTGGACTGACCCCAAGCGCAAGCAGACAGTGAGTTTAAGGACCCATTGGAAACCCTTCAAAGAAAACGAATGAATGTGGGAATTGATGAGAGCTTAGAATAGACAGGTAAAATAGGTCTGTCATGTTGTAAAAGAAACTAGCTGCTATTATTAAAGGAAGCCCTCTTTAGTAAAATACATGATAACCAGGCGGCAGGTGGAGCAGTGGTCATTCATCCTATAACCAGAAACTTGTCAGTTCCATCCCCACCACGACCATTGAGCAAGTCACTTCACCTGCATTGCCTTGTGCACCCACAGTGTCTTGGTAAGCACTATGTAAATTGAAGGCACTATTATAAAGGCATTATTAATGTAAAGGAACCATTTTTCAGACATTTAAGTTAATATAGACACAACATAACATAAAGTTCAGACATACTGTGCTACACGGAAGAAATTAAGAAACACTATAAGAAAAGAAACAAGCTTACGGACACAACATTGAGCTCCGTGTAAAAGCTGCTTATGTTTGTGTCTAAAGCACAAAATGTGCAAAGAGGATTCAACAACCAGAGCATTACAACAAAGTCTTCCAACATTGTGTTAAATCTGGCTACACTAAAAGCGATCGTTGTTACTGTTAGTCATTCCGCTTTAAAACAGTTTAAAACATGTGAAACTTCTCACAGTTTTTGTTTTATTTTTTTGCTAAGGAATTAACAAATCAAAAGGGCAAGATGGCATACCTCAAAAAAAAATTCACCTGTCACCTTTATTTTTAAATCTGTTGTTATACAATCATTATGCAGTTATAATATTAGAAAAACGCTGAAATATTGGAACAAGATCATATTGGAACAAATTCCTACTAATATTAAAGTTCAAACCCACGAACTTCAGCATAAAGTACACAAAACAGGAATAATAATCAACATGCGGTTAGTAGAAATAAGATACAGAGCCTAGAAATTAAAGAGTGCTCACCATGTAGAGGAACCTTGTCTGAACAAATTAGTTTTCAATTTAGATTTGATTGAAGGATTGTGTCGGCATTATCCGATGAAGGCTGTAGTGCTAGAGAATGGGAGAAAATGAAGACCCTGCCTCCCTTTGCTTCACACAAGAAGCTGAAATAAAGAGTGATATAGAGGCATAAAACGTCATGCAGGACAATGGGTATGAAGGAGATCAGAGAGGTAGGGAGGTGCAGAAGTGTGAAGGGGCAGATAGATAAACAGGAGGATTTTGAGGTGTTTAACTCTTCACTGATTGGATAGACAGCAGGCCATTCCTACGTTTCTTCTTTACCTTGCTTTAGTTTCTTTGAAGTAGCAGCTCAAGGAAGTCAGTTGCTTGCTTTAACTCAGTGTTTCTTAACCATGGGGCCGCGGCCAAATCTCGGTCCGCGAGTGCCAACTAGTGGGCTGCGAAAAAAAATCCGTTCTGAACGTGTGGGCCGCGGGACCTGAATGCCGCTTCCTAGCACTTGGTGGCAGTGAGGCGTCAGTCAGGCGTTGTGTTATGTGCCAATAGAGCCTCGGCCAAATAAGCATGTGGCTCTTTGCCTTATTTCATTTTAGTTTTTTTTTACCTTTTAAACCACACTCAAATCCATCAGAGGACATTAAAAACAAAAAAATAAATGATATTAATAATAAAATTAATTCGGAAGATTTAATTATTAAACACAAATCAAACAAGATGTGGATCAATTTACATCAACAAGTTATTTGAATGGGCCTTGAATCACGTTGTACGGGGAAATTTGGGCCCCAGTGTCACAAAGGTTAAGGCTCTGATTTAACTCTAACAATGTACAGAGGCAGAGGCGAAGCATTGGTGGAGCCTCAGGAAGACGGGTGGGGTTGGTTTGTTGATTTGTGCGTCTCCCACCTGGAACACACAGGGATATGCTGACGTTCTCCATGAGGATGACCTTCTCCGATCAGGGTACTGTCCCCTTTGTCTCTCAAGGTCTTGCAATTTCTTCCTTTCACCTTCCAATCGAAGGAAAATCAGTTAAAAGCCACGATCTGACAGTGAGAGTCTAGAGCAGGGGTGCTCACACTTTTTCAGCTTGCGAGCTACTTTTAAAATGACAAAGTCAAAGTGATCTACCCGCTAAAAAAAGTAAAACATCAATCAACAAACAATTATTTTCACCTTTATTGAGAATTGACAAAACACACATAATAATTAATTATTTACATTTAATTAAATACAACAATTCTGCAAAAATAAAAATTTCTCAATTTTGACAAAAGGAGTGTTGTAGTGGGTTAAACAATAGAACAGTTGTGTGTGACCTGAATTTGGTGGAAATAGAGTGATTTTTATGGGAGCTATTGATCCAAATAATCAAGAATAAAAGTGATGCTCTAATAAATCTTTACATTTTTTATTGAAACTGAGTCGTGCAGTACAATATGCAGGTGAGGAGGGGCGTGTTGCGTGATTTTGGTTGTAGTAGAGTAATTTAGAATGAAGTTATGAAGCATATTCTGGGTAAAACATATTTTGGATCTGGTCATTTGCAGACGGTCCCTAAGCGATTCCATGTCAGCAGGTTGCTCATAGACGGTAATGTGTTTCTGCGAATGCAGAGGGAAACTTGTTTTGATAAAAAAAAAACGTTTTGTAGTTTGTCCGCTACTTAACACAGATTAAAAGTAGGTATTATTTGTTAATAGCTATCTGAGCTATTGAGCAGAGAAAACCGAATCCGTGAATCTGCAGCTAACTTTACTGAACTGTGACGGGATGGATGATCGGCTGATATTGTTTCAATTCCACGTCCGCGATCAACCGGTCGATCGCCTTCGATGTAATGAGCACCCCTGGTTTAGATGGGCTAGACAATTCCCCTTCTTGACCTCCCTTAGAACCTCACTCTACGGGGGCTACAGATGTCCCCCTTTGAGCCATTTCAAGCAGCAGAGGATAAGTCTTTTCAATGTGGATCGACCCCAGGAGTTCAGGAACTCCCAGCAGCTTTTCATATGTGACTGAGGACAGCTTTGAGGACCGGGCTTATGAAGACACTCTGCCCTCTTTATCTGAGGGCTCACACCATGGGTGACATGATTGCTTACTAGGGGTTGGTCAAAGATATCTTGCTCACAGACCTATGTTCAACACCTTCTTTAGGTATTAAACCTAAATGTTGGTTCCGTCTCCTCTGCAGTGCTGAGTGATGGCAGCAACCGGGGGCAAGATGAAGGGATAAAGCTTGCAGCCTCTTTCTGCAGAAAGCGATGCATCCTTTCAGGTTATTACTCCCCTCTTCGACATCTGACAGAGCGAAGCAGCCATCTCTGTCTGCTTCTGTCTTGAGATTTTTGCCTAAGGGGCTAACCTTGACAGAGCTAGGGTCCAAAGGTGGGGTCCCAGCTGGCCAGGATGGTGGTTGTTATGACCCCTCTACGTTACCTCCCTCTCTGTTGGGAAATGATGCTACTTCCGGACCTGCCCCTTCCTATGGGTAGAGGGGTGCCCTCCTTCTGAGTCCTGTCTCTCTCTAACCAATTAGGGCTACGCTATCTAGTGCTTTCTAGACCTTTCCCTTAATAATAGGGTTTATCCCCAGGCCAGGAGCAAAAGAAGTACCCATAGATGTTACTATGGTCTTAGCAGCTAACCTTATGGAGGGACCTCGGGCATTGCCCTTTCGAGGGGTTCCACTAGTAAACGACTGAGGCAATGTCTATATTTTTTGCATAACCCCTGTACGTATGTTGCTTGTGGTCAGTGATGTCAGTGAATCTGAGGTGCCATGAGGTAAGCATGGGTTCTGCTCCTAGGAAAATCCCAGAATGAGCTTGGGTTCCGCTCTAGTTATAGCAGGTTAATGATTTATATCTAGCAGGTTAATGATTTAATTACCTACACAATGAGATGCTCGATGGCCTGTTAAAAAAACGCATTGGATTAATCTGCATGTTTCCACTTGTCCATCACGGAGTGAGCCACTGCAAGGAAATGTGTGTGTGTGTGTGTGTGTGGGGGGGGGGGGGTTACACAAGTAACTTAGACATTTCAGTTTCAACATAAACACTGTTTATGCTTACAGGTATATAAATTAATTCAGATTTGTAACAGAAAATAGTACTACACAGCATTAAAAATGCTGTTATAATGCTGTAAATGATATTGACACCAGCACGTGAGTGATTCTATTCTCCCCTGAATCAAAACATGGATGACAGGGCACATATGGAAGAAATAAATGAGCACAGCATGAGAGCAAAGCGCTGTCACTTGCTTCCAGCTGTTTAACGGGTAAGAGCTTTAGCTAAAGCACCCAGACAAGCACCAGAAAAACCACACACTGCTTCCAGAGTAGCCAACGACCCTCTAAAATAAGATCCATTTCAAATACCATTGGTCGAATAACTTGAACCATTGTGCGGCTGAGTGTATAGACATTTCTTTTCAAGGATTTAAACTTTATAAGGTATCTTCTAGGTTTTGGAAATCCCTGAACCCTCAGCTAATAACATCTTCTGATTAATGGTAAAATTTGACAAATTAAGTTTCTTTTTAAATAGTCAATAAATAGTCAATGAAATCACTCTTTTACAATTGCATCCATACTTATCATCTAAAATAAAACTCTAAAGCGTGTTTTCCATAAACACTTCACATTTTAATAAAAAATGGCCAACCAGCCTCCTCCGCTAAAGAGTCTAAATCTTAAAGGATTTGTTCTGTTCACACGAGCACATTTCCTCAACACGGCAGATGTATGTTGACTCTGACCTGGATACAAGAATTTAAGATAATGAGGAAGAGGAAGAAGAAGCACCTGTGTTAATAGCCTCACATGAACCATGCCACGTAGAGTTGCGTAAAGCTAAGGATGACTTTGGAATTTTACAACTTAAAACAGCTTTCCTACCAAATTAAACATCATATAACTCCTATTAAACCTCGTTTTCTTTTTACTTTTACTCATTTTACTTTTTGATGTCTTCATTAAAAAAATAATATGATTGTTATTCAGCAAGTTGATATATGCTTGTTGTTTTTGTACTGCTATTGAATTTACCAACGAAGCTGACATTACTCAAGTGCTATTGTTTTTTGGGGGGTTTTAACGCTCTGTTCTCCACGTTTGAGTTGCTTTGAATAAAAGCATCTGCCAAATGATTATATGCTAATGTAAAAAGCATTCGAAATGCTGAGAAACACACTTCCTGTCACTCAGTTTAATTAGGGAGAGTAAGAGAGAGAGAGAGAGAGAGAGAGAGAGAGAGAGAGAGAGAGAGAGAGAGATGTTATTCTGCTTCACCTGAGCCTCATTCCCATCTGATCATGAATAATTCATTGCTATAATCAGAGTGCCTGTACAATCAAACAGCTCAAATCATGTGTGTGCTTTCTCTCTGAATGTCTGATTACGTGTGTTAGGGAACCTGTGTAAAATACAGTTTAATAGTGATGCTCTTTCAGTCGATGCCGTGGACGCATGTCGAAGGCTTCGTCTATGGGAACGATTGACCTTGGGAGGACGGACCGAATATATAACAGGTAAAATAATTAATAAAAAAGCGTAGGTGATTAGCAATCAACTGGGAAAAAAGCCGGGCGCAACCTACTCTCATTCTACTTTTTCCTCGGAGTGAACGGTGTGTAAATCGCTCTCTCTCCTCTTCGATGCTTGAAGCTAAAGAGATTAGAAGGTTGCTCACCTTGGCATTCCGGTTACCATACCACAGCACTTCTGATCCTTCAGCCAGAGCCTGTTCATTGTTTCCGCAACTTTGTCAGCATTTCTGCCCGTTTTTCATGGCACGCTGAGCAAAACCTGCAATTCTCCTGGCTGGTTCATCTTGCCAAATGCGTGGTATGTTTGCGTGGTAACACGCCTCTCATGAGTGTTTGAACTGCAATGCTCTGCCGAGTCGCACACTAAGGTAAAGGAGGTCCTTTTTAGAAGAAAAGGACGACGAAGCTATCGGATGGGTCCCTGCGAGACTTATGTTGACAATATGGGTCGAGCGACGTCTTGTGGTCCCTCGTGTCACCCCATGCGTCCAGCGTGCAGCCCATCTAATCTGCGAGTGAGTCAGGTAATGCTCCGGCACTGCTCAGTACTTTGAGAAGATCTGCTCTCCCTCACTGTATTGGAAGGGGCCCTTTCTGAACCTAAAGCAGCGTCTTAACGCTGTCTCCAAGCAGCGGTTTGCCCACTGGATTGTGGAGGCTATCCAGTTATCTTACCAGGTGTGTGAGATGCCCTGCCCTCTCCAGTTGAGGGCCCATTCCACATGCGGCACATGCTTGTTGGCCCTTGGCTAGGGGGGTTCTCACTCCCTGACATATGTAGAGCTGCGGGATGGTTAACACCCAATACCTTTATCAGGTATTACAACCTGGATGTAGGCTCTAGTTCCTCCCTCAATTGAGGACAGGTACGCTCTTCAGTGTTCAGTTGCATGACTTCCCCATCAATAAATGATTCCAGGTAAGGGGCAGAAGGGGTTTCCATTCAGGTGTGTACGACTGTTACTGCTAACCTTTATTGTTAAGCTTAACGTCGGCCTGTCTGGAAGGATTTAGTGTTTTATAAAGGGGTTCCCATAGTCTAAGCCTTCAACATATTTCTAAGGCATCGACTGAAAGGGAACATCTAGGTTACTTATGTAACCCCATTCCCTGAAGGAGGGCACATAGACATATCCCCTTGCCATGCCTATGAAGTCACCGATCTGAGGTGCCATGATTCAGCCAAAATTAATCATTGTCTATCTTCAGCTTGACAACCCTCCTTATTGGGCCTGCCTTTGGCTGTCACCCATTCCACAATGCACCGGCTGCATGTTGCTAACTTAGATGACAAATGTAACTCATATGCTAACTCATTTAAAAATCAGCAAACAGAAGCTAAAACAAAAGAGAAAATCAGACAACAACATAAACTGGTGAACTTAACTAGAATAGGGAAGAGACAACAAGAATGAAAAAGTGCCATATTCCCAGTAAGACTCGGGGTTTCTGCAGATTTCACATATTTAAGACCATTAATAATCAAATTTAAGACCTATAACAACACATATGCAGAATCACAATATTAGAAGCAAAATAAATATACTGCAATCAAACAGTGCTTTTTTTTAAGTGTTCCCAGTAATAGCTTTTATGCATAATGAATATAATGCTTCTAATGCATTGTAAGCAACTGGTCTAAGCCAAGCCTTATGATCAGTATTACAAGCTGATAAAACTATTCCCCAGAGCTAAAATCTTTCTGTGGTGAACTACAAAACCTACAAACACTTTTGGCAGCAACAGAAAGCTCATTGTTTTTCTCATTTGTATTCATAATACAGTGAATTATACTTGGAATAGTGAAACACAAAACTACAACAGCACAAATAAACCAAACAAAAACAGAATTAGGAATTTAAATGAGCTTTACATGGATATTGGAATAATTATTTAAAGTCATAATTCATGTGTGCCTTGAAGAAACATAGTCAGCAATCAAGACCACCTCCATGAAAACACCTGCAATCACCCCATAGAAAAACGTAACCAAAAAGAGCACTCAGCCAATCCTTTTCCAACAGTTAAAAGGATCATCCATGCACCTCCTGCATTGTCAGATCTACTGTTCACGCCCCCTGACTGTTCATGGTCTCCATTGCCTTTCTGGATTCTCCTGTGTTGTTTGCGATGTCTCTTCTGTGTTAGCATCATCACTTCAGCTACTTATGTGATGAACTCCGGTCTCCAACTCATTTACTCAGCTCCATTTCTGTACTACACTCTGAAGACATTAAGGGTTCATGGATCCCTGGCTCCATCCCACTATTGGCTTCAGACTGATTCAATGCTGAGTAACATTCCCTTTAACCCTTAGAAGTCCTTGCACGCACTGGTGCATTTGACAGTGACGGAATCTTTATCAGATTAAAGACCCCTTTCGGGGTCACGGGGGTCTGCCGGTGCCTATCTCCAGCATACATTGGGCGAGAGGCAGGGGTACACCCTGGACAGGTCGCCAGTCCATCGCACACTATTGTTTATTTTGATTTCAAATATAATGTGTATAAAGGTTTCAAAAAGGTTTTTAGTTTTGATATTTCTGGTTTTGAACAAACATTACAAGTCATGTCGTGACACATACATTTCATTGTGATTCAAATGAAAATAAAATGTACAATAGTCTTTCAATTTTATTTTACAGACTCCAAATCGGTGCCATTAGTTTAAGGTTAATCATAAAGATTTAACTTAACATAACTTCAAAAACCTTAAAAGAAACAACCTAATGTAACTTTTGTCTCTCACTGTTAAAATCACTATTTTGTCTGTACAGCCAGAAGAGGTTCAAATACTTATGTTTTAATAAAAATTACATTTTTATAATAATCAATAAAATGTATGGTCCAGCTTCATGGTAGATAGATAGCCTTTATTTGTCACATACACTGTTACATGTAGCGAAATGGGACCCCTCTGGCCACAGACATAGACAGAGTGGGGAACAGGCCAGTGTTGAGAGGTAGCATATTTAGAGAGAAACAGAGAAAATGGATATACATTAGGTAAATTAGCTAAAAAAAAGAGCCTTTCTGCATTGTCCTTCAAAAAAAGAGCACTGTGGAGCAGGTTGAAAAAAAGCTATTGCAATCAAGCACATTGACAAATACAGGAAGAGAACATCGCAGGATGAGGTAGGGGTCCGGGGAAGTGGTGTAGCCGCTGCAGTCCGGCATTTTCCTGCAGCCAGATGGCGCTGTACTAATGAGGCGTCAGATTACAGCGGTGGAGAAAAAGCAGGCGGAGACAAGTGGATGCGGGGGAGGGTTCTGAGAAACTCTCCTTATCAGGCCCCTCAGGGGGAATGTTTAGACTCCTCTTCATAGCCAGAGGAGATAAGGCAACCCAGATGGTACAGAAGTTAATTTATGTCAAAAACTGTAAATTTTACAGATTTTTAATGTCCATCACTGGTCTCCAGATTATCCAACTTCCGTTTCATTTCTGCCAGGCTTTCTATGATGAAATCCAGTTTACGGTCACAGACCGTTACATGAGTCTTGACAGTTTTAAGTCCAGTCAACATTCCATTCCAGTCGGTCAGCTTAGTTGGGATTTGAGAACTGACCTCTTTTAATAATCACCGATAGCCGAGAGCTCCACACATTCTAATCAGCAGAATCCCAGTTATCACAGTTCCAATTATGTAGATGTCTTCGACATCCTCCAGGGACAGAGCAGCCAGGCCCAGGAGTCCATCATGTAGCCAGCAGCATAAGTTCCAGTAGGACAGGTGGGTTCCTCCGAACCCATGCTCCTCGTCGAGAAATGGTGTCATTTGCATTCAGAGACCAGTTGATCAGATCCATAGTTCCTTTTATTTAGAGAGCAGGATAGTGAGAGTCTCTGCAGACGGACAAAAGACAAGAAGCCCAGCTGGGATGATAAGAGATAAGGGAGTAAGAGAACAGAGCGTCTATCACCGCCAACTGCTGAGAGAGAAAAGGGTAGGGTGTACTGCAATCTCTAGCACCTGCACTTCTTTTCCTGTCTTTTTTTCACTATTCTTTTGTATTGATCACAAAATAACAAACAATAAAATATACAGTCATACTTTCAAAATAATTAAAGTGTTTAAATAGAGATGTCAATGTAACAGTAAATATGGCTCATTAAAATAAATAGATTTAATTAAAAAACAAATAATTTTGTGCATTTCTCAATTACTAAACTATAAAAGTTACTTAACATATTGGTTTAACGGATTAATTAATAAAAAACTACAATGAGCTATTTTTCGTAAATTTAGCAATATTTTAAGGTTTAGTCAATGGATTTCAATATTTTAGGATCCATCAGATCACCACTTCACTCTTTTTCACATGAATTGTGGAGGCCATTTTAGAAAATCTGATCAGGGAAGTGTGGCGCCTTATTCTTTTGGTGAGTAACATATAAATCTAAATGTTAGATGATATTTCATGTACGTTGTTTTCAAAATATGCATGTTCCACTTCAGATAAATAAGTTATAAATGCTGACCAGACTCTTTACTTTTTGCAATGGCCGATTACCAGTAAAAATTCTCAACACAATAGGTATTCCCGCAATAATAACGATACAGTCAAATAACTAATTGGTGTGGAACCCAAAGTAAGAAAGCATATGCTAATCTGGTGACAAGTTTTTCCTCGGGCACATGTAATTTAAAGTGAGAGAAATTGAGTGCTTGTTTAGTTCAGAAATGTTAAAGGTTTTTCAGCGTTTCATTATTAAAAAAAAGTTAAAAAAGGCATTACAAAAGTCATAAACTTGCATTCAACCATCTTAAATTTGAGGAGTGCTGTGACCGTGGAGTACTCAAGCATGCTACACGTGTTTCCCCCACTGGATCTTTTGAAGCGAAGGAGCGAGAGTTGTTCATAAAGCAGCGACAGAACAAATTTTTAAATATATTTTGATGTCTTTTGCACTGTATAGGATTTTAAATCTTTGACTTTTTTTCCATGATTTTTAAAAATGATAAAAAAAACCATGATTTTTTGTGTTTAAAAAACATTATGCCAAGTGGACCTTAATAAGCAGTGCTGGGCAGCAGCGACGCTGCAACCAGTGACCCTACTAGTTTAAGTACATTTCTCAATATTGGCGTGGTAGCTTTTGAAATCAAATAGCTTTTCATTAGTGAAGCTATTTTATTGCAGTAGGGTCTGCACAAAGCTAAAGTTAAATATATAGAATAAAGGGAAATGCAAATGCTAAGGATCACTGGTCCTAGATCAGTAAATGCACACACTTCATAGCGCACGAGATGGATGGACACGAGATAAATAAACTACTTGATGTGCCGATGGCAGAGAGTGAACACAACGCTGAGTCTCCGTCGACAAATACAAGCTGTTAACTGAGACAACGGAGAAAAATCATATCTTCAGATGCAAACCCAAAGAAGAAACGCGGTCAACTTCGAAGTCATCGAACACACACTCTTCCCAACACAATCCCACTTTAGTGCAGTGTGCAAACACAAGCTAACAGTTAATACTGAGGGACTCAACACGTGGCCACGTCATGCTGAGAAATTATGTATAATTTAGCTACATTGAGTTACATATATGCAGCATTCAAATAATAATATTACACGCGCACACACACACACACACACACACACACACACCCTTAATGCCTTTTTGTTATTGTGTTGGTGTAGAACAGTTGGCAAATGATTAATTGCACACTTTTTATTATTGAGAAAGCGTCGATCTGAAATTGGTTTAATATAAAAATAGCCTCGATGTAGTGAACGACTTTTACCATGTTTCTGTCACTTAGCTTTGCTACATTTCTCAGCTTTAGACTAGTGAAACTACATTTAATCAAGAGCAACTGTTAGCTTTCTGCTTGCTAATAAAAGAGCTGCTTCTTTAGCATTCTCTCCCAGCTGAAAGCAGGAAATGCCTCCTCAGTGTTTCAGCGCTTCACTATCGATCGGATGTCAGCACTGAACACACTTGGAACTTTCTCTGTTTACTGACTCATGTAACCCGACACGACAGTGTCTGATTAATATTTCCACTGCCCCAGAGACATGCAAACGCATTGTGTGTGAGCCAGTGTGTCCTCTGTTGAATGACACTCTCCGAAAACAGTCAATGCCTTTTTAAAAGCTACGCTTGCACCGAGTCACAACTTTGCTTCTTTAGCCAATAAAACATGAGAGGGAAGCAGCAGTGTATGCTGGGATCACAAATCTGGTTTTTGAGGGAACGCAAAAAAAGAAAATATTTTTTCGTACACCCTCACTTATTTTCCCTACCACCATGACCCTTTAGGGGCTCGGTAGATAACAGCATCGTGTCATTTTCTATTTATTTTTAAACGGATGCTTGTGAATTATAAAAGCGCTTGGAAGTTTTTTTTCTTACATTTAGGAATTTAGCAGCAGTGGTGGGCAGTAACTGACGAGAGTAATACAGTTTGATTTTCAGTAATAAACTTGTATAGAATGTATATGACGTACAAAAATAAAAAATTTTCATCACCCTTTTTGAAAAGTATGTTATCTGAAGCAACATACCCGTGATGAGAGCAGTAAGACAACTTAAGTCTCTGTTTCTGTGTAACGGTAAAATGCATTTCTTAAACATTTTCTGTTAGTTAAATGTACATTTAAAAACAGAGCTTACAGCATAATAAATGTGCGAGAGCGAGTACAGCCTTATCTGTATCTGTATCCGTTAACCATATGAATTATCTGTATCTGTACTCGGAGTGGTCGGGGCCTAACCCGGAAGTGGGTGGGATTTAACCTGGAAGTGGGTCATGTTGTCTTGAAATGGGCGGGGCTTTAACTGTTATGTTATTTTAAGCATGCAATTGATATGGGTTGATAAGAAATTGTTATATTTGTTGCTGACTAGAAAACTATTTAAATGACAGCATCAGCATTGAGCTTCAGATAACAAACGAACTATATACAGATCAAGTTTTGCAACAATGAATACAACACATGCGGTTGCAGTTATGAAGAAAAATGTAATGAACAGGAGTTTTCATTTCAACATTTTTTTTAACCTTGAGCATTGTTATTTTTATTTTTTATTGCCACACCAGGTATGTGTGAGTGTGTGAGTGAGTAAGAGAGAGACAGAAAGAGAGAAGGGGGAGGGGGGACTGTGATCAACGGATAAAATAGTCAGACGCTGTTTTACAGATCTGCATTGACTTTAATGAAGACCAGTTGTTCCACATGGCTAGGGTCTAAGTTTGCACACTGTGGACTGACCACATTTCCAGCTGTGCCAAAAACACCCTCAGACTGGACACGTGTCTGTGGACAACTGAGATGTAGCAGTGTAAAGCTTCTAAGACAGGCAGAGATGCGAGTCGCTTTTAGCACGTCTGAACAAACCTTTTTTAAAAACCAAATTTTAAAAACTAATGTAGACTTAGATAAATTATTTTGTAAGAACAACTCGTTCGTTTTCTTTTAACATTCAGTCGCCAAGAAAACAGTTGAATGTTTAATTATGTCGCAGTTATTCTCTCTCTTTTTCTGTCTTTCTACTGTTTTGCGCTCTCTACATCACTCAGTCTCTCTATTTCGCTCTTGTACTTCTCTTTTTACCTCTCTCTTTCTTTTCCTTTGCTTTCTACTTTTCTCTTTCTCTTCTTTTCTTTCTGTCTTTTTTCACTCTCTATTTCATTCTCGTGCATTTACGTCTTTTGTGCTCTCACTTTCTCTCTTTTCAACCTATCCGTCTCTCTTCTATTTCCCTCTCTCCCTTTTTTCTCTCTTCTCTTTTAGTTCCAGCCTGCTCTCATTCTCTTTATGATATCCATCTCTTCTTTCATGCTCTCCTTTTTTCCCTTCTCTTTTTTTCCTCACTATCTCTGTTTCTTCTCTCTCCCTCTTGCTTTTTTTTGATCTCTTCTCTATCACTACTCTTGAGTAGTTTTAGAAGAGCTACTTTTTACCAGAGGTGGAAAGAGTAATGAAATATGCTACTCAAGTAAAAGTACTGTGACTTCAATTAAATTTTACTCAAGTACAAGTAAAAGTACTGACCAAAAATCTACTCAAGTAAAAGTAAAAAGTAACTCTTCTAAAATTTTACTCTGAGTAAAATTTACTGAGTAATTTTTTTAAGTAAAGTTTTGAAGGTGGGTGGGTGATTGTAGTGTAGTTAAAAAAAGTAAAAGATGGGGGTATACATTTAACCTGGTTAAAGTTAAAAGTGCATTAAAAACAAATAAATAAAATACAATAAAAATAAATAAAATAACCATATAAAACATTAAGGGAAGTCATTTTAGGGCAAATGATCCCTTAAAACAAAAGAATATGGAATAAACTGTGACTCAGCAGAGCATCCTTTTGTTAAACAGTAAAACAGTAGAGCAAAAATAAATCAAAATGGGTCAGAAATATTCAAGCATTTATGAAAAAACTGTGCCATTCTGTCTACTGATAATAAAAAAATATTGTTTAATGGCCTTTACTGATCATAATATAAAAACATTGTTTCTTTCAGTAGCAGTCCACGACTTGAGTCTACTGTAAGTTATTCACTTTCACAGACAAAAAAAATCTGTTACTTATGATAATGAGAGAAATCGCAAACGCAGAGTCAGCTCACGCATTGAACTCAGTGACGAATCAAAACGCTTCGATTGGACACCGCATCTCAACAAAAGTGTTTGATTGGTTATATAGAATTTCTAACACGACATCTGCTGCAGATCAATTCTAACTCTTTTCATAGACTTCAGTAAACCGTGACACTGGTAATAGCTTAACGTTAATTGTGCATTGACAATTTTGTCCTAAGTTCCTGTTAATTTCTAACCCTAGTGCTAACTAACATTAGCAATGTCACGCACTGATGCAGCGCAACAGAACAATAATTATGTTAAAAAAAAGTAGTATTTAACTTACCTCAACATGCTCGCGTAGGTTTGATGTTTAGCTTTTGTTAGCTGCCAATTCAGTCGTCTTGGGTAAACAAATTTTACTCCGCATAATAAAGCTGGTGCCTTTCTTGCTCTTAAATTCAAAGTGTTCTTGTAAATATGGCCATGGGTTTGTTTCTAAAGAATTCAAATTCAGCAGCATTTCACTTTCATCTGGGTTTACATTATGTGTGTCTGTCTTGTCCGTCTCCATCTTTCTTGAGTTAGCGCACTCCCCTCCTTCCCTCCACGTGCAATTATTATTATTTGGTTTATTTACTTTTACTTTTTTTATTTTTACTCAGTAACGGATAGGATTTAAAATGTAGTTAAGTACAATACTTACATCAAAACGTACTTAGGTAAAAGTAAAATTACAAAATTTAAAAGTTACTTTAAAAAGTAGAAATACTGTAAATTTTGGACTATAAAGCGCACCTGCATAGAAGCCGCATCCGCTCTATTTAAAAAAAAAATAAAATAAAAAATAAACAAGCTGCACCTGCATATACACCGCAATTACGCATTGTAAATGTACATGTATGTACCTAAATAGATCCATTCCTAATCTGTATTTTAACACGGCAGCAACTTTGCTGATTAAAACGGGACAGAACGAAGAGAAAATAACCGGTATTTACAGTATTTTTCTTCATTTCTCCTGTGTGTGAAATCTTCAGTGTCGGAGTTGAACAAACTCAGCAGCGCTTCGTCACATCTGTCTCCAACAGACTTGCTTTCCGTGTCACTGTCATCTTCCGGTGAGGTTGGCTCTGGAGGTGTGCCGCTCTCTTCGCGTAGCAGTCCAGCCTTGACTCATTGACGCTAAGCTTCCGAGCAGCAGCGAGGTTTCCTTCTTGTGTAGCGAGATCGATGGCCTTCAACTTAAAACTTGCATCATACGAACTTCTTCGTGTGGGTTCCATGAAGGGGTGAGGATTTGAAAAGATTTGGCAGGATTGGTAATTTGTCGTCCTTCTATCCGTTTCTTCCGATTTATATCTGCTAAAGAGGAACTTCTTGAACTAGCGTATTCTTCTTTGCATTTATTTTGTCTTAGTTTCTAATTCCAGTTAGAGCGCCCCTAGTGGTGGAAAAAAATCAGCAGAATAGCCGCACCTTTGTATGAGCCGCATGGTTCAAAACCCATGAAAAAAGTAGCGGCTTATAGTCCAGAATTTACAATACACAAAAAACCTCCTCAATTACAGTAACACGAGTAAATGTAATTCGTTACTGCTTTTTACTCATACAGTTACTTTTACCTGCGATGGACTGACGACCTGTCTAGGGTGTACCCCCGCCTCTCGCCCCATTGTGCGCTGGAGATAGGCACCGGCAGATCCTCGTGACCCCAAAAAAGGGAATAAGCGGTTTGGAAAAAAGAATAAATGAGTTACTTTTACTCTGCTTTCTATATATTTTTGGCAAGTAATGGTACTTTTATTTGAGTAATATATTTCAGTTCTCTTCACACCACTGATATTACATGATATCAAACCTCAGTAATATGTTTTGTAGGTTAAATAACATTGTTATTTGGTTTCAGTCAAGAGCAAAAAGGTTATTTTAAGATTTAGTAGACATTTTTAAAGGTTAATGGTAACTGAACTAAAACAATTCCAGACAATTATCAACCTGTTCATGATAATGATAAAGTAATACATTGAGCTTAATCACAAAAATGAGTTTTTGACTTTAATTATTGGCCTTTTTTTCCGTTTGAACAGGGGCCAGTTCTCAAAAGTGAGCGCTCAAGCATTTTCTCCTGTCTTTCTCCCTTCTGCTCTGACCTTTTCACGAAGCTCCGTTCATGCACTTTATTTCTTTATTTATTTATGATGTGTGTGTGAGGCGAAAGGCTGACATCCCTCCTGTTAGCGTTCATTCGCCGTTCCAGTGTTTGGGTGGTTCAGAAACTGGGCCAGTCTGATTAATGTCAGCACATCCCCACAAACACTAACACGCTTATGAAGAAAGGGTCTCTGCAACAGAGAGGGGGAGGGGTTCAATGCTAAGAAATGAGAGGAATTGTGATCCCACAGGTTTACTCTGAAGCAGGTAATCCTTCATCCCTGAGGGGATGCTCACACATTCACAGTCAGGGTCTTCTCTCTCTTATTCTGTTTTTCCATTGTTTTTGTACATCCTTCTGTCTACACCACGTTATACTTCCATGTCTCTTCCGGTGAGTCCAAGTGGTTAAAAACAATTAAAGCAGCAAGAAGGTGTGATTGGCTGGTGTGAGTGGCACATGTGCGTGCAAGGACTTCTGACTGGATCTAAAAGTAAAAATCTGTAGAAATTTACAGTTTTTGACCTAAATTAACTTCTCTTCCATCTGGCGTTCCGTTATCTCCTCTGGCCTTGAAGGCCACTAGAGGAGTCAAAATATTCCCCTGGAGCGCCTGATAAGGAGACTCTCTCTGCTCGCCCCACATTCCTCAACACCTCCACCTGCTTCTCTCCACCGCTGTAATCTGAACAGGCCATGAGTACAGCGTCGTAATGGCTACAAGGTTCCACTACTTCTACCCCATCCTGTAATGTTTTCTTCCTGTATTTTCTATATGTGCATGATTCCAATGGCTTTTTTTAACCTGCTCCACACTGCCATTCGAAGGAGTGCAAAAAAGGCTCTTTATGAGCTACCTTACATAATGTATATCCATTTCTCTTTCTTTACAAGATGGCAAACCTACTGGCAATAAAGCTCTTTCTGATTCTGATCTGAAAAAAAAAATCCCATTGACTTGAATGGGATCACATCCAGTCAAAGACTCTCCACCGCTACAGAATTGTCAGAAATGTTGGTCTGCCGTTATTCTCACCTGGTAAGTAGCACAGTCTGCTGTCTGCCAATCTATGACGTTTTAGGGTTTCACTCACTCACAGAGGAAGCAGTGATTGGAGGTGTTGGATCAGCAGGTTAAAGACTGTTCAGAAATACAATTTAATCAAATCCAGTTGTAAAAAATGGGCATCTAATGTGTGTTTTAAATACACATTGAGAGCAGTTTGTGCAAGAGAGGAATGTTTGAGAGAAACGCTGCATCAATTTCAGAGTAAATATAAACTATTGAAACCCAAGGTCATTCGGGCGCCATCGTGTTGTGTGTGCCAGGAGAATGTGTCCATCATATTCTGGCCAATGAAGAGTGCCTCATAAATACCCTTGTACAGCAGACATGTTCATTTGCTGGCTACAGCAGCTCTCGCAGAGTAATTTCATTTCAATAAAAAGTCCAAAGGTTATTTTTGATTTGGCAAAGTCAAAGCTGTTCAATCAATACAGATAACAAATTCATTCTGTGAGCAGGAGCACAAGCACAAGCAAACACACTAAAAGCAGCAAATCTCTCGTCAGTAGTCAAACACAGATGCAAAGCGTACGAGAGGAAAACACCATCTCTACTAGTTTCATTCTACTGAAACCCGTCTTTCTATCTGGATTCACACACGTTCGACTTCTTTGTAAAACAAAATTCTGATCTAACGTTGTAAGTATTTAACCCCTAGACGTCCCTGCATCGTTGGATGGAAACGGTGCTTTATTCGTAATTATTTGATGCAATATTCCAGTTTTGCGCATGAATTAAATTTGCATCTTTGGATGGATAAATAGGTAGTAACTGTTCCTTGATATCTTAATTGCACAGGTTATGTAGGAAGCACCGGGTATGCTAGAGGGGGGCACAATCATCCTGTGAAAGAAAAATGTTATTTATATACATTTTTAAAACAGTAAAAGTTATGTATTAATAATAAATTACTATCATTTAGTGCATACATCTGCGTACATGTTATATTCAAAAATTATAGCGTTACAAAATAAAGTCACAAAACAGGGGTGAAAATCCAACATTTTCTGCATTCAAAAAATACCCAATTTAAGAATATTTTACATTTGCATTTTTTTGTTATTCCTTCCTGAACTTGGCTTTTTTTAGAGAACAAAATAAGACATTTAATAAAACTGTGTGTCTGGGAATATTTTGGAGGGTACCATAGAACATTTTCGCTCAGGGCACCCATTAGCAGCCCTGCTTAATGTGATTTATTTTGCATTCGCTGAATGAATTTGATTGTTGATAGTATGCAGATGATAAACAGTCATTGCTTAGATTACAAATAAACGACATTAACCCATTTTTAATTATTCACTCATTCAGGACCTTTGGCATAGAATTGTTATAAGCTTTGAAACCCACTGTCATAGTGAAAGTGACAGAAATGTAAAACCCTGCCCTAAAAACACTAAAGAAGAAGGAGAACACACTGCTCAACATGGAACCATGGCGATCACTGAAGGAATTTATGCGGTCAACCAGTAACTAAAGTTACAATTGTTTGCTGCCAGTTATATAGCTGGGTGTTTGTATGATAATTATGTGTCTCACACTGTAATGCATGGAGTCGTGACCTTCTGGCCAATCAGGGAGCTCAACAACTGACCAGTCAGCGATCAACAGGATGTTGCATCACGCTTTTCTTTCATGTTGGACCAAAAAAGTTTGCCTTTTAGAACCTCGTCCAAATATGAATCCTGATAAAGGGAAAAGAACGCAGTGGAAAGCCCCATGGGCACACAGTCAGGTCTCGTAGAGAGGGGCCACACAGGTTGGTGGAAAAGCAACATTATGTTAGCTAGCCATGTTCCTCACAATAGATGGTTTTATTTGCTTAGATACCATCTCTAGCTTCTCTCAGCTAAGCAAGCCTCGCCCATCTTGACTGGTTTAGGTCCTTCACAAAGTACCCTCTGGTTTAAAAGGTGCTGCTATTGTCTCTGCACAACTGAAAACAGAGACAATGAGTTAATTAAAGTCTAGTAAATACAATCGAGCATGATTAGTTTGCAGGATGGGACATTTCATCAACTATTTGTGCCATTGAGCCTTTCAGTACAGTCTAAATAAAATAAGTCTCGAGATAACACTCTTAAACCCGCTAAAGCAGAGATGGTTGAGTCTGGCAAGTAACCGGATGATAAAGGTCTCTTTGGTTCAATTTCAGTTTGTAATGAACAAAGCTGCTTCTTACACCGACATCAAAAACAGTTGGAGGGGGTTTTCACACGCTGCACCTGGGCTTGTGTTGCTTGACGACCGACAGGCGTGATTTTACATTTGTGCAGGAATACTTTACACTGAATTTAAATGTACTGTGAGATCCAGATGTGCAGCCTGGGGTTTGTTCATGTCTGACCTAGTGGATCATTTCTGGTGCTTTGTGGAGTGTTTCTGGGATTCATATCTTAGATTGGCCAGTATGGGTAATGGCTAATACGGTTTTACTGGTAGCTAGTGCTGGACAGTATGAAATAGAATCCCCAGTTTAGGGATATATATGTTTTGGGGTTTGTTTTGTATAGATCTTGATTTTTGTCATACTATAGTTTAAAGGCTCTGCATTGGACTGGTGTCTTGCCTAGGGTGTGCCATGCCTTTCACCAGTGTGAGCTGACCAGAGAGAGAGATATCAAAATAGAATTTTCAGTGGAAGAACCTTTCACATGTTCCATGGATTCTAGAAATCATATCAGATATGCAATCCATTACACAGAGTTGCATTTTTTGCATCTTATTTCCTCATTTCCCAATATTCTCAAGTGCGGTTTCCAGCCGCAAACCCCTTGAGACCCGCCAGCCTCGGCATGTACCTATGATTCTTAATTAGTGGCTATAAATAGATTACAGATAAATACACAAATAAAGTTGATTACTTTCCATTAACAAAATGGTATAATAAATTTTGTCAATCATACTGCTAGGTTTAAAAAGGAAATGATCATCTCTCTCTGTTTAAAGTGAGGGATGTTCTTGGACACAGAGACCTGCGCTTTTCATTGTTTCACTCGTTTCTCTTTTACATATAAATGATAGAATTGGAAAACAAATATATTTAGTTTGAATTGCATTCAGTTAAATTAATACGGACACAAATGAGATTTTCAAGAACATAACACAACGTAGAAAGCGCAGTAAGTTCAATGTGCAGTGATGATTCATTGCTGGAGTCTTTTGAGAGTATTCCACTTTTACTGACCCGTGTTCTGATCTACTGATCTACCCTTACCTCTGCTCTAGTGGATCATGTTAGGAATTCTGCAAATCTTCAATATTGAAGCTCACACAATGCAAATATGGCAGAGTATTTAGCTCTGGATAGCTTGTGATCATTAAAAGGTGAATTAGATCTCTATCTGATCTGAAACCGGATCTGTCTGGATTACAAAAGCAAACCACTTCATAATGGAACTCACATCATTTGATCTAATGGAATCCAACAACTTTTAGCATACTTCAGCAAGAAACATACAGATTGAGATGCTCTGTGGAATGTCACACGGTTCTCATCCACACAGACAGCTGTAAGAGAGCAACACTCCACAGCATCTGGGTGGGGAACATAGACTGAACACTCAAATCATGAGCAGGTCGTCATTTCTTCACCTTTTTTACAGTTCTTTTACAAACGTAACCTAATGAATCACACACCTTGCTTTCTTAAAATTTGCTGTTAAAAACAAGCAGCAGAACAAGAAAATATTCTGTTTTAAATGAGCAACTGGCTGCGTTCAGACTGCAGCTAAATCCTTTTTTGTTGTTCTTTGAGACGTGTAACAAATGTTTCCCTGATAGTTCAACCCGACCTGTCCTCGATCGTTTGTAATGTGAGCGTAGTCATGTCACATTTATCCACCTTCTACATCATTGAAAGGCACAGATATGCCTCGGCAAAGATGACCGTTCTTTCATGAAAGAGATTCTGAGAGGTTGCAATGGAAAAAAATAAATAAATCTGAGATAGAATAGGAAATTACATCACAAACGTCACACAGATGCATCAGTATTGCCGCACTCCTGGGTTCCTGTTGGTTCTTGCTTTCTTCCTTTTAATAAGTAAAGGATAATCCACGCTCAGTCTGCGTTATATATTTCTATATGCATGTCGCGCGGGGGGCAAATAACCACTTGACTCGCAAAGTGTGGATTATCCCGTTTATGTCATTATTTAATTTTGAGATTTGGATTTTGTTATTAGCATAAAGCTAGAACATTTAGGGAAGCAATGTTAATGTTTGAGCTAATCATGCGACACAAATGACTTTTATGTTCAAGACAAACGTACGAGACCATTTTAAATACGGTTTATTGGCATAAAGCAGCTGATTCTGCTGCTAGGTCTGGGTTGGAATGCGTTTTCGGAATGCGTCCCTCCGGTGTTTGTGAAAGGGGATGGTGTTGGTTGTTGTTGAGCTCAGACACCGACTCTTAGTGTCCACTAAGCGCCCTTTTATCAAAGCCTTTCCTTAGAGATGCCGCATCCGTCCACAAATCCAGTCCATTTTCTCAGCACATAGATAGTAATTCAACTGGATTGGGAATTTTTGATCATGTGCGCCAGGGGTGTGGGGGCTAAAGCGGTGTTATTCAAAATGAATCAACACCTGCCAGCCAATCAGAATCGAGTATTCAGACAGACAAGACCTGAAAGTCTTCCAAAAGCGATTAAGTGACATCATAACCTTTTCTGCACAAGAGGTTCACTTCAGAAACACGTCTTTACTCACAAGACAGAGGGGGCTCGCATGTAATATGTAATGTGAACGAGCATAAAAACAACTGGATTTCACAACAAAAATCCAAATTGAGAATAAAGACATGCAGTAACAGCCTCAGATGTGCACTATCACTTTCCAACTGCAGTAAGTACCGTTTAAGACTAGACGTATTTCAGGAGGAGTCATTAGGGCATGTCCCTAGCGCTATCATCTTGGCTATATATACACCATCCTACCTCTCACCCTTGACTACGTCTGAGCTTCTCCCCCCTTCCTCCCCATTGCCTCACATCATAACACGGATGCACCCGTGCCGGACAATTGGTCTCGTATGTTTGTACCACCACTTATGCTTTTAGTACAAGACACGTCCGGATGGTGCACTCGTGAAAATAACTTCTTTCAGTTCATACTTAGTCTACAATCACTTTTTGTCACCCACAGAGTTTTGTTAGTAACCATAGCTCTCAATGACACAACTCAGACACTGGTTTGAAGAGTGGAGTATGCAGAGAGAGCTTTACACATATCCCCTTCAGGCATCCTACAGCAGAGCAGGCACCAGGCCGGCATAGGTTGTGGGGTCTCAAGTTGGCTTTGCTGCTTCTCTGACTTTGATCTCGAGTTAAATCTACAGGATCCATGATGCCTGAGGCTTCCTCAGTTTGACTTCTGCTTTTCACAGCTTGGACAATGTTAAAAAGTACAAAGCAGGAGGAGGATGCCAAGCTCATTCACAAACTCAACAGTTGGTCAGATTCACGTGGATAAAAGTAAACCACAATCCACGTGCAACATCAGAAAACCATGGACTTACTTTGCTTGACTTTAACTTCAGCTCCTCCATTTGTCTGCAAAACGAAAGTAAAAGAGAGAAACATTCATGGTTCACAAACTTGCAAGCAGATTTAATATGCAAACTTGCAAGATACAAACAAACCTGAAGTTGGTCCAAATTAACATACAACTGATATAAGAGCAGCAAAATCAGTGCTACCTGATACATCATTAGAGCTTGGGCTCAGAAGAGGCGTAGAACCCTGTTTTGCCACTTTCTGCACATATTCGAGGGTGTAAAAGTCACAGAATTTCACACACATCAGAACTAGTGAAATCTGATTGGGGTACAAACAGTTTACATAGTTGACAGAAATTTGTCTCACATGTGTAGGGTACCAAGCCTTAAATAAAAGTTAATCGGATCATGTTTCTAAAATCGACAGGAAGTCAGCGATTACGCCAAAACCTCCAAAAATGGCCAATTTTACAAGGGTTATACTTTGACAAACTCCTCCAAGAGATTTTATCTGTTCATCTCTAAACTAGATCAATCTTATCTTAAGGTTAAATTACAAAGCTTTTTTGACTTTGTTAAACGATGTCTGCATGACAGTGGTCGTTATTGTTTATTTGCCTTTATCGTTCAGTAAGGTTTACCAATAGGTCTTTAGGTAATACTAAAAGGTCTCCAAAATAGGGATTGGCCGTAGTGCATATTGCAACAAACGGCCACCAAGAGGGTATGGTTCCGAAGGTGCTCGAGCCCTTTGTTCGCTGCTTGCAGCTGTAATTAAATACTGTTCTTTTTGCTTATATGAAGAAAGAAGAAAGGCCACTCCACAGTCAGTGTCATATTTGCAAATCAATATTAAACAAAGCACCCCATTCATCTTTTCTTCTCAGCTTGAAAACATACACAACAGAGAAAGGCTACGTTCTTTTCAATAATCTGAATTCTATTTTCCGAAAGCTTCCACAAAGTAAACTATCTGTGACTTTTTCTCAGACCAGATCTCCATAGTGGTCTGCTGCAGTTTTTTTACACATCCTTTTTAGCTTTCTTTTAAAATTCCCTGAGGCTTCAAATGGCATAACAATTATACTTAATTAATTAATTATACTAACCTTGACTTCTAAATAGAGCAGGGTTCAACGTGGCCAATAAAAGACTTTTATTATGAAACATTTATTTTGAAAGTTTATTTTCTACTCAGTGTTCTCAACTTAGCTACACTCCTGTGTTTATTGGTGAATTTGAGCAACTTTGATTCGAAAATATTGTGTTATTGTATGTGATCAGCTCATTATAGGAAATGGCATCTATTTAAATCCTTTATTGGCATGAAACACTGTAAAAAAAAATAGAAGTTGAGTTAAATTACATTTTAAGAGTTTCCTCAACTTGAATGGTGGGAGATTATTGTCATACGTGCTGCACTTTTCTGAGGGAGTTCATTGAATTTGTTATTTTGAGTTTACTACAACTAAACTAAGGATAAGAGAACAGGGATGAAGAAAAGAGTAGCACAACTACCAAAAATCTAACTCAGAAAAGCTTTTCATGTTGTTTAGAAATTTAAAGTTCATCTCAACTTTAGATTTTTTGCAGTCTAGTTACGACATATCTTGTTTATATAGAGCTATTTAGTCTCTGAATGATAGTTTTTCAAGAGGAAATAAACTGTAATATCACAAGCTCTTCTGTCTATGGTTCAATTCTTAGTTTGCATCAAATGTCTACAACTGCAGTAACAGGATGCTGACACCATAGCTGCATTAATGTTTAATTACTTAATGGCTACAATGACTGCAGAAAAGCTGTGTTCTTGCGGTCAGTGTTATAACTTCAGAAAGTTAAGGAGAAAGATGAAAAAAGGTTCAACCGTAGACTCGAACATACTTAACTGAGCACACCTTACTTGGTTGATGTGTTCTTTCTAGTCTGCAGTGAAAAGTTTTATCTCAGGGACAAATGTCTACACACTGAAAATTTAATTACTTCAGTGCAACTGAAAACAAAATGCTGTGTTTCATATCTGATCATTGTAAATTGATATACTGCATTAGGGTGATAAAAATGAATGATGTGGTGTCACCAGCCACTCTATCAGTTGCCAGTTCTTGAGGGGTGGTGTGGATGAGTCAATTTGACAGTCAAGAACACTGGGCAAGAGTAAATGATGTTGAATTGGCCAAAAAATGAACTCAACAACAAGTTGAAACAAGTTTGCTCTAATATCCCCTTATTTTACTTGTAAACAAGCAAATAAACACAATTAATTGTAACCACTACATGTGAAGGACATTTGTAGCAAGTCTGGTGTCCATACTACAAGAAACAAAAGTTTTAACAAAATTTCCGGGAGCTTAACCCCCAAAATTTCGTTTAACCCCCAAAGACCCACATATAGAAAAAGCCTATAAAAAAAATGTTTTGGCCTTTGAAACATTGTTGTAGGAGGTCATTGATTCATAAGTTTGTGTTTTAAGATTTTTTTCGTTTGTTGAGACTTTTTACAGAAACGTTGCCATATGGCAACGTTGGGCCTTAGGGGTAGCAGAATTTCACTGATTCTCTCACTATGTTTTAACAAGTTGGTGGGATTTTAAAGCTCTTTTTTAAAGTATTTATTGTAATCTATCTTATTTCTAGTCTGTAAAAATACATACCAATATCATATGACAATAAAAAACTAAATACATATATTTTTTATATAGTTTATTAAATAACGTTTATAAACATTCTATAAAAAAATAAAACAGCATTCCACAAAGTTTCATCCTAACAAAACTTGTGTGTTTTTTTTTATTATTGAGTTTTGTACAATGAATGCCTAGTGATGGTAATCCCAAAAGCAGTTCTTGTTTTCTGACAGGCAAAGACGCACGTCGCACTTGATGCAAAGTAAAGAAATGTAGTCAGTGGTTCAGGATTTCACCTGAAATCCTCAAACCATGGTCGAAGTTTACACACTTTATCATTTTTTTCCTCTTCTGATACCAACAAATTGTTCTCAAAGTGTAAAGATGCCAGTAGAGACTGGAACCTGTTACAGGACATAATATCTGCAACAGGGGCATATCTGGTGTCCGTCTCTCAATACACTCTGGCTCCGGGCATTTGTACTATGCCCATTTTGAGGTACATACCCATCATTTGGTCTATTTCTGTTGTTTCTTATGGATACTCCTTTTTTTAAAAAACTGTACTCGTTTGTGTTTTGTGGCAACGATTGGATCATCTTTTCCGACACAAACCTCTGGAAATACTCAAGAGGTGTTTTTGGGCAAATGACATCAGAACTAATTGACTGTCCTGAAAAGGCAGTGTTGGGGGTGTAGAATTCTTTTTTTTTGCAAGCGATATCTGTTG
The DNA here is from genome assembly GCA_007224835.1 of Danionella cerebrum. Taxonomy (NCBI): domain Eukaryota; kingdom Metazoa; phylum Chordata; class Actinopteri; order Cypriniformes; family Danionidae; genus Danionella; species Danionella cerebrum. The sequence goes on along the minus strand of SRMA01026958.1, from coordinate 33,588 downwards.
CGGGGCACAGTCTGGGGGGCAAAGTGGCAGATGTTTATTGGGGAATCAATGTTTATTGGGGAATTTTGGGGGGAATCAAAATCCTCCTCCTCACTCTCATCTCAAGTGTCAAAATCACTTTCCCCGTTTCGCATGGCCTCAATGACGTCACAGATTACATTGATAGTCTGGATGGCCTATTGGCCTATGGATGACTCTCTAATTGCCCATTACCTATAGCCTATTGCTGACTACTGATTGCCTATGCCCCTTATTTTACATGACTAAGCACCACATCCCTCAAGATATTATCACACTGCCCTCAGTCAGGAATAACATACAGAAAAAAGGAATCCAAAACAGGATTAGGAAAACAGAAATACATTAGCTATAGAAATTCTATAAGCTACAGAAACTTGGAGCTTACTTGAAATAAACCAGTAATATAATTAAAAAATGTGTAAATAAAACGTTTGATTACAAATAGTTGACACAGAATGTGTAACACACATTTAAATGATAAAAAAACTGATGTCTGTGCAAGTTTTTGATGTATAGAAGAGGAATAGCAATTGACTGAATGGGGATGGTACATAGGGGAATTCTGCTACCACTATGTTGCCATATGGCAACATTGATAAAAGTAGCTAGAAATAAGAGATAATGTGTAAACTGAGAACTACAATGATATCAAGGCAATATTTACATGTTACTTTACATAGAAAAAAAATACTGGAGGTGTTTTACTTACATGAATCTTGTTTTATTTCACATCTGAGGAACAGGGTGAAGTTGCTATGTAAAAAAAAGGGCCTATTTGAATATTCTTCCAGTCAAGGACATTACCAGGCTAAACAATAAGACTCATTCTTTATGTAAATGTGGTTTGTTGAAGGATAGAGAGATTTTTAGGTGTGTTATCCCTAAGTTCTAAAAAATATTGCCATAAGGCAACACTGGGCCTTTGGGGGTTAAAAGCTTAGAATCTGCAGAGTCCAATGATATCCACCCTTTTGAGACGGACAGGATTTCCGACGAATCACAGGACTTGGAACATGGACAGGACTGCTTTTACGCACGGGGAGTGTTTCCATATTTGGTCATGTTATTCGAGCACAGAGCTACAGAAAAGAGCCAAAATGAAGGTTTCGTGAAGCTATCGACCGGATATAAGAACAAACAGATTTTTATCGCTATGGAAATAATTTTTGTTGAAAAACGGCAAAGGTAAGACACGCTTTTTTACACGCTTGATCTGTTTTTGCTGGTGTTTTTTGTGGAAAATTTTGCTCCCTGCTCTGAAATACTTCACGCCATGTAAATGAGTTGCATATCGCTGGATTCAGCTGGTTGTTAGCTTTCATTTGATGCCATGGTTTTGGTGTTGGCGTTATATTGTGGATACATATTGCACAGAAACAAAAACGTGGTCATGAATTATACTCCAGACATGTTGGTAGTTATTTGCATGGCGTTCGAGCTGTAATTAACGGATATGAAATTGAATTAGATACGTTTTAAGAGGAGTTGCCGCTGAGCACAATGGTATGTAATATGTGTGGGTCACTCTCAGGGTTAGTGAGCTATGAGAGGAGATATAATGCACAAGAGGGCAAGTCCCCGGTACCGGGGACTTTCGGGTTTAAGAGGTTAATCAGTGCATCCATAAAGTTCAAGCAATTATTTCTTTCTAAGGAATCTAAAATTCACAGCTCAAGGATTCTCCTCAAGATCTCACCTGGAATTAACACCTGCATTCAACACAGTTTAAACTTTGCATCAAAGGTTGAACATAAAGTAATTATAGCTAGGGCTGTGATGAATTTTACAAAAACAACTAGTAAATAAAAGTGTTCATGAGGTGCCCAAAATTATTATTATTAACATTTAAAATGTAAATGAATGGGAGGAAACATGTAAAAAAAAAAAACTAATAATAAAAAGAGTTTAGCTTTTTGTGCAAAGCTTGAGCTGAGACAAAGAACCGGTATACTCTGAGATGAAGAACCAGGAGATACTGAGAGAAAGAACCAGTATACTCTGAGATGAAGAACCAGGAGACACTGAAACAACGAAACAGTATCCTCTGAGATGAAGAACCAGGAGACACTGAGGGAAAGAACCGGTATACTCTGAGATGAAGAACCAGGAGACACTGAGGGAAAGAACCGGTATACTCTGAGATGAAGAACCAGGAGACACTGAGAAAGAACCGGTATACTCTGAGATGAAGAACCAGGAGACACTGAGGGAAAGAACCGGTATATTCTGAGATGAAGAACCAGAAGACACTGAGAAAGAACCGGTATACTCTGAGATGAAGAACCAGGAGACACTGAGACAAAGAACTGGTATACTCTGAGATGAAGAACCAGCGGACACTTTGACAATGAACCGGTATGCTCTAAGATGAGGAACCAGGAGAAAGATACAACGAACCAGTATACTCTAAGATGAAGAACCAGGAGACACTGAGAGAAAGAACTGGTATACTCTGAGATGAAGGACCAGGAGACACTGAGACAAAGAACCGGTATACTCTGAGATGAAGAACCAGGAGAAACTGAGAGAAAGAACCGGTATACTCTGAGATGACGAACCAGGAGACACTGAGACAAAGAACCAGTATACTCTGAGATGAAGAACCAGGAGACACTGAGACAAAGAACCGGTATACTCTGAGATGAAGAACCAGGAGACACTGAGAGAAAGAACCGGTATACTCTGAGATGACGAACCAGGAGACACTGAGGGAAAGAACCGGTATACTCTGAGATGAAGAACCAGGAGACACTGAGACAACAAACAGGTATAATCTGAGATGAAGAACCAGGAGGTACTTTGACAACGAACCGGTATACTCTGAGATGAAGAACCAGGAGACACTGAGAGAAAGAACCGGTATACTCTGAGATGAAGAACCAGGAGACACTGAGAGAAAGAACCGGTATACTCTGAGATGAAGAACCAGGAGACACTGAGGGAAAGAACCGGTATATTCTGAGATGAAGAACCAGGAGACACTGAGAAAGAACCGGTATACTCTGAGATGAGAAACCAGGAGACATTGAGACAAAGAACCAGTATACTCTGAGATGAAGAACCAGGAGACACTGAGAGAAAGAACTGGTATACTCTGAGATGAAGGACCAGGAGACACTGAGACAAAGAACCGGTATATTCTGAGATGAAGAACCAGGAGACACTGGGAGAAAGAACCGGTATACTCTGAGATGAAGAACCAGGAGAGACATTGAGACAAAGAACCAGTATACTCTGAGATGAAGAACCAGGAGACACTGAGAGAAAGAACCAGTATACTCTGAGATGAGAAACCAGTTGACACTGAGACAACGAACTGGTATACTCTGAGATGAGGAACCAGGAGACACTGAGACAAAGAACCGGTATACTCTGAGATGAAGAACCAGGAGAAAAAAGTTTTTTAGCAAAGATCATCTAGTTCACATTAATCCTAATGGTTTAAAATGAAATGTAACCAGCATTTAAATTTTGCTGTCTTTAATTACTTCTCAGAATCCAAGATCATTAATAATGAATAAACCTTCCTACCTTTTCCTGACCTCCATATCTGAGGTTTTTACCAGTGGTTGTGGACCCAGCATTGAGTTGAGCTCCGTTCACCGGCTGTAATGAAGATCCCAGCAGGATGGACACAACCAAAACGCCCAGGCAGCCCATCAGCAACTGTCTGAAAAGAACAGAGTGGAAAACACGAGGGTTGGCTTCAATGTGATCAGAGGCTATCTATCATTTTTAACCTCAATCGGAAGGTCACCAGCAAGCTCATGTTGCGGAAAAACCAAGATTCTTTTATAATTTGGAGTAGCACTAACACAGACCGCTGTTTCTTTAACCTAAACCTTTTCATATGTTTAGCGTCAGAACCATGCGGAGAAGAGCAGAAGATGATGAGCATCTCAAACTTTCACAGATACAGCAAACAAGTATATACGACGTGTACTGCACAGAAGACATTAGAACAATACTGCTCTAATCTGCCCTGACCAGACTCCCTGTGTACTCCAGGCTAAAGAGTCATTCCAGCATGTTCTCAGCATTCGGTTCAAGCAGAATCTCTCACACTATGGAAGCTTGCGTCTTTGGAAGCCTCTATTACTTCTGAAAGGTATAAAAAGTTTAGCACCACAGCAGGGGTAGGCAACGTTGTATCTAGAAAGTGCTTCAAGTGTTATCTAAAGTGTATTCAGATGTATGCTATGGTCATTCAGGCGCTTGAAATCTGTTTGTGAGTGTAAGTGGAAGGTACTATTGAGGGGACATTCTTGAATGATTCGTTTATTGTGACCGAAACTTTGAGGTGACCTTTGATGAATCCTTTCGGGACCTTTCGGGAATCTAAAATGGCTTATTTTGTAACTTGTAGGCACAAGGGTCAGGCCAGTCTTTATACATTTAGCAATCACAATTATTCTTAACACCTTGACAACATAATTAGTATTGCCTTATCTCACCAAAATTATGTATTTCATAGTACATGTAATTTTTAAGATTGGTTTGATATAAGGTGTGATTTGTAAGTCATAGTCAAGCAGATGTATTTGTTAAACATATTTTTTAACAAATACATCTGCTTTTCAAATTAAGGTGGAATGGTTCATACATCTGTGACGGACTGGTGCTCTGTCCAGGGTGTACCCCTTCCTCTCGCCCAATTTGCCCTGGATATAGGCACCGGCAGACCCCCGTGACCCCAAAAAGTGAATAAGTGGGTTGTAAAATGAATGAATGAATGGTTCATTTATACGCACTGTTCATGTTCTACGTAAAGATAAGCAAACTTTGACGTCAAGTTGTGTTTTTATAAATATGAACTATTGCACAAAAAGAGGAGTTCGCACTTTTGGGCCAGTTTTTTATGGACACAACCTTAATAAATGAGCTTCCTGGTCTTTATTTGTTCACCGAAATAACCATAAACTACCAAATTCAGGCACTTCTTCTTCGACAGAGTTTCAGCCAAAGTTAATCTAGTGAGTACTAACCGCAACATCCCTCAGAACTTTACAGAACTCTCATAACACTATTTAGTTGCAGCAGTTTCGTTCCATGCAACAGAAACCCAGTGTTGAGAACCCTTTACAATTAATTAACTGTGACAAAATAATAATGTGGTTCCTACATGTTCATTAAATGAATATTTGTAATGCAATTTATATTTCACTGAGCCCATACCCAGTCCAACCCTGCTTCAACACGTGGCCCCTTCCTTTCGAATAAGTGTTCACCATACAGCAATTTGTATCTATCTAGTCCGTCAAATGAAAATTTCTCCCTCGTGGCAATGCTTGATTGAAAACTTTGGATGGAATGCACACTTCAGATTCTTGCTGGAAGTGGCAAGTTATCCAGGGACTCCCCAGTACTGCATTTTAGATCCTTTAACATCAAGCTGATCAATTGGTCTACTATGTTCCCTATGATTCGTATGCAAGTACACCATTCAAAGTATATGCAAAAGGACTAAAATGGTGTAATCAGGAGTGTTTCATGAACAATGAAGCCTAACCCTGGCCAGGACTATAGCATGGCTTCATTGTGGAACAGTCTGGCTGCTGATTTGCTGCCATGCAATTTGCCGTGCCGTTTGAATTTATTAACTAAATAAAGAAAAAAAAAGGTAAAAATTAACAAATGTGACCATTTTCCATCAGCAATAATCCAGAAGCTTGTGTCCCAGAAACAATTTGACGCTACCATGGTTACAATACACCATGGCAACAAGTCTGTGATCTGTAGCACGGGTTTATTGTATTCGAGTTTTTGTTAATCGTCTTTTGGCACAGACAAAAATTCTAAAAGTATCTCTTTCTAGAGCAGTCGAGCTACAGCCACCAAACTTAGCCAGAAATCTTAGGAAATCGCTGAGAATCCTGGGAAATGTTCCATTGACTTAACATGGGGTCACATTTTCTACAACTGTAACTCGAACTGAAAATCTACTAGAAACTTCAAACTCAAGGTAACCAGCCGGTGCAAGGGCATACAGAGCTATGTGTAAAAGTATTTGAACCCCAGGCTCTAGAAGTGGTTAAATATTTACCATTGACTTACAGGGGCCATTGAGAATGAATGGTAAAGGGCACAGGTAATATCATAGAGAAATGTGGATTTGATTATCTTAATCATAGTAACAATGTTGACATCTCTGACAGCTCCAGAACAGCCAAACTGTTTATCCTAGCAACCACCTTTCTTCGATCTACCTCAGTTTTGGTATATGATAGAGACATGAGGGTTGCTTTAAGTAACGTATAGTGACAAAGGCAACATTATATTATGTCACTGTCACCTCCATTGCAAACAGACTGTTTTTCATAGCAAGCATTTTGACATATCTCTATATCAGCTTAGAAAATTGAGAAATGGGGGGTTGGTTTCTGTCAATCATTGAGACATTGGCTTAAAACGGCCCTTTTACAAGCCAACATCGACAACAAGTTTGTGTTTATTAATTTTAACATTTATGTTCTCTGTGTTTGTTTCTGAATTAAATATTGTATGATGTGATGTTGAAAATCTTGTAGTTTTATTGCATTATCAAACATTTCTTCATCAGGCGAGCAGTGTTAAAGAATTACAATTACAAAGTTTTTCCATTCGTTAGATCTGTGCACCTGACAAGGAAAAAAGCACTTAAACAAGAATACATTAAATTAAATTTAATATTAAAGTAATAGTCCCACAACTCTTTAATTCCATTAATTCAAAATCTTTTTTTTTTCTGCAGCCCGAAGTCACCCAAATCGGTTCCAAATTTGATGTTTTCATTATAACTATATGAAATAATGAATCAGGGAATTATTTACGTATAGAAATAAACTTTTAAAAATGCAAATACCACACATACAGTTTAATTATCCTTAATTCTGAAATATTAAACTTTAAATGAAAAACAAAATTTTGTTCTTGAACTGTAAAACTTCTCAAAATATGAATAAATAAATAAAAATCAAAACACCTGTACTTTTCTAATCACATTATGAAATTTGGACTATGAATGATATTAAGCAGCATATTTTTTTGAGAATGAAAACACTCTAATAGTCTTGATTAAAATGAAAGGAAAGAAAAATTTGCATTGCTGTACAAATGAACTGTTACTTGCATTCACTGAAAACCACAACAATTACTAAATGTAATATTCTACTATTATTCGCACCGTTTAATTTCAGCTAATCTAAAGGTACGTTCACATCGAACGCGGTTCGCGCGGAAAAAAAGCGCAAATCGCAAGTGAATGCATGCGTGTTTACTTTCCGTTTAATCGCCCGATTGATGGGAAATTCAGGTGTTGATGGGAATGGGCGGATCTGTGGGAGGGGCTACTGGTGCAGCTTTGGTTTGGAAAATGGCGGACGGGATTGTTAAGTTTCTATCTGCATCACTAAGCTTTGAAATGCTCCAAAACATCAAAAACGTGATCGGGACTATTGCTGTAGGAGCATAGAATCCTCCAGAGATGTACCCTGCTCGGCTTGGTTCACCAACATTTCCACAGGAGCTTCAGTTTGGACCGCAGTCGCGTTCAGCGGGAGCTTCGACTGACCCAGCTCCTAACCTGTTGCACGGGCAGCTCCAACAGCGTCTGTCTCTGGTCAGTATTCATGATAAATTCTCTGTAAATAATGACCGGGAACCTCCTAACCTTACGAACGGACGAGACTTTAATATAAGTTAAATAACTTTCATTTTTAACAATAAAAGCAACATGTTAAAAATGCTGTAATCATATAATGTTATTACTGTATTTGTTTAATTAAAAAATGTAGATTTATACAGCATATTGTTGTATTTCTAAGTAATCTCAAATGAACTATACATTAACTTGGTTCTAGTGAAGCAATAAACTGTATTTAACATTGGTTTACTTTAGTTTTTATTACAGTATACTCATATATTAAAGTAAAATATAACTTATAGTTGTACTTGTGGGGAATATATATTCCACAGCAATATCAGAATTACAAAGAAATGTTAACCTTAAAATACTTCACTGTAGTACAGTTAAAACACTGCTGTTATGTGTAAATGTCAGGGTTTTTTAATTGCTAGAGTTTGAATTATAATACTTGTTAAACAGTGAATTGAATGTAATACTGATGGTGAAACAAGTAAATCAGAACAAATACAGGTAAAGTTAGAAAGTTTAAACAGTAATGATGTTGAAGACACCAGTGTAGTACAAACACATTTGCTATCATGGATCTGCAATCAGTTCTGCAACTAAAGTTCTGTTTGTCTTCTCTCCTTCTTTCAGATTGACGGAGGAGACTCCAACCTGGTCATCATTAGCATCTTCATTACTGGTATTTCCTGAGATTCCAAGATCGTCTCAGATGCTGGGACTGCAGTCTGGAACTGTTTGGTGGAGGAGTTAATGGCTGTGCTCCTCACTGATGAATGGAGGTCCATTGCTGAAGGTTGTGAGAAGAGGAGTCTCTTTGGAGGACCTGCTCTGGCACTGGACGAATATATTCGAAGCACTGGACGAATATATTAAAGGGTTTCTCTTGAGCCCAGCTGATGGTTTTATTAAAGCCTTGTTTCGAACTCTAGTGATTTCCATGATTCATGAAATGTTCTTGTTTTCAAATAAAAAATGGAGTCAACCTCCAAATAAAACCCATGTCTCAAAGCTTCTTTCTCATTACACAACACCAGTCCGATCACACATAGCAAAGATGTATTTATTGTAGGTGTATTTACAGTACAATATCATTAAAATAAATGTACAAATGGAATAAATTCCGTTTGTAGCGATGAAATTATATTTTATTTACCTTAAATATATGAAAGCACTTTTTGTGATAGTACAGATATCAAGTAAACATTTAATTACACTCATAAAATTTTATTATCTATTTTATTACTTTTTTAAAAGATCATATTTAATAAGATCCCAATATTTTGTGGCATAAATAATATCTAGCTTGAAAATGGAGGGCTGAAATAGAACGTCACAACTACAGCAAGCTCCTGATTGGTCAGCGCGGCGCGGAAAATCCGCCAAAGTTCAATTTTCTGAACTCGAGCTATACGCGCGCGGTTCACCCGTCTACGGCCGGTCCGCCTTCTGCGCGCGGCTCACAACACGCGTATCGCCCATTCATGCCGTTCAATACGTGCCTATCGCGGCAACCGCGCCGCTCAATTCGCGCTTACCGCGCCGCTGAAGCCTCAGACGCGCGCAAACGCGTCTTTGCATTGACTTAACATGGAAACCATCCGCGCTTACCGCACGAATCGCGTTCGATGTGAACGTACCTTAAAGCAGCACCATTTATCTAATCACTTTTGCTAATGAGGCGATTGTGTAGAGCAGGGGTGTCAAACTCATTTGAGTTCGCGGGACGCATGGTGCACAATTTCAGCTTCTAGGGGCCGGACCAGACAGATCATGTAGAATAGAATCGACACTGAAAGTCTTATTCAAACAAAACGTTTTAAGTTGATGCAAGATAGTTTGAGGTTCATTTTTGTAATCTCAAAAATCTTGTTGCTGTACATTTATAGTTGTTTATAAAGAGAAAGTTGATGAAAATTTAAAATTTTCATCAAAATTTTACCTTTTAATTTACTTTTCTTGTTATTGCACGAAAGCATATAGCATTTATATGATAAAAATATCAAATATGTGCCATTTTTATTTCCTCTAAAAAGAAAGATTTATAATTACTCATTTCTGAGAGCATGCTTTAATGCAACAGAGCAGAAGCAAAGAATTACCAGCAGCTGTAGAAAAAGAGAGAGACCAAGACTGTGACAATTATTTTGTTTCAATTGAAATTATTAGCTTGTTTTTCTAATATTTCAATATTTTGTTAAAGCTCTTTATTCGTGCCGAATTAATTTTTTCAAACCCAATCCGAGCTCCGTGAAACAGCTTCCTGACAAAGTACGAGAGTGAAAGTATTACTAGCATCTGTAGAACATGAGAGACACAGATTGTGAAAAATTTTTTCTTTTCATAAATTATTACCGTTTTTACAATATGTTCTAGAAGAACTCTGCGCCAATATTAATTCATGCCATATCAGTTTAATTAAATGCAAATAAAACATTTAAACAAACAAACTCTGGCCAAAAACATCAATCGCATTAAACAGAGAGATGATCGTTTCACTTAACAGAGAACCAGATTCTTGAAAAAAATCATTATTTATAATAATAACTGTTCAGTATTTATTTGTCATTTTATATAATCTATTGGTAGCAGGGGGTACACGACAGAGGCTCAAGTGTCTTAAGGGGTACGTGACTGGAAAGTTTGGGAACCACTGATCAAAAGCGACGGTCCCAAAGTTATCCATCAGTTTAAACAAATGCACTTAAACAACTTTTGAAGCGATAAATTTTACTTTCCCTACTAATGTTTTGGCATTCCAAATGCCAAAGGGTTTTCGTTTAAGGGGCTCATGCAGTGGAGCACATATGTTCAGACGGGGTCAGATATATATCACATTTTATCAACACATATTATACAAAAAATCTCAATTGAGCATTTTGATTGCAATTTGATTGCAGCCTTGGGGTGCTTTCAATCAAGTAATTTTATACACAAGTAAAACTAATTTGTCATCTGAATGCTTAGCTTTTTGTGGGAGGGAGGGGTTTAATATTTTTTTGTGTGTTACTATTATTTGTTCAGTAAAAGACATTGTAAATTGGCATTATTTGTTTGTCACAAAAACCCAATAAAAATTATCTATCACAATCTAGTGGTGAAAAGGGTTAGTATGTAGATGTGTAAGCTTTTTTTTTTTTTTTTTCTCTGCTCATCACCCAAGATGTGTCTGTTCTTGAAAAACAAATTTCATCTTCCATTTTCATGCTACATTTGGGTAATTGCATCCCATAATTTTGTTTTATGCAAATTAAATTAAATGCTAATTAAATCTGGATTTACGTACAAAGACTCATTTAAACCAGCACCAGCAGCAGCAACAGATGATTTCACCCCCTGAAATGTACATAGATGGAGGAACACAGAGTGGAAAAGTGATAATGACAATGTGAAAGTACAACTGGCAAAGCTGTTTGAAGACACTGACTGCATGGAGGTCCCAAAATTGCTGGAAGGGCCTTGTTAGAGTATTTTTTAATTTTACAATGATGCAGTTTATTGTAACACAATTATCAGATCCTGCAGAAGAAAGGTACTGTAGAGGTTTATGAAATAAATCTTATGGTTCATTCAGAACATCTGCAGAGCTTGCTGAGAATCTGACACAATCTAACGGTCTAACAGTCCGACTCTCTGTGTGAGTGCAGGAAGACATCACACTGTCAGTATGACAGCAGCATTCACATCTGTTCTCCGGAAAGATCTGCATCAGCCCCTTGTCCCAGTGCATCCATCATAGCCTCCCCTCACAGTGTAAGCAAAGAAAAGAAACCAAACTGTTTGTACAGTGTAGCGATTCATATAGAAATCTGAAAGAAATTTAGTAAATCTGATCGCTTTCAGCAGTGTTTGCCCAATAATTCAACAAGATGAGTGGGTCACAACCATAACACCATTAACCCCAGACACGCCTCATCCCACATGTAGCCAATTCCCAGAAGTCTAATCTCAGCTCCGCTCTATAGTCACCTTTGATGCAGGTCTGACCTGTCCCTAACTTCTTCCCTGAAACTCACAATACATTGTTTGCGATCTAAAGGTCGATTGCAGAGATACCCATCGCATGCCATTCACAATTAGATGTAAAATAAAGGAGACGTCAGCCACCCTTCTCATGATTAAATTTGTCACTTGATTGACGCACAAGTCAACCAGTCTGGCATCAGCCCTTTTATGTTAATGACAGCGTGTATCGTAAACAAATGATTCACCATTGCGTTTAATACTACTGATTTTACAGTAATCTCCATAAAACACTGTCTGTTGGGGCCAGAGTAGGATAAAATGCACAACACCAAAAACAAATGTAAATCCTCTCTGTGTGTAGTCTACAATAGTGCTGTGAAATCTATTGTTTTGATACACTACAAATGTATACGTTTGACCGTAGTCATTTACAACACAAGTCACAACACATGAACATGCGTACAACAGTGCCAAGTGGTACCCCGAGATACGAATGCTTTGAGTTACAAAATGTTACGATATGGTCTCGTGGGAAATTTTATGCTTTGAGATGCGAAGAAAAATTTGAGATACAAACAACTACAACTTCTGCTGTATTTTTCACTAGTTTGTGTGACGTCGCGTAGCACTTCCGGGTTCTTGCGCTCCTATCTCCCAGTGCAAAAAGGGTCTCATGTGCTTCAAAACACTTCAACAACTCGGCGAAACATTATGTATAGATTACTAATAATGTGCTATAACAAATGTTAGAGTCAAGGTGTCGTAAAAGAAATAACGTTTATAACGTGGAAAGTGCTGCTCTGTAGCAGAACTTAGAGAAACCATGTGGCGTGTTCTCAGAAGCGTCTCTCCATCTGTCTGCGCTTGAGCTTGAAACATAATTGTTGTCAGTAATTCGTGAAAAATCTTGTCGTAATGTTTTCTGCATCCGTTCCTCCTCCTCCGAAACATCGCTTCACTCAAGGTAAGGTTTCACATTTGTGTACATATTACGTATTTTGCTTGTGTTTTATTATCATTTATTACATTAACAATGAGTAGATTTAAGGATTGAAGAAACGTTACTTGATTTTTCTCTGGTTTTCCATTTTTTCATCTACTTATTCTGTTGTTTCTGAGAGCCGTTACACAGATTAGACGTTTTTCATGTAAAAGTTGATTCAAGATACGAAATGTTCGAGATACGAAGGTCACCCTGGAACAGATTAAGTTCGTATCTCGGGGTACCACTGTACCTTTACATGTACCCAGGTTTTATCTCACACCATGTACAAAAAAAAACATGGCACTTGTCCATCTTCAAAAAAATGTGTCATCACAGAAAAACCCTGAAACACTGTAAAGACTTCCAAACCAACAGGTGGCACTCGATTCATGGTGTTTATAAAACAAGTATTTAACACTGAAGTTTGCAAAAACACAGGCGCCTCTGGTGATCAAAAAGGAAACATGTGCATGTAATCAAGCCATGGCAGCAGAGTAAACAGCAACACAGTCCTTAATTTGTCCCCCATTATGCTTGGAAATAAATGAGTGATGCCTTGTGATGGACTGGTAACCTGTCCAGGGTCGCCTCTCGCGGGGTTGCGTGTGTTTCTTGAAAATTACTTCAGTTTCTACAGAGAGCTGAAAGAAATGAGCCTCTTGCTGATTAAGAATAATTGTTTTAAAAGTAGTTCTGTTAAAATCTTTTATGTATCTGTATCAGCTGCATTTCTCACTATTTTACTGTGTAGTGGGACACACGTTTTGTTATTTAGGTCAGCATTTTATTAATAAAATCTAAGTGTGAATGCATTAGCGCAGTGATGGTGTTGGTGATATCCCCCTTGAGCTGATTTTGATCTCGTAGCCTCCAATCATAAGATACCTGAAACATTTTGAAGCACATGGATCGATGGAAGCGCTAACGGCTGCTCTCTGTGCGATTAACATAGATTCATTTTTAAAAGCGTCTCAAAAGCGTATTTTTTTTTATAACTGTGTTTGTGTGAAGCTACATTTTCAAGCTCGGATTCTTCTCCTTTTCCGTTTTTGCTCTGACTTTTCAGTGAGTAAATAAGCACGAAATCAGAACTAGTGCTCACACATCTGATTGCTGTTCACAAACTCAGTGTGGCAAATAACTCTATAGCACCACTGAACATGTTTCAGCGGATGGTGCTCTTAAAGTCTTGTCAAATGAAATTTGATACACACATAGAGATGACAAGAAGTCAGTGACTTTACAAAGAATGCATCTTTTCACATCTAAACTCCATCTTAATGTTCGTAGGATGTTACTTTAATTTGTTGTCTAGGAGCCTTCACAGTACAACAGGACGTTTCAACTCAGTCATATAACGTAAAATAAAATAGCTACAAAAGAATAATAAAGAGTTTAATATTAACAGCTAGGCATCCCTGACCCCTGCTCAACTCAATGGTGTTCAACTTTCCCTCCACAAAAAGAGAACCTGCTTTAAGGGCGTAGTATTGTTTATGCTTCGATAACAAATGAAGGCTCACCAGCATTAAACCCTCAATAACAAGGCATGATATCATTCATTCATTTTCATTCCTACATTTTCCCTTTTGGGGTCGCGGGGGTCTGCCGGTGCCTATCTCTGGCACACATTAGGCGAGAGGCGGGGGTACACCCTGGACAGTTCGCCAGTCCATCGCAGGGCAACATTCACTCACACATGCACACCTAAGGGGAATTTAGATTATTAACCTAACCGCATGTTTTTGGGGATTGTGGGGGAAACCGGAGTACCCGGAGGAAACCCACGCAAGCACGGGGAGAACATGCAAACTCCTCGAACCGACAACCTTCTACCTGGAAGGCCACAGTGCTACCCACTGTGTAAAAAAAATTTATTTTGTACACTGGTGTTTAATTAATCAACATACAGCAAATTTCCCTCTGGTGCTTTAATAAGAATAACATTCTAATAATATACACATTTCTCTTAACATAACTGAAACAAAATCACTGTTGAACCAATTTATTGAAACACAACTTGGTGTGAGACTTTGCAGAACATAAAGCAACATTTGAGTCCTACACGAGTAAATGATAATGGCAAACATGCCTCGTCTAACAGAAAGAGTGTAAAATACTACATGCTAAAATAAATGTTTCTGCCAAAAATTTGTGGGTATATTTCATACCTTAGATTAAATATTAAACCAAAAGATGTGATTAATATGAATAAAGTAGATCAAATGCAGTGCACTAATGCTAAAATGCTTTTTACTATTCACTATAGAGATATTTTAAGTAGAAACCCAACCTTTTCGTTCCAGTCAGCTTCATTTTAAACAAAAACAAATCGCTACGGGTAAAAGAAATGTTGCAGTTTTGAGATTCATTCATTAATTAATTTTCTTTATCCGCCTCAGAGTCACAGGTTTCATCTGGTGCTCAAGGCGCACTTCAGGCAAAAGGCAGGGCACACTCTGGACAGGCACCAGTCCATCACAGGGCAACACACACATTCACTGCTGAGGAAAATGTAAAGAATTCAATTAACCCGAGGCATGTTTTTGCTCCACCAGCTGGCCACGTTGCAGTGAACCTCATACTGGAACACCACAGTGTTACTCACTGCACCACCATGCTGCCCATTTGAGAAACCGGGATTTGGTCAGATGGATGTACTTTAGAGACATAGCATAATAGACTGGAGACCATTGTTTTAATCATTGTTGGCTATTTTTCTTTTACTGAAACTTAAAACAAAACAGATTACAAAAATTTGACTAAAACTAAAATGCAATTTGAATCAAAACACTCCAATTGGCTCCCAATGTTTGAAAATATGCTTTTGGCAAATTGAGTAAATAGAAGAGTGAATGTGGCGCTCCGAAGAACTTGCCCAGGGTCTGCCAAGCCTTTCTCCCAATGTGAGAGGTTGACAGCAGAAGAACAGTATGACCAAAGCTGGGGGAAGGACATGTTTCCAACCAAAGATGTAATTAAATGTATACGCAAAACTGCAATATTTCATACATTTTTTTTTAAAAAAGCACTGTTTCCATCCAACAGGTCGAAGAGAATAAAAATGTCCCTTCCTGATAAAGTAGCGCAAGATATCAATAGAAAATTGGAAGCTGCTGCATTAGAAGGCCTTTTTTTTTTACTTAAAACACGTAGATGAAACACAATATGTACAGTCATTTTTATTTTGGAGGAGGCGGGAGAACGCAGCCGGTCGAGACAGTTCTGGGAGATGATGATCCCAAACCACTTTGATGACAGGCTAAAGGAATTTTAGAACGACAAAAACAACATTTTAGATATTGGGCAGTGAAATCGGTTTGTTGGTGAGTCCATTAATGCCACCCCATCGCGCCCCAATTCAGACAGAAAAACATGTTTCATAGAATTGGGGTTTATTCAGCATGTGAAAGCGTTTTTTCCCATCGCATAAAAGTTTATCCTACTCAGTTGTGGCATAACTATTTTATGCAAATTTTCTACATTTTTGTGCATCTTGGCATTTATTTACAAGGTTTTTATTCAATATTCCAAAATGTGCAGGGGAATGGAAATCCAGCTAATGATGGAATGAATGATCTGCAATGTAACCTTTTGACAATTATCATGTTATCTAGAACATTTTCTTCAAAATAAATATTGCGCCTCTATTTTGGGCACACAATTATTAGCATCTTGCATTAATAGCCCATTTTGTTTTGGGAAAACGCTTATGCTGTGATGGTGTACACAGTAAAATCCTAAGAGTTAAATTAACTCTACTCAGAGTGTATTTGGTCCCACTCTATATAGAGTTAAACCAACTCTGAAGGAGAGTTATTTAAATAAGTCTATTTGAACTAAACAGTCTATTTTTGTCTGTTTTTACTCTTTCTGGAGTGGACTTGGTCCCTCTCTGAATAGTTAATATTTAGTTTGCATTTTCCATGCAGATTTGGAAAAACATGAAGAAAATAGATTATTAAATTACTCTCTCTCAGAGTCGGTTTAACTCTATATAGAGTGGGACCAAATATACTCCGAGTAGAGTTAATTTAACTCTTAGGATTTTACTGTGTAAGACAAAAAACCCGCACTGACAGTCTTGATCAAACTGATTGTTAGCTTTCACTTTTTAATTTAGCAAAAACAGCAACTGTATCTCATTTATAATCAGAGAAAAAACAACTGCTGCTACTGTCCCCTGTTTTATCATGTTTCTGATGATAGAAATAAAAGTCAATAACTATGAGAATACCATGTAAAATGTAATGTACTGTATACTTTTTCAATATTTGTCTTTTTATATTTATAGTCTATATTTATAGTACAAATGCCATTACATGCAGGAGGAAAGTGCTTGGGACTAAACACCTGCTGATGTTTCGCAAAGCATTTTTAAACCGCTTCAGCGTTCTTTCTTTCTTTTACAAATCGATGTAGGCAGATGTAAGGAGAAAAGCTCTCTAATCAAATCTGAGGCTCTCGCATTAGGAGGCTCGAAGTGTTGTGTTTGAGTCGATAACTTTATAATCTGAAACTTTTCAGGGTTAAAATGCCTGGAAACCGTTAAAAACCACAAGCACAAGCACGTTGGGCGTAAACAGTGACGGACCTTGCTGTACATGAAACCTCCACGAAGCTCAATCAAGCACCTGCTGTTGTCTCGTTTCCTCTGTTACTTGGACTAGACTCTTTGATAACGTCCAGCTTCGGAGCTCTTTCTGCGACATTCTGCGCATCAGACGGCAGAAGTGCTCGGTCTGGGAGGGACGAACTCAAAAGCATTTTCCACAGACCGCCAAAGCTAGAAACCGGCTGAAAGACAAAAGCAGCCGCCAGCACCCCTCACATGAGCTCAGGTGAAACACCACTTTTATTCCTCCAGCACTTTCCTCAAACCACGAGAACGATGTAAATGTGCCATCCGGCGGCAGATTTAAAGCTATGGAACAAGAGCACCGCAGCCGGTTACCTGTGGTGTTTCCCGCGCAGAGACGGAGCAGATGAATGATGCGGAGCGAGAGGCGAGAGGAGCGAGATGCACGGAGGAACACGAACACACTCTCAGTCACACAGACTCTCTCTCCCCATCCTCCTCATCCAGTTCATCGATTGTGACCCGAGAGTCCAGCAAGAATCCCGCATCTCTCTCTCTCTCTCTCTCTCTCTCTCTCTCTCTCTCTCTCTCTCTCTCTCTCTACGTCACCAGCGAGTATTTAAAAATATTATTATTGGATGCAATTAAGTGTTGGTTTATTAAGACAATATTTATTAAAATTTTATTCTCGAAAAAAAAACAGATGGTAGTAGAACGAAAACGAAAGTAAAAATATTATCTTAAATAGTATCTTTGCGAGGGCTATGGGGCTAACAGTAAGTTAATGTATTTTATTTTATAAAGTTGTTTCTATGTATACTTGGACGCACACCCTTCTACTATTATATGTCAGACTGAAACCTGTTGAAATGGAATTTCAACAAAACACGTTTGTATTATTATTAGCAAAACAGTAAATTGTATTTCTTTTTACAATAAAACATGAATTATCCCACTGATTACAGTAAAGCAACTAAAATAAAGTTTGTACAATGCTGTAGGCTCATGAATTACAGTGAAATCACTGCTGTAAAGCATCTTGCACTTGGCGATACTTATATTTATAGTTACACTTAAAAACAACACAATTTTAAAGGTTTACGGCACATAAGCTCACTTCTGTTATCTTTTCGAGGGAACACAAAAAAGGAAAATATTTTTTTGCCCAGCCTTATTTTTTACCATTTTTTTTCCTCAAGCCATGACCCTTTATGGGCTCCATACAAATTAGATCCACTATTTTGACTTCTAACCAAGACATTATTTGGATGTCAAAATGCAGTTCAACA
The DNA here is from genome assembly GCA_007224835.1 of Danionella cerebrum. Classification (NCBI taxonomy): domain Eukaryota; kingdom Metazoa; phylum Chordata; class Actinopteri; order Cypriniformes; family Danionidae; genus Danionella; species Danionella cerebrum. Next base: position 15,121 of record SRMA01026958.1, on the reverse strand, counting down.
TTTTGATATCGGACTTTATGTTTTTTGGACGACTAATGAATTGACAGGTACCATAAACTGGATAGAATATTTTGATCTGAAGGCATTCAAATGAAAAATAGTTTTTTTTTTTTTAAATCTTCCGTCTTAAGACCTTCACACACCTATGCAGTAAATATTTAGCTTTAATTCCACTGGTGCTAATGTAACCATACACTGGGAAAAAAAAAAATCTGTTTCATTTTTTTAAAAATGCAGTGAGTTTCACGATACAAGACAGAAGACCCAGTTGCGATAGTTTAGACCCAGTCCCAGAAAGTTTATTTATTCTGGTAGGTTTATTGAGCAGGTAGCAGGAAAAAAACTAAAATTCAACAAAAAAAGGTCTCAACAGAAAAAGCCAGGAACAGGATCTGAGACCGGGCGGAGGAGCTCACGCCTGTACATAAAAAAACCATAAAAGGCAAATTAGGAGTCTTATTCAAACTTGGTCCTACAGAGGAGACAAGGAAACCTGGGTCAACATATGCACACACACTTGACAATGACCTCGAGACAGAGAGAGAGCGAGAGATCCTTATAAAGCGCACAGGTGATTAGGGAGGGGGCAACACCTGCACGCGGTTAGAGTAGTGCACGCGTGAGTGAGTGAGTGAGTGGGCGAGCAGAAAGAGAGAGAACAAGCGCGGCATGAGCGCTTATGACAGTACCCCCTCTCAAAAAAGCGCACACAGGGCGCTGTCCGACACGAGAGGGATGTCTCTCAAACATTCTACGCCCAGACGCCTTCTTATAAAATTCCTCAATAAGAGCGCAGTCTAGAATATCCCTGGCGGGCACCCAGGTTCTCTCTTCAGGACCATAACCAACCCAATCTACTAAAACTGTCGGTCACGACCCCGCTTTCTCACATCAAAGAGCTTTTTAACTCTATAAGCCGGAGAGCCTTCAATGACAAGGGGAGGTGGTGGCACGGTGGCAGCACGGTGAATGGAGGGGAGAGCAAGTTTCAGGCAGGAGGTGTGGAAAACAGGATGAACCTGAGAGAGATAGCTAGGGAGACGTTGTCGAACTGCGACAGGATTAACTACCTTGGCGACTGAAAATGGACCGATAAAGTGTGGTGCTAGTTTACGAGAGGGAAAAGAAAGGGGTAGGTTTCGAGTAGAAAGCCAAACCCTTTGACCCACTATGTAGCGAGGCGTTTCTGACCGGTGGCGATTGGCAGACCAGTGAACACGCTCCAGTGTCTTTAATAAAAAAATTCCTAACAGAGGACCAGACCCTCTTGGTGCGATCAACAAAATGTTGTACTGAGGGAACAGCCACCTAGAGAAACGGTCCACCACCGTTAAAATAACCGAATTCCCTCAAAACTCAGGTAGACCAGTGACAAAATGTAAGGCTATGTGAAACCAGGGTCTGGCTGGAACTGGAAGCGGTTGGAGAGAGCCGGCAGGACGGAGATTAGGGAACTTGTTCTGCACGCAAACGGTACAGCGAGTGACAAATCTACGCACATCAGAGATCATGGACGGCCACCAGAAGCGCTGGCGTAAAAAGTTCTATTCACTCAAGGATGGGCGAAAATCTTAGAGGAGTGTGACCAAATAATACTGATCTACGGACAGACCTTGGAACGAACAGTCTCCCAGGCGGGCAGCTTGTTGGTTTGGAAACGCGGACACTAGCGTGCTTTACTCATCTCTCGAGATGCCAGGTAATGGTGGTGGGGCTCTGTTCCCCCTCACAGGAGGAGAACTGACGGGAGAGAGCATCCGGATTGACGTTCTTAGTGCCTGGTCGGTACGAGATTATATAGTTAAAGCGAGTGAAAAAACACCAGCGTACCTGCCTAGCACTTAAACGGCGTGCGGCTTGGATAGCCTCAAGATTTTGGTGATCTGTCTAAACTAAGACTGGACTGTGAGTTCCCTCCAACCAGTGGCGCCATTCGTCAAACGTGAGGCGAACGTCCAAAAGCTCTCGATCGCCCACATGGTAGTTGCGCTCTGACGGGGAGAGCCGGTGGGAGAAAAAGGAACATGGGTGAACCTTTCCATCACCAGCTGATCTCTGAGAGAGGACAGCACCCACCCCCACGTTTGAGGTGTCCACCTCCACAATAAATTGGCGACTGGGGTCCGGGGTAGTTACCACAGGAGCCGAGATGAAACGTTGCTTTAAATTGTTGAACGCGTTCTGGCACTCTCTTGACCAAGCATAGCAGGTCTTAATAGATGTTAATGCGGATAATGGTGTGGCGATCTGACTAAAATTACTAATAAATCTCAGATAAAAGTTAGCGAAACCCAGGAAACACTGTAAAGCGAGCGAGTCTCATGAACCTGCCAATCCCTTACGTCGCGTACCTTCTCCAAGTCCATGTGAACACCTCGGGAGCTAATAATATAGCCAAGATATTTTACCTCCATCTTGTGAAAGACACATTTTTCAGCCTTAACAAAGAGGCGATTCTCCAACAGACGTTGCAAAACGCAGCGCACATGGACGATATGAGTCTGTAAATCAAGAGAGAAAATTAGTACATCGTCTAGATAGACGAACACAAAAACATCTAACATGTCCCGCAACACATCATTAATGAGGGCCTGGAAAACGGAGCGGGCTTTGACCAAACCGAATGGGAGGACCCGATACTCGTAGTGCCTGAAGGGAGTGTTAAAGGCCGTCTTCCATTCGTCACCCTCTCTGATACGTACGAGGTGGTATGCGATGCGAAGATCTAACGTGGTGAAAACCCTGGCACCCATAAGAAGGTCAAATGCGGTAGACATTAATGGGAGAGGGTACCTATTCTTAATGGTTATCTTATATTTAACCCGCGATGAAGACTGTGAAAGTGCGTATAAACACCCACAGGGAGAAGAGGTACCAGGGATAAGATCTATCGTACAATCGTAAGGACGATGTGGAGGGAGGGAAGTGGCAAGACTTTTACTAAAAACCTTGCGCAAGTCGTGATAAACCTCCGGTACCATGGACAGCTCCTGTGCATAGTTAGCTACCTCAGACGATGTAAAAAGTGCCGGAACAGCAGAAACAAGACATGAAGAATAAAAACACTGCCTCCAGGCTAAAATTTAACCAGTAACCCAGTCTATCTGAGGATTGTGTTTTACAAACCAGGGGTGTCCTAGTATAATAGGGGTGGAGGGAGACTCAATCAAAAAGAAAGAACCCGTTTCTGTGTGATTACCTGAAGTTATAAACCTGACAGGGGCAGTCGGCTGATTCACCTCAAAAATTATCTTCCCGTCCAGGCTGGTAGCAAAATTGGTCCTGGACAGGGTTTGCAGAGGGAACCTATTTTGTAAAGCAAAAACAGAGTCAATAAAATTTTCTTCTGCTCCAGAGTCCAACAGAGCAGTACAGGAAACATATGTCCCTCCAATCAGAACAGTTCTGGGGTAGCGAGATGAGTGAGTGAGTGAGTGAGTGAGTGAGTGAGTGAGTGAGTGAGTGAGTGAGTGAGTGAGTGAGTGAGTGAGTGAGTGAGTGAGT
>SRMA01026957.1:180183-390564 GCA_007224835.1 Danionella cerebrum | reverse complement strand
TGTACCCCCGCCTCTCGCCAATGTGTGCCGGAGATAGGCACCGGCAGACCCCCGCGACCCCGAAAGGGAATAAGCGGGAATGAAAATGAATGAATGAATGAATGAATTATTGTTGAAATTCAATAACAAAGGGACTAATTGATGCAAAAGTAGATCATGTGCTCTGGTAAAATAAAAGTAGGGATATGTTAATGAGTTCTTCTTGAAAGTTTTCATTACATATTATTACTTTCACAATACAATTCCCATCCACCTATTTTTAATGCGCATTTTGGAATGTTGCATAAAACAAACCCTGAAAAAAATATGTTTAAATGACAAAGACAACAAATTCATACCAAATCAATCCCAATGCAATGTAACACAGCCTCCAAAAGCAAGATGACGATGCGTATTGTTCTAAGACAGAGGTAAGTTTATTATATAAGAAAAAATGCCTTCTCCTGACACAGCAACTTCTATTTTTCTATTGATAATTGTCGACAGTTTATAAGGGAGTGAATATTTTGTTCGCATGGACTCATCGGATGAAAGGGTGCTTTATTTGGAACTATTTTATGCAATATTCCAGTTTTGCACATAAATTTAATTAGCATCTTTGGATGGAAACACATCTATTGTCACATTAGTGGGGTTATAAGTCTAATTGGAAAAGATTTATATCAGACAAAAGTGAGTAAAAAAAAAAGTCAAAAGTGAGCCTCGATGTCAACTATGATTTGTTGATACATTTTTAGAAATTGGAAAAAACGGAAACTGGTGATCACTGAAATAACAATGATCTGTTTGTTTAATTATTTTTTTTTTGTATGAAAGTAGTGCTTCCGATAATAAAAATATTAATATATATCTTGGTCCAGGGAATGCGCTGTAACATATAATATTGCAACCCTCATATTACGATCACACTCCTGGTAGTACACAGCCATTCCAACTTGAATTTCTGAAAAAGAAGTGCCCACAATTGTCAACCAGCTTTCTTATTTTAAAATCAAAAATGTTCAAACAATTTATTTGACACACATTCAGGCACATCATTTTCAGAACAGAAAAACTTGAGTTGGCCACCCAAATGCAGTACATTCCATTGAAAATTTGAGTTCTCTCTACTTCTTTTTAGCGTGTGGCATAGATGAATTCCCGGCACAAGTTTACTCTTATAAGCAAATTGAAAACATTTGTTATTTAATTTGATCTCAATGGGTCAAATTGAAAGGCAAGAGAAGGCCACTGACTACCAGTGAGCACAGAGTGACTTTGTCCTACCAAAGCTTACCCCTGAGTACACAGTTTATGCTAAATGAGTACTGCAGGGTAGAGAAGAGAGCCATATGGAGATTGTGATATCAAGGTTTTCTTTGAAAAGCCATTTGCTACAAGTTTACAGTTTTCAAAACCTCAGGTTAGTCAAACACTACACTGATTACCCTCATGTTAATGCCCACCGAGTACCATTAAGAGTCAATGAAGTTACTTAAGAGTAAAAAAACTCAGAGTAACAAATGAGTACCAATGGCAAATAATCAGTACAAATGCCTTGATGGTGCAACTTTACCCTGTACAGAGACTTTACATTATTTTGAAGTAATTAAATTTAATTTAAGAAAACACATGCAAAGAGAAAACGCTTTAATCATTTCGACAACGCATGCACTGCAAAGTATACAAAACTTACGAATAGAGAAAGGGGCTGCAAATAGAGCAGACCACAACAGAAATGTTTGCATGAAAGGCTGGTATGTCTACAGTCCTGCATCACACCCAGATAATCCAATCACGCTCCTTTTGGCTTGTTTGAAGCTAGACAGGTTTTGCTTTGTAAAACGTGAGGAATGCTACTCTTTTCACTGTTCATTTCTCTATTGGTAAGCGTTTATGATTTTGGCATATATGTTCTCAAAATTGATAAAATCTGAAAGTGTTTTTCTCTTTGCAATAGTTTTCTTCAAATGCAGCTTGATCGGTCTCTCTCAGCCACCGTACAATGGTGTATCACTTATGAATGTGTGAGTACCTTTTAAGGAAGACATGATTTAAATAAACCTACTATTAAACTTGAAAATTTCTTAGTTTTTTTCAGTTCCCTCACTTTAATATTTGAAAAGTACTATGCGCACAGATGAGTCTGCGGGTGAGCTTGTAGTTCAGATGAACCTGTGTTAATCCCTCTGTAAGGCTAATAGTGCTGGGTCTCAGTAGGGTCTCCACACGGACTCGTCCATCCTTCCGTTGGCATTGAGCACAGTAGGAGAGCTGCTGTGGCTCCCGTCTGCCTCACCCACCTCTGTTTGATTGGGCAGATTGGGGTTGATCAGGGTACTTCCAGTTGAGGCGCTAGTGCACGGTGGTAGCATCCGTGATGGTGACCGATCCCCCCCTGGTACCATTGAGAACTGGTAGGACCCAGACGAGGCACCATAGTAGAGATAAGGGGTGCTGCTGGATTGGAAGGGACCATTTTGGTTCTGGGTGGATCCGGGGTATGGTGGAGGCAGGTATGTGTGATAGTGGGTGGTGGTGGACATGCCCAAAGACATGCCAGAGGTCACTGGTGTAGGGGTATAGGTGAAGGTGGCAGGGTAGTGCATTCTAGGGTTTGGAAACCGGCTGTCGGTGAGCGAGGATAGACTAGGGAATTGCCGTTCAAACTGGCGAGGGTCAGCTGAGAAGGGGCTGAGGTCTGATGGACCTGAAAAAGAGGAAATACTTTTTATTGTAAGTAACACACTATTTTGTAATGATTTTAAAAAACATTCTAATGCAAAAAGTCTTTATTTTGAATGAATTGAATAAACTGTTTCATATCCTTTGGGTCATTCATTTGTGTTATGGCCAGTAATTAATAAAACAAATTTGTAAATAATCACAATACATGACATGGATATCATGGAAACCATGAAATACTACCAAACTCCTTCACAAGACACTGAGCTACACATTAATTCAGTTAAATCAGACAGAAGAGGGCGCTGTCAAACTTGTTCTCTCACATCTCAGAGTTAAAAGCCTTTCAGCACTCCATCAGCATCATGCTTATCTACCCAACATCACGTGTCATGAGTCACGTGTCAAATCATGACAGGGTTTAACCATTGGTCTCTAATTTTAGTCAGTGTTTGAAATCCAGGAGAGTGCATGCATTAAACCTTAGAAAAATAGCTTTCAACAATCAAGGGTTTCATTAAGGTTTTACAATAACCTCATCACCTAATAACCTTTTAACCTTTCCTTTGTAAGAAAGTACATTTTTCTTGTTCTTAAGGTTTGTTTAAAAAAAATTGAGAAAAGATCATGAATGTGTGATTTTTGACATACAAGACCTGACAATAAAACCACAGAGAAATTTTCAGAGCACATTTTAACTCATTTTATTACAGTCAGCCACTTTGAATTACACTCACAAACATTGGCCTCCACGCCCTGTATTGGTGGCTGTACACACAGCTCCACTTTCACTCTTAATAAAATTATGTCAATGGGATAGCTACAAATATATATCTTAGGATGAACACATAGATTAAAATGAGATGCTCTGTTTCAGGGAGCAACAGCTAAACATTTTTTTTCTTTATACCTTCAGAAACTATTCTAAGATCTCCTTTGAATAGGGAGCCAGTGAATGGAAGGGCACATCTATTTTCATCTTTTAGACATGATTTAAAACCAGGGAAAATAAAAAAAAAGTATAAAAATGTTTGTGAAACTGAGCTGTAACATGACTGGAGGGCTTGAGTGGATAAACTGCAAACTTAATGTAAATTAACCTCTTCCTTACATGTTTAGCAGTGTTGTGTTGGTTGTTTTTCTATTGTCCATGCACATGACCTACCAACTAACCAATAAAGCAACCGACCAACCAACAAAGCAAGCAACCAACCAAGCAACAAACCAAACAACCAACCAACCAACCGACCGACCAACCGACCGACCAATCAACCGACCAACCAACGAACCAAGCAAGCAACCAAGCAAGCAACAAACCAACCAACCCACCAGCCAACCAAGCAACTAACCAACCAATCGATCGACCAACCAACTGATTGGCCAACCGATTGACCAGTCATGACTTCTAACTACTATTCAGTTGTTGTTGAGTTTTTGCCAGTCTTTCTGCTACTACCTCCTGAGTTTGGGATCAACACTATCTTTACTGCTCTTAGGTTTTAAGAGCAACAATGATTTCAGTCGCTTTTTTGGCAGTCCGACTAGAGAAACCAGTTTATCTCTTAATTAATATGATACAGCAGCTTTCAAGATCACTCACGATAAAATAAAGAAACCAAAGCTGTGAATTAGTAACTGGTTCCCCAAACAAATCAATATGCAAATGAGCTGTCAAACTTGCAGAAAGATTTCCCTTCTGGCTGTTTGGCTGTTCACCGTAGGTTTGTGTAGGAATTTGCTGGGTGCATTCAGGGTTGCTGCCTTAAACACATGCATCCTTGCATTTATACCAATGAATATCAAAGAGAACTGTGGAAATAAGCGCATGGAAACGCTTAGAGGAAAAACTGTTTCCACAGGATGTATAATGAGCACGTTCAGATGTGGGGCATGCCTAGCATTAGGCAGAGAGAAGGGCTGATCTTTCTCTCTCACCCATCTTTTCTCTCTCTGAACCACAAAATGTCTTTCAATTATAAACCACTAATAGGCCTGGACTGCCAGAGCCCCAGGAGAGATGGTCCCGGTCCTATCATCTCCTCATCTGTCTAGTGTTGCTCTCTCTTTTTAAAATGGAGCCGCCTGCTTAATTAAAGGCTATAAACAATAATCCCAGACTGCTCTGCACTTTTCTTTTTCATTGCACTGCTTCTTTCTTTTTTCTTTTACACAAACAATTTTGAACTATTTATCTTTTAATGTCAGTTTCATCCTGTGGACCAATAGAAATCTGAAACTTTTCATGTTTACACTTCGCCTTTCACTCAATTTCCTCCTAACTGTCAATAACAAAAGTCTATGCCAAACTAAGCTTGGCTTTATGCTGTATTCATAGATTCCCCTTTCTTACTGTGTTAAGAACTTCTAGGAAGGTAGATGTAATAACATATGTTGCTGCTTCGGTTAAATTTGAGCATGTTAAGAACACGCAGGGAGTCCATGCCACCAAAAGTATGAATTTAAAGCAAAGTTTATGTTTTTTTTTCCAAAACAAAGGAAAGTCTAACAAACAAACCAAATTCAAATAAACATACATGAATTACCAACCTGAAAGAACAAGTATTTATATGCTGCAGAACAGCCACTAGTGTTCAGGAAGAAAACTGAAGGGATCCTAAAACATACCGTACATAATTCAAGTATCATTTTTATTTACTTACAAAAACTATTGGGTGTAACTGTTGCTTTTGTATGATGGAATCCAAAATAAAACTAAAAATGTTCACACACATTATGAGGAGTTTTGTCCAAAAATGCGATAAACGCAGGTTTTTTTTTTTTATGAGTGCTAGATCCAAAGTATATTTTGTTCACATTCGAAAAACTCAAAATCAATTTACAGTCTTTTCGATTTTTTCCAAACCATGATATCCGCCACTCTCTTTTTTTATATAAACCACAAGAAGTCCATCAGCACAACGACGATAAGGGTCTGAGGAGGTGGACGCTGTCAAGAGTTTTGATGACGGAACAGAATCAGGGCATTTTCCAGCTTATGAACATATTTTCAAATAACTGTTTAAATAATAAAATCTGTACTTTATTTAATTTGGAAAAACTTCAATGTAGGTGAAGATGTAGGTGAAGGGAGCAACCTATTGAACCTTCCTTTCCATAACTCCCAGCATCAAATCCCAGCTCATCCCTCATCTCCTCTGTAACTAATGTAAAGTCCTCCAGTAAGAGAGCACACCCCGCAATGTCTGTTTCCAGACTGAGTGTCTCTGTGCTCTGGATCAGTTGCATGTCGTTCCCTGGCTTTATGATTGACAGCTCAACATACTTTGCTCAGCATGTGTGGCCAATTACGAGCAGAGTGTCTCTCCACATTATCAGCACTTGACATCTCAAAGCAAACAGCAGAGAGACTCTTAAGAGAGACAGCGCAGAAGAGAGGAGCCTCACGTCACATTTCCAAAACAATGAGAGAAACTCACATATACAACCTTCAGTCAGCATTAGAAGGCTGTCTTTGCTCCAGACTTTAAAAGAACGAAGCCATTATAGCTCCCTTTGGCTGGGTTCCATTCAGCATCCATCACTCTGCAACTAGAAAGAGCAGCAATCTCTAGTGAAATCTGTGACCTCTGGTTGCGTCATGGTCACCTGTTAAATGGCTACCTGCTCAGTTTGAGGACATTTATGAAAGTGTCTGTGGTACCAGTGGTCTGAGCCAAGGTTGGAGCCACAGTGATACACTGGAGGTAAAGGACTAGAGGCAGCTAGAGGGGATCACTTGAGATGAGATACATAGATTGGAGCCAGACTGTGAAGACCCATAGGAGATGGAAGAGAGGGAGCCAGATGAAGGAGATGCAGTCCTTCACCTCGTTGGAGGAAAGACAACAGGATATGGAATGGAACTCAAGTCTTCCTGCACAACTTTGCTTTGTATAAGTGCAGCTCATGGTCCATGATACCACTTCTGTTAGCACTCACGAGAAGAGTTTGGTTATTGAAAACAATTTTAATGACCATCTGAAACTGGCGACTGCAGTATAAGAGAAGAAAGACGGCTTGACATGAGTTGACTGTTACTTCAGTATGTAATTACATGAATCAACTGTGACCATAAATATGTTATTTCTACCATAAAGGACTGGATTTCCCCTGTAGCCCTAGGCATTAAGTTAAAGGTGCTAATCTCCTCAGAAGAACATTCTCAAGGGCTGGATGAAGTTTTCTTTGTTTTGTCTGTTCGTCAGCAGTTCAGCCATTCTTTCACGAATCACTGAAGACTTTTCCTTCGTTTGACCTACAATCGATGTGGTACTGAAATAATAGGGGAGATAAATGTTTACAAATAGTCTCTTAGCTCTCAGTTGGGTGTTTATCATTCAGCTCCTGGATTGAGAGAGTGGTGTAACACGAGAAGAAAAGCAGCTGCAGAGGATGCAATGCATTTGGGACGAGACCTCTCCAAAGCGGGAATAATAGCAGAGAATAGGGGGCGTTTGGACCAAGAGGTGCGTGTGTCTTTTTGAGGAAAGAACAAAGGCTGACATGTCGCAGATGAAAGCACAGCGAAACCTAAACCAATCAAAGGCAAGCCGGCAGCTGGCCGCCACTCAGAAAGCAGCAGCATTTCGACTTTCACGTTCGCTCAAGGCTCAAAGAAAACAGTTTGGGTGGGGAGCCCAGGGAAAAAAAGAAAGTTCAAAAAGCAACCTGGCGCAGAGTCAAACAGGTGTATTAAAGGAAAGCGGCATGTGCGCAGGGTGTGTTTGTTTCAGAATGGACCCTAAAGACCGGGAGGGTCCATTTCATTTACCACTGCAAATCTGGGGAATAGGGGTGACTAATGTAATGTCTGAAGCATCATGAGGTAATGTTTGCCTAAATAAAAACACTAATTGAGGTAGATTACCATTTAGTAAGCAAGAAATTTCACATTGTGAAAACATATGAACGTTCAGAAAGCTGAGAAGATCTGTCCATGTATGTCTAGATATTGTTAAATGTTCTTGTAATAAATAGCAGCACAACATTAAAATAATATAATGCAGAGTCAGTTTTGATACTAAGATCTAAATACTTGAGAATGCTTTGGACCAATTCCCCATTTACCTTCTGAGGTGTTTGAGTCAGAAACATGAGTCTGTTTAATTTCAAAGCGTTTCAGATAGAACAGAGTTCAAAGACTCCATTGGGTCACTTTTCATTTTTAAAGGTGCCATCGCATGGAAGAGATTTGCCCACAGGGGATGAAACAAGCACTGTGAACTGGAGGAACAATACTTTAATTTCATCCAGTATTTGGGCAATCGCTGAGAAAGAAAATGCTAACATTTGAAAGTTGAAAGACTATAATTTCACATGCATGTGAAAGTAAGAAATGCAACATCTTTAAATTGCTTGATGTTCTGGTTTGAACGTTAATATAAAATGCTTTGTTTTGTTTTATATTTTAGAAAAAGGAAGCCTGTTTACAGTTATTTTGTAGAATTTTTGTGATTAAGGGAGATAAATGATTACAATGTTGTGTTTAAAGTTGCTATCTGTTGTGTGTTCTTGTGGAGGTTTTTGTTTGGGCACCTGAGAGTCGTCGTGGAACATCGCTGATGCTGGGCAGGCCGGTCGCTCGGCTGGTGGACAGCGGTGTAGTCGAGTGAATGGATGGTGATGCCATCTGACTCAGGTAAGGAGGAAACGACTGCTCGTACGACCAAGGAGGGGAGGACTGAGGCTGCCGTGGGTCTGAAATAGCAACAAATCAGACTGTAAACAAATCCAACCACTGTGAGAGAACAAGCTTCGTTAAGAAAATTAGAAAAGTCCTTCAGGATATTTCAGTTTCAATTCCTGATTTGGTTATTTCTGCAGTAAATCTTTCATAAGTTACATATTTTACACTTTCTTATAAAAAGACAATTTAAAAAGACAACTAGATGGCCTCCCCCCATCTCGCTACGATTTTCCTTAGCTGAGATAGTGATATGCCAAAATAGTTGCAGTAGTAAACAGTCAGGCTGCAATGGAGGGTTCAGTGACATAATAAAATGTTCGCTTTGTCACTATTAATCATACAAACCAATCCCCATGTCTATCACTTACCAGAGTTGAGATAAGAGTTCAGAAAATGTCAGTTAAAAAAAGTATATTTTTATATGGTCACCAAGGTAAATATTAATTACCTTGATTAGCATAAATTAACCCCAATTTCTCATTAATTTCCAAGCCAAATACTTTTGCACAATGGTCAGTACGCACAGACTGATGACCTCCAAAAGTGTGATCAATTTGAGGTTTCGAAGCGACATGTATGAAGTTACTAAATGTCCTGCTGTAGCTCCAGTGATCTAAGAGGAGGTGGGTTTACAAGCTAACTTAATGAAAATGAATGAAAAGAAACACAAAAACTTTCATTAAAGTTTATAGACAATTTAAAAAACACATCGTTTGAATTTTAAATCACAAAGTCAAAACAATTGCAGTAACTTTATTAACATTATAGATATTAAACATCTATATTTAAAACAGTCATCTTTTAGATTTTGAATGAAATGATAATGGAAGATAAATAAATAATACAGGCGCTGCATTGATGAGGGAAAGAAATCTGTCTGAGCAACAAAAAGGCAGTAATGTGACACAAACGGTGCTGCACATGGAGAAAACATTGCTGACATCTTGATTATGTTGTAGAAAAATGCCTTCAGAAGTCCGAATGCTCAAAAGTTCCCAAAATTTATTAAAAATTGTAGAGATTCAATTTGGTTGGTGACCTTTTCTGTAATAATATGAGCGAGATGATTGAAATCTCTACGGAGAGGAGTGGGAGAAGAGAGGGAGAAAGAGAGATTAGTAAGAGGACAGACTGCGAGAAAGAGAGAATGTGTGTAAAAAAGAGGGAGACAGAGAGAGAAAAAGAGAGAGCAGCATATGTTACACTAACTACAGCATCACCCACCACCTCAAGCTTCAGCGTGAAGCAGGAAGTTATTAAAATATTTGGGCAACTGCACAAAGAAATTAAAGGGATGCTTCACCCATGCTACATAGATTCCAAAGATGAAGAAATCAGTCATTCTTTTCTCAACCTCATTACTTTCCAGACCCTAAAAATGTTGTCCTTTTCATTTAAGAAAATCCCTGAATCTTCTTCTCAAAAAATTGGATATGAAATTAACAGGTTAACTTTTTATGTGTCTTGGATATAACTGGTTTTTGTTACTTCGGAGCTAATGGCATTGACTTTTTCATTTTCACATCTTGATGTGGCTTGCATTTCCATTTCCATTGCTGAAACGGCATCTAAGGTCCTCCACATGGCCCATTCAGCACATGCTTTGAAACTTTCTCAACCTTACTTTGGTAGAACGTTTTGGCTACACAGTTCCTGCACAGCTGTTGGTATAATTGGTCAATTGTACATCTCACTAAAATAATCGATGCCAGTTTGAAGGCAAAAGATTTGATTTTGACGGTAGGGTTTTTATTTCTTCAGAAAAATCATTATTGTGAATATTTCTTGAAATAATACAGAGAAAGGGAGCAGAATGTAATTACATAGCCCAATGAAAACAAAAAGGTGTAAGGGAACAAGTGTTCAATGGCTTGCATGGCTGACCTTTATCAAGAAGTGGGCAAAGAGAAGGACTGAAGATCAGCAAATGATCCTGTGCCGGACTCAAACCCTGATGAGTTTCTAATTTTGAGTTCTAGGCTGCTGACCCTAGAACTTATTCATTTATATCAGCATCTGCTCCAGGTTTTTAAAAAAGGGGCTTTTTGGTGCAGAGTCTCTTTAAGCTGATATTATCAGACAGCCCCACACAAAGATTGCTTGACTTTTTCCTGTAATTCAGACAATAGCGCTTGTGACTAGTCTAGTTTATCACTATCTTCTGTTTAAATCTGCTTCGCTGACTCTCTGATATTTCTTGCATCTTGTTTTCTATCTCCCTCTCGCACACTCACTTTTATCATCAAGGGTTTATCTTCAACAAATCAGGACTTGAATAAACCGAGCAGTTCTTTCAGCGCCGGTGTTTGTTCAGTTCATAATCCATTGCAGCTCACCTTTAAATGGGCTTCTTGCCCCAAAAACAACATTTATATGACTTTTAATATTGCATGATATCGGAAAGTTTGGTATGAGTCTGTATGAGGTTTTCCAGTGCATGGAGCTGCTATATGTCAGGAGACAGCCTGAATAACCAATTCTGACAAAGTTCAAGATAGTGTTTTGGGCAATGGTGTGGCAGAACTCAATAACATTACATTCAGATGTCCATAAACCAAGGTCTTTATTAATAATAATCAGATGGAAAACCAAATCTCCCACCATTATGAAAACCTCTCTGAATAAACTCAAGACTTGATGATGAAAACAAAAGACAGCAGACTCTCACATAACAAAAAAACTAAATATGAAATTGCCAACAAACATGTTCAACTGTAAATTGTTGAATCAACTAACATTTTTTTAATCTAAAGCGTAAGTTAATATGTTAATCTAGGATAAAGAAAAAAATCTTTATTGAACTCAAATGACTATTCTGCTCATCAAAGGGTTAAGGGGGTCTCCAGAGGGTTTCAGCAGGGGCTCATTGTACACGTGTATGAGATTTTTGGCGGCCATCTTTTTCCCCACTCAACACTTGTGATCAGAGTTTCTTCAAAAAGGGAAATAATTTATCCATTTTATATATTAGGCACTGCTCTTTATTAAACTTGATTAGATTAGATTTTTTTTGGTTTTATTTAAAAACAAACAATATTGTCAAATGAAAATTGCTCTTAAAACAAACTTTAATTTGACATTTTCTTTATGTGAGCAATAAGTAACTCACAAAGTATTTACAAACATTCTGATTTATATTTTTCAGTGTAGTTAACATTTTTGAAAGTTTGGCAAGTTATATTTTGCAGATCATACTTTTTTTTACCAACATTTTTGTACAACTGATATAAAACAATCTTCACCGCTCCTTCAAAATGGCCACCCCAAAAATTCGGATGAACAGTGCTTTTCACAGTGGATAGAGACTTTGGGTTTTGCTGACAAGTTTGTTTTAAAAAATGATACCATGTTCAAAATGTATTTTGTTTATTTATTGAGTCGAGATTTTTGTACGTTGTTTTCCGATTCATCCTCATGTAAATGCAATACCAGTTCAGTGTAACCGAGCATTTCTGAAAATTTCAGCCAAAGTTTTCCAAAAACCCTGGATACAGGTGCCTGAAATTACTTAGACTAGAGTAACTAGTGATAATGATCAACGGAAATACAAAAAGATAGCTTGCGTGCTAATTAGCACATAAACATGACTGAATAAAAAACATCCACATCATTGACAAACCCTAACAAACTGTGCACAATACTTCTGAAATGTGTCTGTATGAGCCATTCTGTCTTGGGATGAAAACAATTCCAGATAAAATCACATTGTTCTATCCGTGGATGAAATATTTGAATAAAATGGTACTTTCTAGTGATGTTTGTTATAGTATATAAAGACTTTGTGACTCAATGTATGCATCGAAGTTTGTACTTTATGAACTGAACAAGATAATCTGCCGTGCGACTTTGTGGAGCTTTTGGAACTTCTATTGCTAAAGAAACATATGATAATGATGTTGTTGATAATTTGTGATTCTTTTATAGGGGATAAAACTATGAATGTCAAAAATAGGCTTTGGTTTTTATCAGAAGAACATGCAGGTTGGGTAGTTGAAGAGCAGTAAATGGTAATATATTCATGCTTTTTCAAAGATCATGCCACAGGAATGTTGATGGTCTGAAATTATTGGGTTAGGTGGGAAAGAAAGTGACCCTGTGCGGTTTTACCTGCAATCTGTGTTTGGCCCTGTGGGTTGAAGGAGTTTGTGGTGGTGGTGAGAGACTGGCGTGGACTCTGGGTTTGCACGGCCACTCTCATGCTGCTCTGTCTCAATCGCTCTAACTCGCTCAGGCGCTCGGAGAACAGCGGCGGTTTAGGGGGGTCGTCCAGTTTCTGTCTGTGTCCTGACGAACAATATGGGGCAGAAATGGGTTAAAAATGAGAATTTTACCATTATTTTTTCTCCTTATGCTTATGGATGCAGTTTAATTACTAGTTGAGGGGTTATTATAGTATTTATTCACTATATTAACCTCTTAACTGTCATTTCAGGTTTGGAGAATTGGCTTGGAATGCATCGAGTTCAAAGTGTTGAGGGGACCTCTCTAATCTGTGTATCATTTGTTCATTTACAGTTTACTTTCAAAATGAGAACCAACAATTTTATTTGTTTTTCTATTTTTACCTTTTCAAACAAAATGAAAAGAGAAAAATAGTTGTTTTTAAATATTCGATAATGGGGAAAATGCAAAAATGATTCTGAAGATCGCATCAGTTTTTTTCTTCCATTTTTCATGCTGTATGTGGGCAGAAGTTTATTGATGTCTACGTCTGTTTTGGGGGCAGGAGTATGAAAACTGAAGCAACAGATGCTTTTGAGCAAGACAGGAATTTATTTTCAGACTTATTTACCTTTCTATTTGTATAAAATGTAAAGTGTCGATTTATTTAACAAAATGCAATATGGTGGCCAGATGGTGTGACGCCTAATGTTTACGATGTCTATGATACCCTAAAATAAAATTAAAAGCAAAAAGCAACCTGCTTTGTGTATGTTGTGTTCATTGAAATTTTTATGCTGTATTGAAAATCAAATATCGACAGCTTCATTTTAGGTTAAGACTCGAAAACGTGACAAAAAGTTTTATTGACAAATAAAATGTGCAAGTACTCCTGTTTATAATTTCTTCTTCGCGTATTGATCAAAACAATCGTCGATGTATTCCTCCAAATAATCCAGAGTGGCGCGGTAAGTGTTTAAATTTTACAAGTTGTATAAATTAAATATTTACGCAATCTCGTGCAGATTTTGGGGGCAGAAAATGTGTTAATCTATTTTGTTAGAATTTTAATGTGCCGCCATGAAACTCTGCACTTATTCCACTTCGTACGTCACAGGAAGTCCATCCTCTTTCTCATTATATTATTATTTGTAAATAAACTGACCGAAAGCAATGAATTGAATAATGAAATAGATTTAAATATATAAAACTAGAATTTGTAGCTTATTAAATGTTATCTAGTTTAGCAAGAGTGCAAACATTCAAGTGAAACCTGAAGCAATCAACCTGATAGCAAACCTATGGATTAAAATAAGAAACTATGATAAAAGAATTACACATTTGGATGAAGAATCAATTTAAGAATTTGCTAAATTTGGCCACAGATTTGTACTTTTAGAGCCCTGTTGTAGAAATACGCAGAAGCATCTTTGATCATGAAGATCAGTTTTTGTTGGAAGGAAAGCTTTCCACCTGCCCGAACATGCTCCTGTTTTACAGCATGGCCTCCATCCAAAAGAATTCACAGTCAGGTTACACAACTGCTCTATTTCCATAGTATTCCTATCATTCTCGAAACTATGTCTGAGTCACAGTAAAAGCATGAGCAGACGATGTTTATTCATTCATTTCCCCTAAGAGACTGCTTTCTCTGTCCCGTAATAAAGTGTAAGTCATGCAACACATTCACCACTTCTCTGACTCGTAGAAGAACCCCCATAATCAGTCCAAACACTGCTCAACTAAGCTGGTTTTTCATTTGATTACATTTTCAAATTCTTTAACTAAAATATTTTATTGAAATCTTTGAAATATAAGAATCCAGTCAAGAATGACGTTTTGTATCAAATATAAGTAATTTTATGTGTTTTCCTCAAAGTGATGCTATTTATAAATTTGCCAATTAAAGTGATAAAAACTTGTATGTTTAAATAATATTTAGTAGCATTGATCAGGGACATTCACAGTTTTCTGAGATATTTGGACATTTGTAATTTAGTGGATGTTAAAAAACATGCTTTGAAAATATGATATGAATTATAATTTGTCTATATACAATAACGGAAGCAAGTGACACCAGCTTATCTTATTACAAAATGCTCAAGATTTGAAGTTAAAATAAAGCAATATATTTTATTGGTGCAATGTGATCGTTGTAGCTTTATAAATTTACACAAACAGTCAATGGCTTTGCTTCTCGAAATGAAAATCCAAATTGAACACTGGAAGCCCAATGGGAAAATCCAGCACAACCAGCACTAGTTGTGTTTGGAATATGGAAGCTGTTTAAAAATGGATGAAAAATGTTTAAGATTTCTGACTTTTGTGGACTTTGGCAGTTCCGAGAAGCTGGAAACTGCTTGTACACACATTTTTGAGTAAATAACGTGTTTATCATTGTCATACGTGCCTAAAAATGTTCAGAGCTCTTCTGGCAAGGACTTCAGCAAATGAGTTTTGGATGTAAAGTCTGAAATTAAGTTTCCAAAGATGTGACTGATTCAGCTGGAATGAGAGGAAAATCCCAAATGCTAGTGTCCATCGAGACTTACAGACTGCTGAGCGCTCTTACACTTCACTTCAGTGCCAGAAAAATCTCTCAAACGCTAACTGGACTGGGCTCCGGCAAAATGAAAAGATCTTGTTACGATAAGTGGAATATTAGATTTAAAGCTAAAAAAAATCAACTTTGCTTTAGTGGAAAAATAGATAGTGTGCTCCAAAAGATGATTGTTTTAACCCAAGTTTGGTCTTGTATGGACCAACCCAAATGTTTGGAAAAATGTGATTTAAAATGCAATTCTGAAAAATATATTCACATTTTACCCAAGCTGTGTCAATATAGCCCAGCATTATTTTAGTGCTCAGACTATTTTTACAATATCCAAGCCTCAAAGGAAAACCACAATTAAATAAATAAATAAATAAAAATGTAATTCACTTGAATACTACATTTAATAAAAAAATAGTTGAACAATAAACTAAATAATAACAAACACATTTCATTGAATAATAAATATAACAAAATAAATAATTGTTAAAAACATACATTGATTTAATAAATAAACAGTTATCTAGTTTCTCTCCAGGCTCTTCAAGGCAAATGAAGGGGTGCTGGACTGCTGGTTCCCTGACACCCTAAAGGCATAAAATGTTAATCATTCAATGCATGGAAGTTCATACCAAAGGTAAAAATCAACTAAAGGTAAATATCTAAAGGTATTTTCTGATGTTCAAAGAGAGAAATATTAGTGCCGTGACCCTGAACATCATCCAAAGTAATTAAACACCAGTCCACTCCAAATAATACAAAATCTGAGCTGTCAAAGTGCATAAAAGTTCAATAGCTTTACAGTTTTTCTCGATTGCTTAAACACATTTCTTGAAACTATGCCTCATATTCTCAAAACAGTAAACACAAATCCATAACTTCTCACCCAATTTCCCAAACATCCTATTTTCAGGTCAAAATGAAGCTGTACACTCAAAACCATTCACTCTTGCTGAAAAATCAAAATTTGGGTTCAGACATCACACACAAGGCCTCAAAAACACTCACACTACAACATAGTTTTACACACTGGTGCAATAAATTAAAAACAATATTTCCAAAACGGGCAAGTTATGTTGCTTATGGTTCTTCCCCTCAAAAACATTTTCACATGATGAACAAAAAAGACAAAACCAATGTACACTGGCAATGTTTTATTCATGTACTATACAGTACAACACATACACAAACATTATTCCTCCTCAGCATCCTGTCTTTGGTCTGGGTCAGGTCAGAGAATCTCATCCACGTCACAGGCTATATTGGCCCTAGCCAGGACGCGGGGGTAAAATCCTCTTGCATGCCTGATCCACCCCTGGCATGCATCTACTGTTATATCTAGGCAGGCTTCTTCCATGGCCTGGAGGAGGTGAACACGGACATAAGGCTCTCTGTCATACACTTTCCACCACCATGCTGAAAAAAAGGAGACTGCTTGTCTCCTTGCCCTTGCTCTTCCCCTTCATTGTTGTCGACCTCGTCCTCTGTCTCCTCCTTCACCTTCACCATGTCCTCCTCCTCTTCTTCCTTCTTCACCATGTCCTCTACCCCTTCTTCCTCCTCCTCCTCCTCCTCCACCCCGTCCTCCTCCTCTCCCTCCTTCTTCACCACGTTCTCTACCTCTACCTCTGCTTCTTCCTCCACTCTGGTGTCCCTGACCTCTTCCCTTATGTCTCTTTGGATCCATTGTTTATAACCTGAATAAGTTTTGCCCCTTTTATCTATCCATCTGAGGTTCTGATTGGTGTGTGATAAATTTTGACTCCTAGTGTTTCCACTTGGTTAATTGAGTGCTTATTGAGCTCAAGCTGTGCTGTGTTAAGTTAACATTATTGAATACTAGTGCTTTCTAAATGACCACATGGTGTAAGCACTGAGAAATGTAGGGATTTGTGTGTAGAGTTTTGCAGTAACAGTTCACCAAATATAACTCATGTGTCAAAGTAGGGAATAGTGTTTATAGTTTAGGGAAATGGGTGTGCGTTTTCAAAAATGGCGAAATAGTTTTGAAATTTTAGTTCAAAAGACTGGTTATAGTGTTTTAGCAATTGAGAAAAACTGTAATAGTTACCTGCTATTGAAATGTGTTATACACCTGCATATTTTCAACATCAAATCTGAACCTAACTTGTCAGGACTCTGTGTAACACACAAAGTTAAATACGGACAAATTCTCTAAAATGCAAACCTGACAGCCAAAGATAGTCAATCTCCAAAAAGATGAACAATTGGCTAAACTTCCCATTAAATCGCAATCTCATGCTGCCAGGACCTGGCAAAATATCCAAAAAGTTGTTCAACACCAACACACTTTTGACTTCAATTCAGATCTGTCCGAACACCCAAATCCCTTCTCCGAGACACAAAGAAGAGTTGTGAAAACAATATATGTCACTGAATCCAATTGATGGTGCCGTGACCCAATATAACTCGAGTACATTATCAATGTCAAGAGTAAACCCAAGCTTTCATCAATCACTCCTGAACAACAACAGGAATGAAATGTTAAGAAGAAAGAAACTTACACTCGTCTAGATTTCAATTCTTGCCCTGCTGCCAAGTGCTGGCTCATCTGAAGGGGCAAACAATGGATTATTTCTCATGGCGGCTCTAGCAAAATTAGAGAAGGGGAGAATTTTTTTTTTAATGTCGCCCGCTGGAGAAAGAATGAGGCTGCCAAGCAGCATTGGAGCTATGCCAGTTGCTTGTGTGGTCCATGTGTTTCAGACTGCAGGAAGTGAAATGTATGCCAGAATCGGGTACACATGCTACTGCAGCTTTAAAAATTGATGAACCAATGAAACACCAAGGGTTACTGAGGGGTGAGTTGGTGGCTTGGATGTAGCTGGTCAGGTCATAAAAAATGTAATTGATGAAAGGTTGTTTGGGTTTAGTCACTAGTTTTTTTTAAGTAATAGTTTTGGAGATTACTGTCTGATCTCCATGGAAAAGATTACCCTACTGTATTGCAAACAGAGGACCTAAGTGGAGCGGCAAGTGGCGTATTGGTGGTGTTGGAAAGTTGATGGTTTGATCCCCATCAGGTCCATTTTGCCGTTGTGGCCTTGGACAAGCCACTTCATCTGAATTGCCCTGTATGGGTGTGTCTGACTGGTGGGGTGTGTTTGGTGGTGGGCAAAAGACCATAGGTGCGAAATGGCAGCCATGTTCTTTCACCACCCAAGTATGAATGTGGAATGAATAAGTGAGGCATTATTATTATTAAAGCACAATAATATTTGGCGTGAAAAAGCAATTAGACTTCAATATCTGGAAGCATCTGGGGCTTTTGAATCAAAATTTTTCTCCTCAGGTCTCGAAGCTCAATTTTGCTCAGTACTCAGTATCTCTGGCAACTCTGGAAACTTCCCCGGATCCAGAAAACCTCTCCCAAACAGAGAAGTTGTCAGAGAAACTTTAAAAAATATCAACGCTAGGAGATGGATACCTCCAGAAGGAGAGATTTGCACATATTGGGGCAGAGACTTTGCAACTCAACTCAAACCTTGTAGTACCTTTAAAATAAATGCAGAATCTGGAACTTTGTTCTATAATGAACAGGCAGCCAGTGGAAAGAGGGCTGGGCCAGAAAAGTTTCTGCACCAAAGATCTGCTCCAACTCGCAATTGCAGAGTTTGGTAATCCAGAATATAACATGGTACAGTAGTCGCAATGTGAAAATGCAAACAATAACTATTGTAACATAACTATTAATAAATCTGCAGCAGAAGAAGATGGTTTCGTAATAGCAAATCTCTACCACCACTGTGTTTATCCGCTTGTTTAAGAGGAGCTCTGAAACAAATATTGCTCACAGATTGCAAACTTGGAAATCGTAGAAAGTGAAAGACACTATTTTTTTGGTGAGCCAAAAACAATAAGTTCAGCATTTTTGCTTGTTTAGTACCTTCCAGAGAGCTTTGATCAAACAGATGCATCTGAAGTGAGAACAGACTCAAAAACAATGAATCAAAAAATGGATTATCTTCTTTTGTGCTGCTCTGAAGGCCTCAAAGACGAAAGTAAATGAATGGGAAGTGTTCTCGGGGGAAAGTACATGCCGATCTTTCCTGAATGAGCTTTATTTAGAGTGGCCTGTATTAGCTGGTTCTTTCTCAATGGGTTTGATGTGTGAGTGTGACCTGTCTGAACAAGCCGGCGATGTTCAAAGAGAGCAGCTTCACAGCTTTGCGACTAAAGCCCGTTTCAGTGGTGAGCAATTAGAGCGGTTCGGAGCAAACCACAAGCTAAACACTCGAGTACAGCCGGAGATCTGATCTGTTCTGCACACACAGACTGTCAGAAGTTGTTATGCAAACAATACACCTAGAAACACTCGTGACGATGCAAACACAGTCTGCAAAGAATCAGCGTTAACTTATACACTCTCAAAAAGGGATTTGTTTAATTAATTTCAACCTACACAAAATATTTTGTTCGTTACAAGCCTAGACCCTTCCACCAACTGCCACCAAACAGGTCTGATTTGAGGTGCTATATTCTGGGAAATCAATGAGAACTTTAAACTGACCACACTTGTGGAGATTATCAGTCTGTACAAGAACTTACCAGCCAACCACTGTGTACAACTATTTCAATTTGGCTCTATAAGGGGTTACATTTTTGCCATTGACCTAAAATGCCCGTTAAAAATAAATTGGAAACAGCAAAAGCATCTTCAAGATGAAACATATGTAACTTATATTGGTTTAGATCACTTATATTGGCATGGGGAACGTGTATGATGTCACCAC
Organism: Danionella cerebrum; assembly: GCA_007224835.1. Lineage (NCBI taxonomy): Eukaryota > Metazoa > Chordata > Actinopteri > Cypriniformes > Danionidae > Danionella > Danionella cerebrum. The sequence goes on along the minus strand of SRMA01026957.1, from coordinate 370,748 downwards.
CATAGCAACCAATCCATTTTTCTTATACAACATTCTCAACATTCCCACAAAAACATCCCCAAGCACAATGTTTGGTGGTTGGGGTTTGGTGGGTTTTTTTGGGTTCATAGGCAGCATCCAAGCTCCTCCTCCAAGAGTTTATATGGTATCTGACCACAGCACTTTCTCTCAATTCTCCTCTGAATCATTCAGATGTTGTGATGCGCTGCATGTTTGCTTGAAATCTTCTCATGATCATCATCTGAGTCTGCTAATCTGAGTTTATTCCTGTATAAAAGAGGGATATGAGCCAGAAATAACCAATGCAGAATGTATCATTAAATAAATTGGTCTGCATTTTTAAAATAATGAAAATAAAAGAAGTGAATAGTAAATTAGTAATTTGTTACCAGCAAAACAATACAAATTTTAAAAGACAGATTTTTCAGTGTGTTTTGCTCTAAACATTTTGGCATTTTCATAGAGTCAGCAATAGTCTGTCTAAATTTAGATGGAAAGATTAACAAATCAAGAAAAGTATTTAAAAAGAAAAACAAACAATGTTCGAAGAGCTCAAGACTTTTCAGGTGTTCTACTCAAGGGGAAATTAATTTCTTGGAGGGCCACAGTCTCGGCCTCCCTACACTAGGAGCTTCAAACAAGCCAATAAGAGCTTCATTAGAGGAATTCATTAGTTACATGAAGGTTGAATCTAAACGGTGCTCATATTGCGCACCTCAAGGTCCTAAACCTGAATTTTCCAGTCTTTGAAACATAGCGTCACGGTTAATCCTGGCAGAAACCCTCTGAAAACAGCCCATGCTTTCCATCTGCCCAATGTAATGTGGCATTAATGAACAGAGCCCAGGCGAAACAGAAACTCATAGAGACAGTCTGGACGATGCTTTCTTAATTTTCAGGCGTTTCAGTGATGACATACAGAAAAAAACACTGAAACCCTCAGTACAGGCAAGGCATACAAGACAGATTAACCCCTTCAGACCTCAATTATTTATTTTGAATAAACAGTTTTAATTATTTTCAGAATGTCTGGAACCGGGGAAATCTGTTGGATCTTTTGACACAGTCTGATGAAACAGCAAAACCCTTGCAAACAGGGCTTTCACTTTAACTCAAGGCCTTGTTTTAGCCTTTCCTTCAAATATGACGACTGCCATCTTTACCTTCCTGTTGACACTCACAGCAGGTTTCACAACTTTGTGATTTGGCCTCACGCCAGTCGTTTGCTGTGTTTGCTGTTAATACAGTCCCCCTTGCAACTCTGTCAAAATATACACCAATCTCTCTGAACATTGTTTCTTTAGCAAATGTTGTTTGCACCGAAACAACAAAAAACAGAAGAAAAGAGAAACTCAAAATGGACAAAAATGCTTGCACCGTATCTTACTATTTTGTTTCACTCTCTATGAAAAATAGTTGTGAAATACATGGCTTCCTGTAACTGAGTTTCTGAGACCCATCTACTAGAATTTTAAAGCACATTTATTCTGTTAACTTCTCCAGGTTCAGATTTGAATGGATTGCAGGGGTGATAATATTTTCGCCCATGTTTTCGTCTGCACATTGATGAGTTGACCCCAATTCAACTCTGAATCAATGTCAGTCTGCTCCTGAAAAGCATCCTGCTACTGAAAAGCATTGGTTTGCTTATGTTTGGTAGCCTTCTAAAGAGCTTTTCTTCTAATAACTGATTGTTTTACTTGACATTACAAGCACCAGCGGATTGCACTGTATATTGATGTTGTCCTTTGCCCTTCAGAGCTGCATAGAGGGCGTCTTTCACCCTCAAACCAGAGCACAAGGATCAGATATCTACACAAGAAAGCTGCTTTTATGACTTGTGTGCGTGTGTGTGTGTGTGTGTGTGTGTGTGTGTGTGTGTGTGTGTGTGTTGGGGCAGCTGTGGGGGTAACACAAGACTGTTTCTGACTCTATTAGTCCAAATTGCTCTTAATAAGCAAGAGTTACACAAGAGCTGCCAATGATTACAGCCACCACACACATCCATCAATCCCACAATCCATCACTGCTCACAGTGTCAGAAATTACACAAAAAGAAACAGGTCCCATCTATGCAGTTTTCCCCCCGTAATGTTAATTATATGATCAAGGTCATTCTGAAATTAGGTTGTGTTTAAAGGCAACCTTCTGCAGTTTTGAGAAAAAAAAAAGTTTCTTGAGCGTAGAACCAAAAGCCTATAAACCCAAACCGAACACATTTTTCAAAATTATTAATTCTTTTGCACATAGATTCATATGCAGCTCAAGCTAAACAATCATTGTTCAAACTACCAACTTTTTTAAAAATCTTTTTTAAGTTTAGCAATTTTCCAGTATTCACAGTTTTTGTTATTAAAAGCCACAATCTTGAATTCCCTTTCCGTAACTTCCGTGAACAGAGCACAAAATCACACCACACAGATCTGTTTGAGATGTTTCTTTGCTTGAGAGACAACTATTACTAAAAGTCTCCGAGAACCCCTAGAAAATGGCTCTAGATATACAAAAAAGTCTATAGGGGAACTAACAGAGTTGGTAAGTTGCCAAGACTGTGGCTCTGTGGTTAATGTGAAGATCTGGCTCTCTAGCTTGAGAGCCTTCTCTCTCTATTTCTGCTGATTTGATGTCTTTGGTATGGGTTCAGGAGCATTGTTAGTAATGCATAGTCATTTGTTTTTGCATAGTCATTTTGGTCATTTGAGAGCTAGAAGAGATGAAAGAACCTGGTTATACAAGTGTCACTTGTGTGTGTCCCTTAGAATATTAGTTGGTAGTTCTTACACAAAATAATTAATATCTTGTTATTTTAATAAACACAAACTAATTTAACACACAAAACTATTCTTCTTGTATATATATACTAGGGATGCAACAATACAGTTAGCCCACAGTTCAATACATACCTCGGTTTTTTTAACACGGTTTTCGGTTCGGTTCGGTTTTGGTGGCTTGCCACATAAGTGTGTTTTTTTTGTTATTCTATGCTTAGCTTAGGCAATATAAACAGTAAGAGAGGTTAAGGAGAAAACATAAAAAGATTTATTGCAATACTCCTTTATTTTGTAAAATAAAAAAATTAACACTGAAATCTCACAGCAGCTGGTAGCCCATGTACAAACTGGGGAACACATAAACTCCTAGATTTCGAAAATAAACATACATGTGAAGTTAATAAACATAAATTAACAATTTCAAATAAACATATTTGTACTTTAGTAAACATAAATAAACCGACATGTAGTGAACAGTTACAGTGAGGTAACTCACGGTTGCCCGTGAGGTCCAACCATCTGTGGTCAGAGCAAGGCTCTGTGCTTTAGCCATTTCGTAAACAATATTGTTGCGTGTCTTTTCATAGAGGTCAGGAATTATATCGGTGCTAAAAAAAGTGTGAGACGGCAGTCTGTAACGCGGATCGAGTGCTTTTATAAGATGACAAAAGCCTGCATCTCCAATCACCGAAAACGGCTGCAAATCTTTAGCAATAAACACCCCCACTGCCTTTGTTATTTTTATGTGTCTCTCGGAACTAGTTTGGTATGTTTGCTGAAAGGATTCGGCAACGGATTGTTGTTTTTTAAATTACTTTGTTACCTTCTCTGCTACCCTGCCTTCAGACAGTGATATTGTTGGGTGATGGCGCCGCAAATGCGCAATCATATTGGAAGTATTTCCATTTGAGTATGCTACACGTATAAGACAATGCTTGCACACAGTCATTTTTTTGTTCACAGTTTTTTCTTCCTCGGCATTGTACTCAACGGCAAAACCGAAATGTCCCCACACCGCGGATTTAAAAGACGCAGGAGCTTCCTCGAACTGTTGCCTCACTTCACCGCCGCTCGCCATGTTCAAGTGTGGAAGTGTGGAATGATGGTTAAGGATGGTTGAGGCTTAAGCGCCCCCTAACTTTAGACCATAGTAATTGAATATTAACTCGCGGGGTGGAGTTTTACTCATTTCAGCTCGTAGACTTACAGGCACACACAAACAGTTAATTCAGAGAGAAATAAAACGCACATAAATTATTTAAACGTAAAACCGAAAAACCGCAATTCACAAGCGCGTATTGAACCGTGAATGTCGTACCGAACGGTTCAATATTATATTGAGAATTGTGGCATCCCTAATATATACATAACTTCATTTATCAATGCTCTGTTGGTTGTATTGATTAATGTGTGAATTAGAAAGAAGTGCCAAAGTGGACTGAGCAAGAAACCAAGAAGGGACCTAGGTAAAGGATTTATGTCTTTTATTTAAAAAACTGTTCTATAACTATGAATGAGTTGTAATGAACCCAGAGGTGCACCTCATTCTCAAAGGACAGATCTTAAAAGTCTAGGTTTAATGCAGAATTGGAGACACTGCTAACATTTGGATTAGCATTTTTTATTGGTTCTGAGTGGATTTTAAATGAACCTTTAACCGAACATTTTAACATGTATTTGTGCAGATTTGTCATTTAAACTAAAGCAAGAGCAGCTCAGCAGAAACATCACATTGCAGTTCACTTTTCCTGTGGATGTTGGCTTCCATTGGCTGGGGATAATTGGATCCGTCTCGGTTGAATCTGCTAAGTGATGTTTTCATAACAAATGAGGAGACGCTGCTGGGAATTTCACAGCAGACAAAATATATCTGCTTTTTCTCACTATGTTCAATGATTTGGTCAAAGTTTGGAGCACCTTAGTAACTGTAGAAACATGGCTGTAGGGTGTGGGTCATGTAATCTCTTACATTTTGATGAGAATTTTCTTCTCCGACCATTAAATCCCTGTATCTCCTGCTTTTGGTGATGGGATAAGTTAATATGAATGATAAATATGAATTATTGCAGAACTGCTTAAAAGAGCTCTTATTCTTCAGTCTCCAGTGACTTGTTTTCCAAAACCTCTACTTTATGTGATGGCATTCAGTGGGGATTGGTAGATAGAGACCCAGACGTTTCTGATTGGATTACTGTGGAAATTGAATGCTCATGATTCATTCTTTCATTTCACAACCCGCTTATTCCCTTTTGGGGTCTACCAGTGCCTATCACCAGCGCACATCGGGCGAGAGGGAGGGGGTACACCCTGGACAGGTTGCCAGTCCATCGCAGGGCAACATCCACTCACACATTCACACCTAAGGAGAATTTAGATTATTCAATGAACCTAACCGCATGTTTTTTGGGAAATCGCACATTTCAAACCTGAATGAAAAAAAAAACTGCATTTGAGGAGTAATGGTGCTTCCTACACACACAGTCTGTGCAGGGCCAGCTACTCCCAACAGAGGCACCCATAGGTTGAAAAAAAAGCAAAGGTCAAAAGGTTTGAGTCTGTTATGACAAGAAATTTAGTTTATTTTAGTTTAGAATTTTCTACAAAAAAGGGAAAAATAACAATATAATAATGGTGTTTGAACACAATGAAAGTAATAACATCCTTATGTATATTTTAATTTTGATTGTGAATATTAGACTTTTTTTTCCAAGTGCTGAACCTTAATACTAATCAGTAAAGTAATATTTTAAAAAAGCAGAGTAACACCAGTCAAACATGGGGCAAAAGTTGTACCAACTAGTTTTCTTTAGATTCTTTGATAAATTCTAGCTTTCTAGATTATTTTGAAAACGGGGATTTTTCTGTGCGGTTATGCTGTTCATCCTCACATACAAGTAGCATCTTTTCCACATAACTGTGTGTAAATGCAATGTCTTTTGAACACGTTTAAAAAAACCCATATGGACATGGCCTAAGGTTAGTTGGCACAACTTTAAGTTGCTTTGAGTTGTTCACTTTTTTACTAAAGCAAAGCTCTTAATGAATAAACTGTTGATCTAAAGATAAATTACTGAATGTAAAGCACACTTTGTGAATATCACATGACACAAAGGGCACGTGTGAAAAAATTTGTCTTTTTCCCACATTTTGCCCAAATTTTCAACACCAGAAAGTTCCTCCTCACAACAAGCTGAAGATGAATCAGCAAAGCATCTGAATGATGAAAGCTATCACATCTGAACCGCTCGAGGGCAGGGTTAATCCAATAATGAATAAAGATCACACACTGGCATCAACAGCCTCCACAACCCTACTGCCAGATGTGTTAATGGAGACGATGTGAAAAATGAGACAATATTGTTGCTTTTGCAGCCAGAAAGTCATCCTTAAATATAGGGCCAGTGGCAACAGCTGTGTGCCAGGCAGGTTGGCAGCTACTTTCAAGCAATATGCCAGTGAAATGTGCCAAATCCAGATCTACAGCAGAGCACATCAGACTGTACATATAAAGAGAGGTCATTAATCATTAGGAATCGTCTGAATGGTAATCAGAGGGTTGGGCCCTTAATTAACCAAAAGACCATGAAAATTCTTTCTCTTAAATCTTTTTTATGCAACTTTTTTTCCTTTTCTATTGATTTTTAGTTTAGTTTTATGCAGGATCGACTCAGAGGGTTGCTGGTTTGATCCCCAGCTCCACTGGAAGTTGAGGGTGAATTCAGTTTATTGATTATATAATGCTTACTTATGATCCATTTTTAAAAATTAAAGGTTTACCAGAGTTTCCTGCTCAGTTTAACTCAGTTTAAGCAATTAACAGCTCAAATGTTAATGTGAATATAGACAAAAATGAAGGTTAAAGATTATCCCATTAGGCAAACTCAGGGTTTAGTTCCACTCGAGTTTTAAAAAGTAAATGTATATTTTGCAAGCAAATAAATCTTTATTTTAGCATTAGCAAATGTCTTTGTGTTTTTTGTTTTTTAAATATACTTTTTTTTCCCTCAAATCTATGTATAATATTCAAAAATGTATTTTATTTTGCAGCTTTTTTCAGACATTTTTTTTGTTTCCTTAATAATGCAGAACGGAGTTCTAAGAACTAAACGTTTTAGAGGTGTAATAAATAGACTTATTAGAAAATCTCAAATGTTCTGGCCTACATTTGGGCTCGCCTGTTTAAAATGATTACTAGTATCCTCTTCCTTTGTCGTTTTATTTGCTTCCTTTGTCAATCTAGCACTGTGTGTACCTATTTTTTGTTCTCCGAGGGACCCCCATTACCCCTAAACGCTGTAAGATGAATGGTTGGATGATGTTAGGATTGTAAACGCTTATAGAAATGTTGTTTGTTCATTTGAAATCATTTTCAAATGTACGTTAACGGCATTTATGCCGCTTGAAGAATTTTTTTGCATAAACCCTTAATGTAAGAAAAGTTGTCTGTCAGCGGCAACAGATGAAATCTAATCTACTTTTATTCAGCTTTGTTAAGAAATTTGGGCCATAATATGGGATGGCAAAAGATTTTAATATAAACCTGTGCTAAAGAAAGTAAAGCACACAGTGTTCCTGCTTCCATTCTCTGCCACATGAAAGTAGTTTTTGTCAGATTGGGTGTTTTGCTGGTCCTGGAGCTCAGTGTGAACTGAAATTTGACAGCACCTTCTAATAGTTGTGTTTTTTTTCCAGGTAGTGAGAGCAACTGAGACACTAGAGAGATAGTTCGGCCTAAACATGAGAATGCAGTCTCTCTCTAAAGAGTGTTAATGTTTCTTGTTCTAAAATTAAAGACCTTTGAATATTGAATAGATTGACATTCTCTAATGTAAAGAATTGAAGACTACTGTTGCATATTTTCTGAAAGCTTGAAATTATAGCTGTTGCACAGCATGCCCACCTACCTGAGGGTATCAATACCTGGTGTTGACAAAAGCTCACACAATTTTTTTGCACATTTGGATGAATGGCCTGAATGATAAAACTTTGCAATCAGTACCAGTTCATTTCCTTTTTAAGGAACAGGATGATAGAGAAACACAAGAGCCCACTACAGTCTCTATCAAGCAGCTCTGATTTCAGGAGTTCAACAAGTGTGCTGCACCCCACAGACTCAGAGAAACAAGCTATGCACCAATTCCTGCATGTGCATCAGTGTGTTAAAAAGAAAGCACACAACCAAAGAACAAAGAAAGTAACAGTTACAGCGTCCAAAGTGAGGTTTCACTCCTAATGCATGCCATCATACTGTATTTGAGAGAAAACAGAGCTGTGGGGATGTTCGGTTTTGGGTGAATTCTCCTGTAGTCATGTGGTGTGTATGGTGTCTGTTACTCACTCCGAGGCTCTCGCGGGCCGTCCACTGTGACCTTTATCGCGCGGTGGTAAGTGGCTACTTGAGGAGGATTGCTGAATACTGTGATTGTCAGTGTGAAGCTCTTTCCTGCAGAACACAAGAAGATTCAAACTCGATGAGTCTCCCGCACAATGTGAGTGATTGGCTTTTCTAAGATGGTGACAGCAGGAAGAATTTCTCTTTAAATTTTGAATGATTTCTAAATGATGCTGAATGTACTTTCACTGTTTATTAACCTTTAGTCAACACATAGGCCCATCCATCCATCCCTCTAGCTATCCACCCATGGATCCATCCATCCACCCACACATTTACCCATCCATCCATCCATCCCTCTAGCTATCCACCCATGGATCCATCCATCCACGCATCCATTTACCCATCCATCCATCCATCCCTTTAGCTATCCACCCATGGATCAATCCATCCACGCATCCATTTACCCATCCATCCATCCATCCCTCTAGCTATCCACCCATGGATCAATCCATCCACGCACACATTTACCCATCCATCCATCCATCCATCCATCCCTCTAGCTATCCACCCATGGATCAATCGATCCACGCATCCATTTACCCATCTATCCATCCCTCTAGCTATCCACCCATGGATCAATCCATCCACGCATCCATTTACCCATCCATCCATCCATCCCACTAGCTATCCACCCATGGATCAATCCATCCACACATCCATTTACCCATCCATCCATCCATCCCTCTAGCTATCCACCCATGGATCAATCCATCCACGCACACATTTACCCATCCATCCATCCATCCCTCTAGCTATCTACCCATGGATCAATCGATCCACGCACCCATTTACCCATCCATCCATTCCTCTAGCTATCCACCCATGGAACAATCCATCCACGCACCCATTTACCCATCCATCCATCCCTCTAGCTATCCACCCATGGATCAATCCATCCACGCATCCATTTACCCATCCATCCATCCCTCTAGCTATCCACCCATGGATCAATCCATCCACGCATCCATTTACCTATCCATCCATCCCTCTAGCTATCCACCCAAGGATCCATCCATCCATTCATTCCTCTAGCTATCCATCCGTCCATACCTCTAGCTATCCATCCATCCATACATACATCCATCCATCCTTCCATACATCCATCCATTTACTCATCCCTCTAGCTATTCACCTTTGGATGATCTATTCATCTATACATTGCTCTAGCAATCCATCCAACCATCCATCCATCCACCCCTCTACCTTTCCACCCATGAATCAGTCCACCCACCCATTTACCCATCAATGCATCCCTCTAACTATCCATCCACCCATCCATCCATCCATCCATCCATCCCATCCATCCATTTACCCATTCCTAAAGTTATCCAGCCATGGATCAATTTATCCATCCATCCATTGCTCTAGCAATCTATCCAACCATCCATCCATCCATCCATCCACCCATGGATCAATCCATTCATCAATCCCTCTAGCTATCCATCTATCCACCCATTCATCCATCCATCCATCCACCCATCCATCTATCCAACCAACCAACCATCCATCCATCCATCCAACTAACCATCCATACATCCACCTATGGATCAATCCATCCAACCATCCATCCATCCCTCTAGTTACCATCCATCCACCCATCCATCTATCCAACCAACCAACCAACCATCCATCCATCCAACTAACCATCCATACATCCACCTATGGATCAATCCATTCATCAATCCCTCTAGCTATCCACCCACCCATCCATCCATCCACCCATCCATCCATCCATCCATCCATCCATCCATCCATCCATCCATCCACAGACTCATCACCCACCCATTAAATAGCATCAGGACATATCATATTCTACCAGCAAATATGAATTTAAACTATTTCATTAATGCTATTTATAACTTTTCAGCTACAGCTATAAACTAAGTGCAGTTTCAGTCAGAAGCACACAGGAAGTTCTCAGATGCTTCTAATCAGGCTGAAGCCGCATTGCCGTGTAATGTGTTAAGCATGTGTGAAGTCAAACATGAAGCTTTCAAACTCAGACCAAGCAGAGAGCGGAAGACGTGGGAGGAAATAAACTGACTCAGCTAATCTATGCTCAAACTCTTGCTTGTTCATTAGTCTGCTTCCCTTCAAGAAGAGATTTAAAGGGATTGCTCACCAAAAAGTTACATTTGTACAAGTGTTATTTTTTTTTATTCGCCTTTTATATAGTTTTAGTCGTAAAAGAGTGGTTTCGTTGGCACCTATGCCTCTGTCATTTTAGAGCCCTATGAAATTCTCAAGAAGCTTGACCATGAAAGAAGACAAGCCATATATAAATGATATATGATTTATTTCTTCTTCTGTCTAAACGAAAAGGATTTTTTTTTGCAATATTTGGTTTTCTTATCCAATTTTTAAAAATTAAACAGGTTGAAACAGGTTGCATTTCAATTATTTTTAGTTAGTCAAAACAAAAGATGTGTCGAACACACAATATAGAACATGAGTAAATTATGCCAAAATTGTTCATTCTTGGGACAGCAGACTCCTGTTATTTTTCTGATCTTCCACATTGAGCATCGTATCGTTTTCTATATTTAATTTCCTCATGCTGTGCTATCTGCTCCCTGACTTCCTCTTCTAGATCTCATGTTATAGATAGAGAAACTTAAGCCAGCGAAGGTGTGGGTCTGAATACGGGCAGAGGCGCTGTTTACACTGACAGCTGCAAGGAGATAACACACACGTAGATATTTCGATGCAGGGTGTGTGAGGACAAGAACTTGATCAGGAAAGACTGAGAAACTAGTGTTTGCATGGCCTGGTCCTGGTAGGGTGAGGATTCCAACATGTAAAGAACATTTTCCAATTACAGTAAGTTACAGTATCATCATTGAAGACGTTTAACATATAGACACCCCACCACAACTTTTGTAATTTGACCACAGGTGCATATTAATCTAGGCATGTATAAAAACCTTATCAGCGGTGCTGTGTTGTTGGGGGGTTAAGTAGGAGCATGGGACCAAAAATTGCCATTTTGCTGATACCATTTGATAATAGTGATACAGCTGTAGATCATATATGTTTTATTTTAGGTTTTACAGTGAAAACTTGAGTTTGGATAAAAGAACTCGTTCCTAAGTGTTTGTAAAGTAATCAAACACTTCTAAACATTTATATTTTCTATGGTGTTTGCAACATTCTGAGCATCTGTTCTCTCGTATCTAGTCACAACCACAGAAAAAGTCTGCGTTTTCCATATGGATTGGCCATGCACAAACCTCCAAATTATCATTAATTATTAGAAGTCCAGGCCTTTTTGAGCGTTTTTTTTTTTTTTTTTACTTTTGTACTTCTGTTTAGTAACTTTCGTAATTTTTTCCCCAAAATGCAAAGTTTAGGTAAAAAAAAAGTAAACAATGTGGAAACTGTATTAAAAAAAACCTCCCCTTAACACTGTTCCAAGAACTTTTTTTTCCAAATTGCTTTGTTCTAGAACTTTGAAAAACACAAGCCTTGTACTATCACAGGTCTTGTACTTCCAAGGGTTACCCTTCTTTTCACCACTAGATGGCACTGATGGCACCAATTTGGGGTCTCTAAAACAAAACTGAGAGTTCTCACATTTTAATTTACATTCACCTTGCAAATTATGTTCAACTCTTGCAATGTCCGTTTAAAACACAAAATAACAAAACTAAGAACTTTTTTAAAACCTACACATTATATTTGAAATCAAAATGAAACAATAGGTGCTTCTATGTAATTTGTTGCCTTTAATAAAATAACTAAATATTTGAACAGTGTGCAGCATGAGTTGTAGCGTCACTTCCTGCAGCGCCTAGAGTTTTTCCAGCGCTCTCTGTCTGTAGGCTGAGGACACCGTTCCAGGGATTCCCTTCTGCACACATCCAGTACGTGCTTCACTTGAAGGATCCTGTTTTTGAAGTGCTCTCGTGGATTAGCAGGGCATGTCTAGACTCAGGTTGTTAGTGAGCCGCCAGACGGGATGCTCACTTCAAAGTCTGCACCCTCAATGGCTTCTTCCGACACCATCACAAGCGCAAAGATTTTCTCTTGCTCAATAATTGCAGGAATATCAAAAGCAGCATTCATCCACTCATAAGCCGTCTGGGAGCACTCTGAGCCCGTATTCATCAGACAAAGAGCTCGCTTTGGGTGCGGATGATGGATCAAACAGGTCAAATTTAGACAGGTAGATGGTATGGAATGCATGTTGTTGTTGTGGAACTGCTACCGCACCACTTTTTTTTTATATTTGTATTTCAAAGAGATAAAACCACAGCCCCTTGTTATTCAAACATGGTTTTATTCATATTCTCTACTCAACTAAATACTTTTGAAGCGATAAATACAAAGACTTTTCAGCAGTTCTCTTTCAGTTCTGCATCTGAGCATTGATGCAGGGTGTAAAAGGCCTCATATCCTGTAGTAAAAGGTCAGCCATCTACCTAAAAAACATACTTTGCACATCATGACATTCAGTGCCCCACGTGCCATTAATTCAAGACTAAACATCTGATGTTGTTTTACTCCGTATGGGAGCATCCCAGAGCAAACAAAGCAGCAAGGGAAGGATAAATCAAATTAAAGGACAAACCTCGTCCACTCCTGCCAACGAATCGCAGGTCGTTGAAGCGCGCCACCTGATTCTTCATGACAGCCGAGGCGTTTCGCAGCTCCGCCGAGTAGTTTTCATCATTTCCTGCCATCACTGTTACCACCGTCCCATCAGGTACGTCTCCCAGTGCCACAATCTGAACACAACACAGATTCAATCACACAAAAATATATCAATAATACATCACAAAAAAATACTTTCTTTTATTTGAATCCAGAAGTTGGATCAAAACAATTTCTGTTTCATATCTCACACTATATTTTCCCTCTCCTAAGGGTATTAGATGTATTTTATTACTATTATTATTATTTTTATTTTTTTTACTCTCCCACTGAGATAAATATTCTCTAGCAGGAAGATTTGCTGGTGCACATCTCCAGTGCGCATTAGGTGAAAGGCAGGTGTACACACTAGACAGGGCACCGGCCCATTTTGACACATATAAAGAAAATGTTGAGTTTATAGACCTGGTGTAAGTTTTTTGATTATGGGGAAAACATAAGTACTGAGAGGCGGTAGTGCCAACCACACCACCAATTTTTTGGTGAAGAGAACCAAAAAAGAGTTGTTGTTTTTTTAAAAAGAGTTTTATAGAGTAAAATAGCAAAAACCTTCATTTTTGTATGACAATGAGTAAACAGTTAAAATTTTTCTGTGATCAGGAGTTTTCTGCTCACATTACGATACATTTCACAATAATTAATATAATATATTTTTTTATATAATTTAAAAAATGAGCTCAACAAGTTTTAATGAAAACAAACAATTGAAACTATGTGAAATTAAAAAATAAAACAGAATTTTAAAAGGTTTAAGACAGTAATTACAAGGCAGCGTCTAGTTTGATTTGTATGAGAGGTGTAACAGTCTTCATCTGCTAGGGGGCAGCAATAACATGTGTTTAGTGCACTCAAAGTAAGAAAGTAACTCAAGTGAGACACTATGAGTGAGAGAAGGAGCTTGTTTTGTACAGTTTGATAATGTTTCTCAACAAATGTTTACTGCAGTAAAGCACCTAAATGATATCTCCCATATCTCACCATACAAATTGTGACATTTTTCTGCAACAGAAGTCACACCCCTACAGTGTAATGATAATCTACATAGTGTAATCCTTAATCTACATGTAAATGGATTTGAGCCATCTCTTGACTGAGGTAATTTATATAAAGTGAAACTGGACCTAGAATAGATGCCTGTGGGACTCCTTTATTTATTTATAATTCTGTAGAATGTCCATTTTCAACTAAAAAACTCCATTCTTCATGTAATTATTGAACCAATTTAGACTCATTTATTTAAAACCCTGCAAAAATGTTTGATCAATGGCTTCAGAATATCAAAATTGAATAAAGAGATTTTGTTAGATATGAACCATTAACTATTTTCTTGGTGCAATGACCCCTCTTATGTGAGCAATCAAAACATCTTTGACCTCTCTCTGTGTTGCAGAGATGTGAGTTTGTAGGAAAAGTCTCAGTCTTTGCTAAAGGTATGAATAGTTGTGTGTAACTTGTGCTCTTTAATTAAACATGCATGTGCTGGTTTCCATCAATAGCCTTAAATCTCTCAGATTTCACTTCTCGGGCTCTGTAGGATTCCTGCTTTAAATATCACTTACGCCCTCAAAATAATCATCTAATTTAAAAACGTAAAGAACAATAAATAAAAATCTCAGCAAAAAGCTTATGAACAATTTAATCACAAAAGAGAAAAGGCAACGGACGGCAATTCTGTTTTATCTCAATTCCTTTATCTCAAAAGCTTATATCTATGTTTTCTTCCAATGTTCTGCAGAAAACTGCTGAGAGGAGAAACAAACTCACTGATGCTGAACTATGGACACTACTGTAAATACTTTCTCATGATCGCATACTCATCAAGATTTGCCATAATCTCATCTGAGATGGACCTCCTTCAATCTTTTATTTGCGCTGCTCCTCCTACTGCCCTCGCTCAATTGTTGGCATCTATTGACCTACAGTACTGTACCAAAGTTTTAGGCTGGTTTGAAAAAATGCTGTGAACAAAGAATACTACTGTTGTATTTCTCAAACATCCTGACCAAATCTTCAGCTCCCTAATATTAAAGGAACCTCTTCCATTCTTCTCTGTTTCCAGCAGACATTTGTGATTGTACCACTCTCCAGCCACAAACTGCCTTCTGTTACAGCAAGATATTTCTAAATTTGAGCCACCACTCCACTAGTTCTTACGTTTTTGTGCATTCTTGATTCGCTTGGCCTTGTTCCCGCATCAGAGGCTTTATATCTACAACTCTTCCATAAAAAGACCAATTATGGACAGAAGTATCTCCTTTTTACCTGGGTTTTTGTTAGTTCAGAGCTGATTGCACTGCTAGTGTAGACTAAATGAGTCTTTCATCTGCTGCAGTTAGCTTTGCCAACTGCGTGCTATGATCCTCAATGATGCCTGTTCCTTTGTGCTTCTTCAAAAGAGCTTGAAAAGCACATCTTGAAACCCCAGTCTGCTTTGAAATCTTTGTCTGGGAGAGATCTTGTTGACGCTTTATAACTACCTTGTCTCTTGTTGCTGTGCTCAATCTTGACAAAATTATCTTTCTCAATCTCACATTTGTAGCAGAATTTGGCTGTTGCTCACTGAGTTATTAGCCTCCTACACAGCTGTTTCTGTTTCATTTATTGACTGGACTTCAGCTAATGTTTGACCTTGAGGTTTATTAGCATGTAATTTATAGCATACTGTTTCATATTATTGGTTGATTGACTATAATCCTAAAAAAACTTGATTTTGTGGTTTTGATTATGGTTTGAAGGCAACAATAGTAACACAAAATATTGATCTTTTGTTTGCTAATTTAAAAAAAATTTGTAATTTGTACATTTTGAATGACAGGTTTTATAAACTATGTGACCTGAAAAGATTTTATTTTTAAGTAGCTGACATAACTTTAAAAAACTTTTACTAATTTTATATGTTGCCTTCATGTGCAGTAAAAGTTACGTTCCACTTTTTCAGAGTAAATTGAAAGCAAGTTAGTAAAACTTTATATTTATAGTTAGTAAATATTTTTTGCAACAGATAGTTTAGCCTCCAAATAAATAAAAAAAATCTATTGCACCAGTTTTTTTTTGTATAGCAAAATGAAATATGTACGTGAAACCACATCTAAAGATAATATAAATAAAATGAAGAATCATTTTATCTTGACGTCTTCATCTAAATACTAAAGGGGATTTAAGAAAAAGTTTAAAAAAAATTAAATAAAAAGTTTATTTTAGTTTGCCAGTGGAATTGTTTCTAAAAAATAGCGGTGAAGCCCTGATTTAAAGTTTTAATTCATCTGTACACAAGAGTTATTCGATTCAGACCAAATGTTTGGTCATTTCTAAATAAAGTCAAAATAACACATTGCTCTTGCTGATATTTTAGTTTATTTTTAGTTTAAAAGTTTCTGAGATTCTGCTTGTAAATACAGATTACTGCTACTGGCAAAAACACTCTTTCTCTGTATATTAACTTGTCAAACTCTACACCACTGAGCATTTAACTTTTCAGAAAGGGAACAAACACTTTCTGAAGCTTCTGCTGATTATGGGCCTTTAAACAATGCATTTGTGCTAAAGTTTTGTGCTTCATGAGGAAAATAAGTGCTATTGTTATTTTAGACTATTGTGAGTGAATTGTAAATGGTATTTTTAAAAATAAATATGTTCGTGTTTGATAAATAACATGTTTGAGTTATGCTAGGTTCTTCCATTCTTCCAAAAAGTTGACAGAGTTGACTGATCTTTTCCCATTTGTTTCAAATGTGTGTGTATGGCAGATAAAAATAAATAAACAAGCAAAATAACTGTTAATGCTTGTATTCTGTAAAACATAAACGTTTTGATAATTCATTGTAAAGCTGTTAAATTTGTTTGAAAATTTGAAGCTGGCTTCCTGTGCATTTATGAAATTACTTTGCTCCAAAACACCATCAAAATTGTTTTGCGCATGATTTATTCTCATTATGCATCTGTTAAAACCAAGTGAACCAAAATTGCTTTAAACATGTAATTTACATATAATAGAAGACAATTTCAAAGGAATTCAACAAAACACCTTTCAGAACATCGTCTTCTCTGATTGCGCTCATAGATACTGTATAGACTTCTGTGGTAAACCAGTTTATTCTTTAAAATACTTTTTCTCTGAATGAAGTAAAAGCTTCAGTAACCCATTCAGTTCAATGTGGAAAAAGTTTGAGAGTAAAAATTCTTTCTGACCTTGAACGCCACCGGCAGGGTTTTGTTGCACCTCCAGTGAGACGGCAGCACCGAGCACAGAAAGTTGGGGCTGTCCGTGCGCACCAGCTCGGCGGGGTGGTCCGCGATGATCTCCGCCATGCTCCGGTTGTCGTGACCGCGGAGCCTCGGGAGAACAGCGCTCGGCTCCGGCTGCGCGTCGCTCATCTTCCCTGCCACCGGCTGGAGGCTGCTGCTCGGCGGGCTGAACCGGCGGTTACTGCTCGGATCTACCGGAATGCGCATCACAAGAGTGTCAGTTAAAGGTAAGCAGACTTTACGGTGAAAAAAGTATCCGCTCAGAGCGCGAAATGGTCAAACGAGTACGGATCCTCTTTACGCACGGGTTTCACGCGCTCCCACTGGTGAGTTTGTGAGGAATAACTAATTAGATGTGTTCTTTGAAATCAAACATGATTTAACAGCCGGATTAAATCCGAAATAAAGGTGTTCGCCTAACGCACAGCGCTCGTTCGGGTTACTGCGAGCTTCGCGAACGCATCGACATATACCCAAAAAAAGAAAGTTAAAACTTTGGCAAAACTCCGCAAGATCTCTCTTTCTCCATCCCGAGACTCGGTGAAGGGTTAAAGCATGTTTCCAGAGGTTGTGGTCTGTGAGAAGCCGCAGGGTTCTCGTCTCGTTGTGTGGTTTGTCTGTGGTGTGGAGGCAGGACTCGTGCGCTCAGGTTTTTTGTGGTTTAAATATAGAGATGCAGATCGAAGCAGGAGGATTATTGGGCCGTCAGGAGCCTCGAGCATGGGAAACGTCATGTCTCCTGGACGTGTTTCGTGGAATCAATGCTTGAATTGTTTAGACCTTTTGATCAATCCAGAATAGATTTTTTATTGATCTAAATTTCTTCACCAATTTTGAAGAAAACTGACGAGTGTAATGGCTTACAATCATAATAAAATAATAAAAATTAACTTTGGTTTTCTTTTAATTGAAAAAAAAAAAACTCATAACAATTTCATCGGTCTTAACGAATGCTTGAGGTTAACTGAGGACAATATGGAGTAAACTGTGACCAAAAGTGACCATGCAGTGACTGGCAGAAGGGTGCACAACCTTTAGCCCAATTTGACATTTCTCCATAGCTTGAAATAAATGGTTGTGGAAATGAATATGAAAATATGAATCTGAAGAGAGGGAGAGAGAGAGAGAGAGAGAGAGAGAGAGAGAGAGAGAGAGAGAGAGAGAGAGAGAGATGACTCATATCCTATTTTCAGTGAGATAAAGAGCTCAAACTTTAAACACATTTCTGGACCTCTCTATATTACGCCATATTAGAATGCACACCTTTTATATTATGATATACAGGCTTTCATTTATGAGATCTGTTTTGAACAACAATCAGCTATTGAAAGGCTTGCACTATTATTTTAAAAAGTTATTTGAATTAAAAATAAATGCCTTAATGGAAATGCAATGAATGGTAGAATACAATTCAAAACTTTGAGACAAAATGTAGAGAAAATATATTCGGTTAAATAAAAAAATAAAGAAATGATGATATAAATAAAGAGTTAAAGAATTTGTGCATGGTAGGCTAATCAGAATCTAATTTTGATATATATAAATCCGTAATTAACAGAAGAACCATAGAACAGATATATCAAGCGCGAGCAACTGAAAAGAAAACTACATTACCCACGATCCCCCTTTGCCCCGCGTGACGTCAAATTCACACGCGCTGGCAACTGTCTTCATCACAGACGAGTGCCTGGCAGTTTGTTCACGCGGATGGAAAATAAATATCGTAACTTAAGGTAGATACGAGTACTTACAAAGACACTTTAGAGAAAAAAATGCTGTTTTTAGTGAATCGAAACGTGATGCTATTTCAATCCACGACAGTATATGCTCTCTGTTCTTTTCTGTTTACATTGTGTTCCAAACTGCTTTTTATGATGTTTAAAAGATTTTACAACAACATAATTACAACTTTTTGTAATTCGCATTTACAGATTTGACGTTCTGTCACCGGAAAGAAAACTAACAATGTTTTCCAAGCAAATTCAGAATTAACTTTCGAGTTGGAAACTCGAAAAAAAAAACTTAAACAAATGAAAACTCAAGAAGAAAAAATCAAGATTAGGATCTATACAATTTTACGTCACAATTTTTGCAGCCTTTCTTGAATAAAAACAGGAGCATGTGAAAGTAGCATGTGAAAGTAACATCTCATAATTAATGCTGAAAACATTGAATCTATCACAAGTTTTTATCAGTACATTAAACATTTAAGTGTAAAATGCTTTTCAGCAATTGTGGTAGCCCTACAGAAACATGGTTGAGAAATGAGTGAAAATAACTCTAGACTCCTTTCCCAGTTTTTCTGATGTTTGTTGTCTCCTGTTTAAGTTGTTACCCTCGATTGCTGGAAAGACTGGCATCAAATGATGATGTTAGCACTTTATTGATGGAAACAGACTTGCTAGTGATGTCTTTAAGCTTGTTCAAGTTTCCAGAGTCATCTTTTTGTGCGTTTACACTCAAACACTCTTATGCTGCCTCACACACACATCTGAAGATGATGGAGAATTTAATGTGCAAACCTCCTTCCTGTACCGATTGACGCTGGGAAGCCTTTAATCCATACATTTCAGAGTGTGAGATGGATTTGGCATGATTTCAGCCTTTGTGAGGTGAAGACGGTGGAGGGAAATCAAACTTCCAACGGCTCCCAATCACATTTGCCACTTCATTAAAAAAGACACACTATTAAGTTACATTTCCTTCTTCTCTGGTGGCGGGCGCCAAATATGGTTCAGATTTTCCCCGTTATGATGATCGTCGTTAAATTTATGAGACAGCTGAGTTGGGGTAATTGTAATTAATGAAAAATAGAGTGCAATAGAGATTGAAACAGTATGTGGTGGAAGATTGGAGCTGGAAGTCTGTCTGGGATGAAGGAGAAATGAACTTGCCGCAGGTCTCTGAATGCTGGTGTTTGTGGTCTTTCTTACAGCCGCGCTGTAAAAACCTCTTTCTTTAAATGGTTTTATGTCATCAAGAAAACTCAAGCATTTTTTTTTTACTTTTCTTCCTCAAAGATGGTTCAGGGGTTTCTTTTGGAACAAGTTTGAAAGTAGACACTGAACGAGTTAAAAGAAGGAATAATATAATAAATTTTATTATATTTCTTCTATTGAATTTTATTTAAGAGACAAACTATGTTTTTTTAATAATTAAATCAAAATAAAAATCTGAGTCAGCCATTGATGGAAGGGATTCTATTATTAAGTTTTATTTCTATTATCTTATATAATTTATTTGGGATTTGAAGATTTTGAATCCCGCTGCGCTGCAGATAGGCATTGACAGACCCCGTGACCCCAAAAGGGAATAAAAATGGGGTTAAAAAATAAATGATTTAACTTTTCAAGACATGCAAATGTCAGAATTGAAAGACTGTAGTTAATGAATTTGAGATAAAAAACTGAATTGAAAGATTTTATAATCCTTACCTTTGAGATTAATTAATTAATTGTTTTTTTTTTTTGTCAGAATTGCAAAAAAATAAAAGATGTTATGTTTTTGTATTTTTTTTTGTTTTTAAATAAAAAAAAAGTTTTTGTTTTGGTATTTCATAGTGCATACATGGTGAATTCATAGCTGTAGGATATAAAGTAAAAAGTCCGAACTTACTAAAATAAGGCAAAAAAAAAGTATATTCAAAATTTTCCCACAAATCCCACAAACATACTCACATCTTTGAAAAGATGTTTTAAAATAAAACCTGAAGTTGGCATCTAAAAGTTGATCTATATAAACAAAAGCAAGAAAGACTGAGTCCTGTGAGTTTAATTACACAGAGGAAAATGCAATAAATAGAAAATCTTGCTTTTCTGTTGGTTCAAAGCCTGCTGCATGCTGAAGTAATCTTGATTCGTTTACCACATCTGAATTCGTTTTTGCCGTGTATATGGCCACCATCTGCTTTCACGAGCTTTCATCCGACTGAGGGGGCGAAAACAGAAGGAAATGTAACGCCGGGATGTGTTTATTGAAGAAACGGGGCTCTGCTTTTTTTTGCTTTGGTGACACTTTGGAACATTTAGCTTCATGTCGCTTCTAGACTGAATTTAGATTTATTCTGACTCTGATTAAAGGAGAGCTCTTCTGAAAAATGACAATTCTGCCTTTATTTATACACCTTCATGTCGTTCCAAACCCAGACGCTGTTGTTATTCTTGTGGAACATAAAATGAGAAGTTTTGAAGAATGTCAGGGCTGCTCTTTGAAGCCATTTAGGATGGATGCTGTTAAGCTCTCAACTGTTTAAAGGTAGTTCTTGTTATTTGTGCGGCATCTTGAGTCATTTAAAAACTTCCTTGTCACTGTTTAGAAATCCCTTTTTGCTCTGTAAATATTTAAAGTGGATTCTCTTTGGTTTTTATCCTTTATAGATCAAGAGTGAGGTTTGGGCTGTGTATTGGACAGTACATTATGTACGGTAATTTCTTATTGTTTGAATTGGAGGATATTTATGCAGTGGAACGCAAGATTAGCAGTGTTTAGAACCCCAAAACATTTTAGCTGTGATCACACTGCGCAGTTTTCAGAGTTGCCTCGTCACAGATCTTTTCACACTGCACTGCTTGCAGCCACAGATGTATTCAGCGATATCACGATAGATCAGTGACAGGGCACTCTATAAAGAATCACTGACATTGTCGACCCATGTCGACAAACTACATCTCATAACCAAACACTAGCCAGAAGTTTCTTGAAAACTATGTGTGAAAGATTGGAGTGCAAGAGTGAGATTATTATCAAAAATGGCAGAGTGCAAGTTTTATTTTATTTTTTTTATTTAATTTCTTGGGTCAAAAAAGACCTAGAAGAAACACCCTTGAACAAACACCATTGTTGAAATGGCTGTTTATATTGTAACCCCACCCCTATTTCTTTGGATGCTCTTCTCTCATTTGCTGCAGATTATCACAAATGTTATTTTCAGTCAGAGCACATTTCATACTGCACAACTCTGAATCACAGACAGCTCGAAATATTTAGTGTGCCAAATATCTCATTACTCAGCATTGACTCTTAGATTGCATCAGTGCGAATGCAGCAATGACTGAATGCAGGCAGTGATGCAGTGTGAAAAGATCTGCGACTCGACTACTCTGAAAATTCTGCAGTCTGAGCTAGACTTTACTCTTATATTTAAAAACCAATAAAAACAAGCAAATGTAGTGACTATCTTCTAAAAAGAACCTGCTTTTCTTCAGAGCATGACAGGTTTTCATTCATTACCCAATACTGTAACTTTATAGTTACTGCGTTTCCATTGACCTGTTTTTGTGCGTATTTTGGATTAGCGCAAAAAACCCTGGATGATAACGCCAAGATACATTTTGAAAAGACAATGCAGCAACTGAGTAGGTTATACCTTTTATCCAATAAGAAAAATGTGTATAAACTATGATCGAAACACATTTACCAAATAAATCCTAGCATGCGCATCAAAAAAAAAGTTACGTGGTTCAACGTAAAAGCTAAAATCTGTCATCAAAGTGGTTCAGGATTATCACCTGCCAGAACTGTCTTGACCGCCTGAGGTCCCAAAAAGCAGTCTCCCGCCTCCATGACATGACTGCACATACTGCGTTTTGTCCATGTGTTCTAAAACGCAAGTTAATAGCCACATATTTATAACTTGGTTGGAAACATCGCTTTATTTGCAAATATTTTAAGTGTTCTATGGATACATTTTATTCACATCTTTGGATGGAAACATGAGTAGCTTTTCCAGTCAATAAGGTCCTTGATGTCATTCATACAGTTTAAAGCAGAAGAACTCGTAAAGCCTAAAAAATATTTGGATATAAAAATAATTTTTTCAACCATTGAGGTTGAGTAAACTCAAAGATTCTTTGCAGCTGGTTACCTCAAAATGTTTACAAAAATTTTACCTTAAAATTTAAAGCTTTATTCTTTTATATGCTACCCTAATCAGAGATTTAGTCAGATACATTGTATTTTTTAGTAAGAGACAATATTAGTCTAAAAGTTATTAGAAAATCAATTAAAAAAATGAATAATAATTTTTATTGGTTTATGCAAGCACTATTTTATCTGCTGCATTACTGACAAAAATTATTTTAAATGATCAGAGTTGAAGGTCTGTGAGCCCATACACCAGCATTAACAGGGATTATGCCTCATCTACCTGTGAAAAGTGGCGTCCGCTGGGATATATTTGCTATTCTGATCCATAGGAAGCCTGTGGTTTCTGACTGGGGTTGTTCAAACAGAGGTTCATGTTCCATGTCGAGTCACCTGCTCAATGAGTCCTAATGGAAATCTGCACTGGGCTCACAATGGCCTCATTTGAATCGGACAAGCTCCATTTGTGGCCTTAGATCAGCATCCTGTTAATTTGTTTTCTTAGAGCCGGAGGAAGTGTTACAACTCAAACTGTGCATCTAGCTGTGAGATCAGTAGAGCACGAGCAATATTGCTCTGATTTAATACCATTTTCAAGTGTCCATAGAAAACCATTCACTTATGAGTTAATATTTTAAATATTGCTGCCAGTTTCCAAAATCAATTCAGTCACAGAACAGTATTGTAACTGGAAAAACAAAAATAAATAACCATGAAACTTTAACAGGGTTCAAAAAAATAAAATAACATTTAACCATCAATTATAACACCCGACTAAACCAACTGATGACACAAAATAACTCTTAATAGTGGAGCAAAGATCTGAACTTGGACGAGGTGAGATGAGCTATTGCGGCTGGTAAAAGTTATCAATAAGTTCAAAAGTCCATAAATTTGTTGGCTCTGAAAAGGCGTTATTTTGAGAACATGATGTAAAAAGGTGGTGCTTTCAAAAAGAAAGAATGGCATGAATCGAAAGAACCATTTAAATGAGTGATTCAATTATTCAATGACTTACTGTGTATTATTTATTTCATATAAAATCCACCACATCACATAATTCTGCTCCAATAGTGATGCTTGAATAGCAAAATCCACATTTAATCAAAACATGGCTCATTACATTTCCGTATATTCCTAAAACAGGTTTTATAACAATGAAATTATGATCAGCGTTCCGTTTTAAGGTGTATAAAGTTTAGTGAGATGCTTGGGGTTGATGGACTAGCATGTGTTGGAGGTAAGCTTGTGCACATTTATTTCATGACTACATCATGAAATTAATGCATATTTCCAGAGTAGATGCAGTACAGGACCTTAATGGTATCACTGTTGGTGAAAGCATTGTTTTAGATTGGATGAAATTGATGTATTTTTAATAAGGCAGTTTAATGTGGAGCAGATCAAATGCTCAAAGGTACAAAGTTAAACAGACCAGACTCTAAACACGTCTGTGTTTGCTTTAAACTAAACTCTCATTCATCTGCTCTTAGTGGTTTATCCAGCTTTCTTTGCCCATTAAAATCAGTTCAGTCGCTCATGCTAAACAAGGAAAAGTACTCCATCACTATGACCATCAGGCTGTTGATTATGTCCGGATCTAAACACATGGTGCTCGATTCCTCAGGAAACATTTAGGGTTATTTCTGTAAAGTAGCTAAGAGTGGGAGTCATATGTATGGCACATCTTTGAGTGTAGTGTCTGTGATGCCATCCATAGGTTACTGAATAGGGATTGGCTTTTTTTTCTTTCCAATTTTAGTAGATTTCCCAATTTGTATAAGTATGAAGTTGCCTGGAACCTCAAAAATTATTGCTTCTGATTTTTTTTTTACCATTTGATTGTGTTTCTCCGTAATTCTTGAACCATTTTTTTTTTTTTAGAAAGTAATACTAATTTTTAAAAAGAAAGCAGATTATTGAATAATCATAATAAAAAGTGATCATTTGTTTTGAAAACATACATGTACAACCATATTTAGAATATTTGTGTAAATTTAACGAGAGTTGATCAGTTAATCTCCAGCTCAAATGTTATTTGTGTTACAGATGAGCAACAGTGCTGCGAGTCCAATGGCAGCGAGCATTAGCAGCACAGCATCTGGACGCACATCTGTAAGGGCCAACAGCTTCATCCCTGAGCTGCAGAGCATGATGTGAGTGCTTGAACTTTTTCTAAATCCATTATCGATGATAATGCCCTTGATTAATAAACTAATCCAGTTTAATTTGCTTAGATAATGATGTAAGCACCACTGTAAATGAATCTTCATCATATAATAAGATGTTTTTTATGCTAGGTATCCATGCCAAATAATTTAATAAATATTTTTTCTACAATTTGTCAAATTCTTGATAAAAATTGTGTATTTTGACTGCTTAAATCAAAAGATCAGTATAAGAACTCTTATATCTAAAAATTTCTTTTTGCCCACGGATTCCTCATTCAGAGAATAACAGCCCTATAAAAACAGGATGCTATTGAAATAACAAAGTCTCCCATTTGGGAGATTGGGGGAGAAGGTGAGGTCAAGGGAGCAATGGAGTATGGAGTAAAAACCAGTGTCATCAACTGGAACAGCCAGGAAAATGATGTCTGGCCTACTACAAGCCCTTCATTTGCTCTTGTGAAATACTAAAGATGGATTAGTACTGACACCTCATTACGTATGGGTTACATATAAGGGTTACATATAATGCCAAACCCTGGCCTGGAAAAATGGGTGGCAAAAAGACTCCTATATTGTAAATAAAATCCCACTTATGGGGACTTTGTTTACATGTGTAACAGTGTTACACATTTATAAGAGTTCTAAATAAAAGTTAACATTTATAAGATAACAATTAAAGAGAATTATCCTCCCAGTGTAACAGAATTGTTACGTTGGAGATGGAAAATATCTGTAGAAGTGAGGGGGAGAACCTTCACGGAGGTCTCTAATTGAGATCACTTGTTCGTATAAACTTGAGGGAGCTTTGTGGTTCAATGAGAGAAGTGTGTGCTCCTAAAATTAATATTAGGCTACTGTTCAACTCTCTTAAGCAGCTTAATATATCTCTCCCATGGCAATGTCTGCTTTTATTAGTGGCAGACCAATAGCAGTTTTGAAATTAATCTTTGAGCTGAAGAGCAAGATGGCGAGTAATAATTAAGATTAAAACTAAAGACCAGTTTTGAAGAGGAAGGTCTCTTTAAGGGTGACTGGGCTTACTTGCCTCTCTGTCCTTTCAGATAGAGATATGAACGATAATGAACACCCTTTATTAAAAACAAATGCACTCACTTGTTCTGGAGCACAGGCTTTGCAAACTGTGCATTATACCTAGGTCCGCAAAAGGTCTGATGTGAAATTATCTTAGAAAATGACCAGCATTGCAGTTGGGCACCAGGCAAATCATCTCCTTCATTCATTAAATGTGTCCTCAATGATTCAGATTATGGAGGATATTAGCATAGTTCTTATGTCCCAAGGGCACCACACAGATTTTTGAAGCCATGGCTGCAAAAGTCAAGTCAAATTTATTTAATATAGAAGCTTTAAAGCAGCATCACATAAAGAGGAATGTTTCGTAGATTAAAGGACTCTTCACATTTTCAATACAAAGTTTTGTGCGACAACGCACCTCGATCGAAAACCATAGTGGTGCCAATGAAAAAAGTTTCGGCTGCCGTATTGGATCCTTTTTTGCAATGAGAATGACCAACGAAAGCTTGCTCATCTCACATGTTAGCAACTTCCCACACAAAAGAGGAAATAAATTGTGCTCCACAAAACTTTTAACTTATGTGTTAAAAAGTTTAAAGTTTATTTTTAGGTTTATGGTGTTTTATCTTGAAATTGTCAGTTTGTACCATACAATGTCTACCTCATTTCTTTGAATATTAGAAAAGTCACAATAATATTTCACAACTATTTTTCTCTTCGATGGATTGGTGACCTGTGCAAGGTGTACTCCCGCCTCTCGCCCAATGTGCGCTGTAAATAGGCACCGTGACCATAAAGGGAATAAGCTGGTTGGAAAAAGAATGAATGAATAAACTTATTTTCTAAAAATTAATTGCACGACCCCAGCTAATCAGGATCAAGAATTCATAAGCAAAATTGAAATTAGTTTTAAGTTACCTATGTTCATTTTTAATGTTAAAATCCTCTGAAAGAGTGCTTTCTTTGTCCAGAACTGTCTATGATGCTTGCACAAGGTGCTAAAGACAACACAGAGGGATTAGAAGGACCCTTGCTCTGCTTTTTTGTTCTCTGCGAATCTGAACAGCTTCCATTTTTTTTACTCTGAAATCCCCATCCAGTTAAAACACATTTGTTGTACTCCAGGAAGGAAAGTTTTATCTGTTATGAAAAGCATTATAAAAGTTTTTCCAAGAAAATGTAGTGAGCATAATTATATTTTATGTAACTAATAAATGTGTTGCAATGTGACAGGGACAACTGCAAATCAGCTGCGTTCATATTTTGACAAAATTAAAATTTAATTAAAATTTATTTAATTTTATTTTTGTTGCAGGTCGTGTCTGGTTTGTTATGGTACGGGTGGCCTAGAAAAAGACACGCAGGTGGCTTTTTAAATCATTGTTTATTCTAGTTCTTTAACCTCTAATACTACGATCATTTCATGGTGAAGAAGTAGAGACATTCATCCATACATTAATACTTCTAAAACCCAAAACAAGTCAGTCTGCTGTTTTCAGATGTCCATTAAAAATGACGCGCGCTATTTTGTGTTTATACCTGTAATTAGTGGCTAAGAGCAGAAAACATCTCGTAATGAGCTGTTTGTGAGCCCCTTCGTGGCAGACTAGGCTTTTCTGAAATTTCTGTTTTTCAATAATGTTTTTTTGTCAACAGCAAAATCACCATTTCTACAAAATTAAGTACACATTTATTCGGGCTATTGTATCAAATCTCTAGTATTTTGTAGGTCTCTAAGTTTTTTTTTGTTCTTTTCAGTTTTACTGTCCAATTTTGTATAGTGTGTATGGACTATTCTGCAGGCCGATTGTTATTTTGTTTTAGTTTGCGGATGTTTTTAGCTTTCCTCAAGCTCTTTAAATGCATTGTGAAATTAATCCACGTAGAAAGGCTCATTATAATATAAGATCGCAATTATACATTATACTGTGAAAAAAGCAGCTGATGGAAAAGGTTCTTTGTGGCAATGAAGCTAAGGGAGGCACTTTAATTTGCTCCAAACAATTAGCTGAACCTCGACCACTTACTGTTATTAAATTTGACAGTACTATTCAAAGTTGACGGGAAGAGCTGTGTTCCTGTGTCCACCCTCTTCAGCCACTCAAGTGCTGATCATAAAAAAAAGTAGTAATGTACAAATCTAAAAACCCATGTCTTGCATATGTTTGTGACTTCAGCTACAGTCCACTCTTTGTGAATCACCTCTACCATTTGAAAGCGTTTTGCTTCACAATCCTTTATAGAGTTTAGTTATCCCCTATTTTACCTCATTTTTTTCTTCCTTTCACCTCTCATTATGTTGCTTTGACACCGAGCCAGCCTCTCTTGCAATGGTCTTTTGTGTTTTGCCCTCCTTGTGCAACGTGTCAATGGTCATCTTTTGGGCAACTGTCAAGTCAGCAGCCTTCCCCATGGTTTGTGTAGCCTAAAGAACCATACTGAGAGACAACGTAAAGGCCTTTGCAGTTGTTTTTTTTCAATAATTATCTTATCAGTAAATTAACCAAATAACTGTTACATCGGGTTTCTTCAATATGGAACTGGTTCACAGTGTTCTGAGAGACTCAATTTGGTGTTTTTATTAGTTGTCTGGTAACAAAATTAATAGAAATACAAACTTGAAATATATCAGTATGGTTTGAATGAATGATGTATGTTTACATTTTTGAATAAAACTTTTCATGATAATCCAATTTTATGACCAGCACTTGTACAGTCAGCCACCACAGGACCTGAGTGAAACCATGCTCTGTTGAATAGCAACCTGGAAGCATGCAGCAGTCTCCGTGGATAAAACATTAGCAAAGCGTCTATGTTTTCAAGGCCCCTCTGGTGTTTTGATAAACTTGGAAAGGGCATGCAAACATCACTAAAGAGCTGGCACTGACTCCATGGTTAACCAGGCTGGTATTTGGGACTGAAAAGAAGACCTCGTCACTATTTAAGATTTGTTTGCTATAGATCGTCTCTAGTGATTGAATCATCTCTAGGGATCTTACACTGAGTTTCTCATGAGACATGAAGAAAAAAAGCTAAAAATGGGAAAAAGGAATCCAAGAGTATAAAAAAATAGTATTCAAATGAAAGAAACATACATTAAATTAGTAACATGGTCCTGGTAAATGTACAGACAGATTCCCCTTTAAACATGCATTCAATTTATCCAATAAGGTCAGTTTTAAAAAATATGTTTTCTGAATTTGTTTAGTGTTTTTGGTAGTTGGATCTTCAGACTATAAAATAATTTTATAATGCTTTAAATCACCAAAAATTATTTACATACATCATAATGGGTTTAAATGTTACAATCTCAATGATCCAAGTCCGAGTTTCGTTCTGTGGTTCACTGAATTATTTGTTTAATTAAGTTTTGAGTTTTTGTGAGCTTTTTTATTTTGCTGTTTTCGACCCAATTTTGGCATTTTTTCCTATTTTTGATCCAACATTGAATTTCTTTCTTTTTGTTGACCCATTGTTGGAGTTTTTACTCAAGATTGGAGTTTTTGTAATATAATTTCACTCTTAGTTTAGAGTTTTTGCAAGCAGTGATTGAGCTGAGATCAGATCTTTTTGCCAGATTTGAGTTTTTACCAGAAATGTTTTGACGCAGTCCTGAAATGGATTCTTATAAGTTGCCACTTTTTACCACAATTTGTGCAAACTGAGATTTGGTTCTTGTGTTTTTATATTCAGTTTTAATACACCTAAGTTTAAGTAGTTTTAAGAACATGACTATGACGATGATGAACTTTTTTTTACATTCTTCAAGTTCTTTGTGGCAACTGAAGGTGGTAAACTAAAGAGGAATTTGCTCTGGAAGCCAATATTCAGTTCAAGACGTTAAACTGGAATAGGTTGATTTGATAGATCTATCTTTTCGTTTTTGGGAGCAAGAGATCAGTTCCTTGATGTTCAAAAAAAAAAGTTTATCTCATCTATGCCAGTAAACGGATATAGAGAAGCTAGTAAAAGTGTGCCTACTATTGTAAAAGTTTTGAATAGATTTTTGAAGCAAACTAGGCCGGGACTTTAACCTTGTTTGGAGACAGCTGTAGCAACGCTTCACTCTGTGCTCACTGCTTGCATCAATATTTAAGCATCCTCAAATTACCATCACCGCATTTAAATGTCTTTTTCGGTTTCCCCTCACATTAATTGTGTTCGCATTTGCACTCGGAGGTATCATGTTTATTAATAAGACGCATTGTTATCATTTAGATGTCATGAGATCGTTGAAGATCTCTTTTTGGCCTCGTCAGCTCAAAGTTTATGGAAAGCTCTGTTTTTTTTACATAACTTTTAAACCTCAGAAACATCTTCTTTTGGAGATTGGTCTTTAGATGAGGTCTAATGCATATTTAACAGCGAGGAGGATCGTTTTAATAGGCAGTGTCAACCTCGGTGAGGGAGTCTCTCTGATTAATTTTACATAAGCTCCATCCTTTATTCTCCACTGAGAGGCTGCAGTTTCCCCAAAGCATTCAGTGATGTACTGAAACAGCTTTACGAGAGATTCTGAGCCGTCTGTGAGCACATGAGACAATGAAACAGGAGCCGTGATGTCTCCTTCAGTAACTATAGCTGAGAATGCCGTCAGAGGATGAGTCAACAGCCTCAATCTCACAAACACTGCTGTCCTGGGCTTAATTCTTAATGACTGTTTTTCTGCTACAAGCTTTAACTCACCTCGTGCTTGGAGTCTAAACACCTATTAAATATTCGTCTTCAACAGTTTGCGGCGTGGAGATAATCACAAATTGATTTAATTAGAAAATGTTTCCCTGGGTCGAAACTTGAAGTACATGTTTTGACTGAAGGGATAATGGACGATGATGCAACAGATTATCAAATGTAATTAAGCATGTAATTGTGGAGGGTCTGTCTACAGACACAGTGCATGGCGCAATCCCAGCTGTTCATGGATAACATAACAAAATACAAAAAGGCATAGTATTAAAGAACATCCTCAAAATATTAAACATATAAATCCAGAGAAATCTCTGCACGCACCAGTGCATGTATCAGTCACAGCGGCTGTTTTGAATTAAGTAGAAATGGTGCAACCCAGCTATTGTTTAAATTTGATTTCAAGTATAGTGTGTAGGTTTCAAAAAGATTATCAGCACTATGGTTTTGGTTTTAAATGAACATTTAAATGAAGAGTTATGAATTTGCGAGGCAATTCAAATTAAAATATCAGAAATCGTCTTTGTTTCCTTTTACAGACACCAAATCAGTGCCGTTAAGTGGTGAAATGAAGGACCAACCCTTTGAAGTACATTACTTGGTTTTTCAAATTTTTGGCGCAAAACAAAGCACAGTGGAACAAAAATGGCTTTTTTTTTTTAAATTTATACAATTTTCACATTGTTTTGACCGTGTCTTTTTTTCGGGGGGTTTTCAGATTTTTTTATTTAGTCTTAATACTTGATTTTTGTTATAAAATGTAAAAACTGTTTATTCTCAAACTATTAGATTTTTGCAGTGAGAAAATGACCAATTCTCATATTTTATTTTTGTATAATTTCAGGATTGCTGTGAAATTATTGTTTTAAAGATTTGTAAAAATGAAGCTGGGGTTATACAAAAAAAATTATATCAAGGTTATGTTCA
Organism: Danionella cerebrum; assembly: GCA_007224835.1. NCBI lineage: Eukaryota > Metazoa > Chordata > Actinopteri > Cypriniformes > Danionidae > Danionella > Danionella cerebrum. Next base: position 339,003 of record SRMA01026957.1, on the reverse strand, counting down.
CATGTATTTAAAAAAATGGTAGTACTGTTTTTCAATCAAACAAGAATGGTTTGATTCAGACAAAAACCTCAAAACAATATCACATTGTCAGGAGAGCACCAATTCAAAAGGTGCAGCCAGGAGTCTTCACTCATGTACCTTTAGACACATAATATTCCTAATCCATAGGGTTTCGATTCACCTCTGCAGCTTTAACAGCTTAACTCTTCTGTGGAGATGTTCCACAAGGTTCAGGCATGTGTAATTGGAAGTCCTTGCTCATAATCCTTTAATTTATTCATCCCAAATCTCAGTTAGTTTCAGGGCTGTCCTTTGCATGTGGTGATGTGTGGCTTGGACGCAGCTGCTCAGCTATGGAATCTCACTTCATGAAGCTCTCTATGCTCTGTTCTTGAGCTGACATGAAGTTCAGAAGTCTTAAGAGATTGGTTGCAGAATGGGGTCAGTAGTTGTGAAGATCACTCGTGGTCGACAATCAATGTGAACTCTTACATAAACACAGAAGACCAGTACTAGATAAAAAAAAATGTATGATGTTTTTAATGTACACTTTAATATTTAATATACAGTGGTACCCCGTGATACGAATATAATGCGTTCCAGGGTGACGTTCGGATCTCTAATAACAAGTATTACATGTAAAATGCCTAATCCGTGCAACGGCTCTCAGAAACTACAGTATAAGTAGGTGAAAAAAGTGGAAAACCAGAGAAAAATCAAGTAACGTTTTTTCAATCCTTGAATCTACACATTGTTAATGTAATAAATGGTAATAAAACACACGCAAAATATGTAATACGTACACAAATGTGAAACCTTACCTTGAGAGTGAGGCGATGTGTCAGAGGAGGTGGAACAGGTGGAGGAAGACATTACGGCACCACGGATCAAAGTTAACTTTCTCAAGATATTTCACGGTTTCAAGCACAAGCATTAAGAATGCCGAGCATGTGAGAAGGGATGGAGAGAGCGCTTCTGAGGACACGTCACACAATTTCTCTAAGTTTCGCTACAGAACAGCACTTTCCACGTTTTAAACATAACTTTTTTTGACTCTAACATTTGTTATAGTACATTATCGGTAATCTACATTTAATGTTTCGCTCAATTTAAAACGGATTTAAAGTGTTTTAAGGCGAATCAGCCCCTTAAAGCACACTTTCTTCCAAGGGAGAAAGGAGCGCCAGGACCGGGAAGCGCAGCACGACGTGAGACAAACAAGTGGAAAATACAGCAGAAATGTTTGTTAGCGTTCGTATCTCGAATTTTTCTTCGTATCTCGAAGCGAAACATTTCCCCCGAGACCTTTAGTATCTCGAAGCATCCGTACCTCGGGGTTCCACTGTATGTATTTAAATAACATTTTCAATATAACATGAACATGTGTAAGCGGTGTAAAACCCTTTTTGTGGATGTAAAATTGACATGTAACAAACATCAATAATAATTGGTATAGCACATTTCCAGACGGTCAAAGACACTTTTAAGATTTTCAGAGCATTATTCATTCACTCCACATTCACACACTGGTGGTGATAAGCTATACCTTGGTAGACTTCAGCTGTCTGACAGAACGTGGCTGCCATTTAGTGCCTATGGACTCCTGCCAATGGGAGGACAATGGGAAGTGGCTTGCCCAGGGCCACAATGTCAGAATGGACCTGGCATGGATCAAACCACCACCCTGCCAGTTATAGGACGACCAACTCCACCATGACACCACTTGCCGACCAGTGCCATCTTATTAAAGGCAAGTTCTGCATTAGCAGTGACTAATTAGTCTTGGTCATTTGTGTGCCCCTTTTGTCTATTCTATCTATGAAATGTAAGCAAAGATGGCATCAAGCATTGTATTTGAACCTCTTGTTGACTCAGATAGTGATTCGAGCTCACATGTTTCTCTTTTAGAGGCTTGCTGATGAAAGCTATGCAGTGTTATCGCTGCTATTGAGTGCCTTGAACAATTCCTTTTATTAAAAAAAGTTATAACTGAAAATCCAAATGCCTGAAGATCTTTAAAATCAATCTGTGCAGTGAGCGTGCTTCCTTTCAGCTTTAAATCACAAACAGACAGCAGATCTGGATACTGTAGAATCAAACTCATTGTGTCCCGTGCTGCAGATATCTGATCCCCTCAGGTCTCTGTGTGTGTGATTGCTGTGGTCAGGTTACGCTGCTGGTTCGAGAAGGGTATTTTCTCCTTTAAAGCTAATGTTTACATGTCCACGTGCGTGGGCATGAGTGTGTTTGCACGCTGCTCACACTCGTAGCTGGGCTCGTGTACTTAACGCTGACGTACTTCTTGGTGTAAGAGATGAAAGATTGAGACGTGGTGTCATTTTCATCGCTGTTTTTCACTTTCGTCACTCTCTTGATAGATTTGTGTCGTTTTAAGCCAGGGATAGACTCAAATAAGCATTTGCGGCACTGTTTTAGCTGTTTCTTACATGTTTTTAAAGCAAACAGTTTTGCAACCGTCTTTTATTAAATAATCACATTTAGTACTACACCGTTTTAACTGAGGACAACTAATTACATTTCTGCATTTAGCACATACTTTTATTCCAAAGCAACTTACAGATTGGGTGAAAACACAGCAAGCAATTGGTAAATATTTGAGCGACAAATAATTAAACAGTCAAGATAAATAAAACAAAAAATACATTTTTAAAATCCAATAATTGTTTTCATTAGACTTTTTTGGGTTATGGATGCAATCTTCACTCATAGTTAACGTATTAAACATATCATTATACTAATGGTGTGGTGGAGAGCTGCAGAGGTTCGATTGGTTAAGGTTTGGTGGGTTTGATTGTCTTGTTCCAGATGTTTATTTTCTGCTTACAGTTCCTATATTTGTTGCACTGTACATATTTAAATGTCATGTTACAGGCATGTTACAGGCAAATGCCAAACAGACAAATTATTATTACATTCAGTTACTGAAAACAAAGTGTTTATTGGAGTCATGGTACACTTATCAGTGCCACTTTAGATTTGTGCGTCTGTGCCCGTGGTAGATCTTGACTACAGTAATGAACCCTCTACTTCATGTATGAATAATCTAATCCTTGCTGTACACAAGATTCCTCCTCAGGGAGCTCTAATGATCATGATGCCCCTGGTCTCCCTTCTCATGAAAGCACATTGGGCACTAGGTCTAATTAGTGTAACATTAAATATTTGAATACTTCAGAGGAGAAATGGTTAGTGTTGTGGTCAGTTGAGGCCAAAATCCAGCACAACTCAATGTTAGAAGTGAAACAATGCAGAAGCAAGGGATTAACTAGACATTGCTTTCTTAAAATGACAGGCAATGAATACACGTAAGCATCAGACATCAGTGTTTGCAACTTTGCAATTTGTCCCTAGAACAGATTCATGTGATGCAACTTTTGGGCCAGCCAAATGCAATTTTATGTGTGAGGACTTTCAGACACACAAATAACTTCAAACACAATATCTTTACAGGTATAATACATCAAGTAACAGTCAATCTTCATAAAAACACTCTAGAGCAACTCTAAGCAGCAGTGGGTGCTATATGTTATCGTCCCTAAAAGTGACCAAGTAAAGTAGTTCCTAGTACAGAGCAAAATGGGAAAATAGAGTAGTAACCTTAATGATAATTGGTCTATAATATTTTGAGCACTGATGATGATGGTTATTATAATTTTTATTCTTTGTAATTTATCGTCTTATCAAATGAATAATTGAATATTTGCTAGATTACACAATACAAAGAACCAACACATGAAAAAATGTAATAAACAATTTTTTGATTAATTAAAATGTTCAATATCATGCATTAGTTGCTCTGCTCCTGTGCTTTTGATCACAATGCTGAAAAGAGTTCATTTGTAACCCTGTAGAAATATACGGTTATAATATAATGTAATTTAATGTAATGTAATGTAATATAATATATCCTTGCAGTAAATTTTAGAATTATTTTTTTAGGCTTTTTTGCATGTCCCTAGTGAGCAAATAATTATAATTTCATAGTGCAGAGCCTTCTGTGCTTCTCAGCCTGATCCACCACCTAACAGCTGCTCCCTGATTACTTATTACCATGTGTTTTCCCAATTAACCCATCAGCCACTTCACCCTTTATCTCTAAGTTATCTCACCCTAACTGCCTAGTTTCATCACTCCTGAACAAGTGGAATTTCAAAGCATGCATATGTGTCCGGTTTGAGCCGCCCACGAAACATTGTTTAAAAATGAATTAGTTCACTATATAAAATGCATCGAAGCTATTGCTCTCTAATCTACTTTATAGCAATACTGAAGTCCCAAAAATGTACATTTGTTTTATATTGAGTCGTGAAAAACCTCATACATCTGACCTCTCTAATCTGGTGGCTGAAGTCATGTCACGTGATGCGCTATTCCAGGTCAAAGTTTCTCCCTGGCGAGTGTTCGAGCCCTTGTTTACTCTAACCAAGTGTTTTTTATATCTGTGTGCCTGGATTCTGCATTACTGAGTTACTTAAATACTAATGGGAGCGAAACCTACTTTGAGGGTCACCAATTCAGACCACTGAATAGGTTTTTGGACTTTGTGAATAAGCCATAGACCCATACAGAACACTCTGAACCTACTACCAGGATATTTTTTTTTACTGAGACCCAGGAGTACTAAACATTGCACCACCACCACATCCATCAAGAAGAATCATAATTCTTTTTATTCCAATTTTGTCATTGCTGTGATGCTCCGAAGCTCACGGTCCAAGGCAAATCATTTACAATCCGAGCTTTTATAATCCTCCTGCAGGATTTCCCAGTTTATTTCCATCAGCCAATTCTTTAAACGCAGATCTGTCTGAGGCAGCGGGTTCCCTGGCTGCTTTTAAAGATGGTTTGTGGCCACTCTGATGGTTTGTTGACTGGGTTTCCATGTTACAGAAGTAGAGTCTCTCTGAGTTTTGCGACTATTTATTGTTTCCCACTCTCGCTGTTGTGTTTGGCTGTCTGCAACTCCTCGGTTAAGTGTTTGATTATTTTCTAAGAAGTTCCCTCAGAGTTTGGAGGACACACCAATGCTTCTCTTTGCCGTATTGGACTTGAGTGTGGTGGAGAATCTCTGTGGAACGACATTTATTATGGAGCGGTCCTTGGTGTTTTGTTTGGGTTTGGTTGCATTCGAAGTCACTTCTGTTTGGAATTGAACGGGTTCATATTGAAGCACTTGGATTTAAAAAGATTTTACAGTTGAAAGATTTGACGATTTAGATTAGAAAGGGACCATGATTTGCAGCTAATACATTTCATGTGCATCAGGGTTGTGGTATGTTCAATTGAGAGCTGCTAATGAGGGTGTTTGGCTCTTTGTACTTAATGAGAGCTTTACGTTGAGCTAAATATTAAGCACTGCCCTTGTTTACATGAATAAAACGGTATAATTGGGGAAAAAACATATATAAGTGGGAAATGCATATTCACCTTCTCGGATTAGCTCCTATAATTCAGTTCTAGAAGAGGATGATCATTTGTATTTACAAAATCATCATGAACTTAAATGTTAACTGGTATTAAAAAGAACTATGCAACTCAATAAAAAGACTGGATATTAAACCTTTATGGGTTTTTTTATAGACACGTGTTTCTTGATGAGGAACGTACTGTAAGTATTCTCTCTGATCGCTCCATAAGCAATGCTTTGCTTTTTAATTTCCATACATTCCATGCAATATGACAGGGATTTGTTTGGATTTTACATGTTTGTTTATTTTGAATAGCTGAGGTATTCAAATAGGTTTTACATAGATTGTATTTTACATGTGGCTTTGTGTGTGTGAGAGCTGTTTTAATGCTGGAGTCAGTTTCTTCTCTCAGACCGGGCCACTAACTCATAAACTGTAATCGAGGCTTGTTCTACGCTCTAGTTGATTGGGGTTTATTTCCTATTGGATGTTTACTAAAGACTAAATGAATCTCAATGCAAATACAGGACGTTTAAATGTTTGCTTTAGGAGCAGTTATCAAAAAAGGCAGTTTACTCTTAGTCCAGCTTTAGTTTTTTTAAATAGCCACAGTTACGGTTCAGTTTTTGAAGTGCTGGGAAGTAAATACGTTCTCTAAAGTATATGTAAGCATTAATCTTTTTTCAAGAATGATTAAAATTCAGTTTTTTCCACAGTAAATAATGCTTTTAGTATATAAATATTTTTTTACATTTTTCTCTTAATTTTTTTTAGAATTAGTTGAAGTTAATTTGAATGAGATTGAGTTTAGTAAACTTTAACATTTAATGTATATTTTTGGTAAACAAATATAAACAAACAGCTGATTTGTTTTGAGTGGAATGGAATTGAGCTTAATATTTTCATTCATTTTAGATAACTTGTGACATTAAGTATCTTGAACTTATATAAATGATCTACTGATTAGTTTTAGTTCAATTTGGTGATTAATTTGGTTTAACAAAAAGAGTTTAATATGTTAAATGTCATTAAGTTCAGATAACTTGTAAGATTAAGTAGAATAAACATAAAATATAAAGAAGTTGATTTGTGAATGGATTTGAGATTAATACGTAAAGTCAGTTTAGATTCAGTAAGTTCAGATAATGTGTATTAGGCTAAACTCATTATAGTTCAGCTTTAGGATTTAGTTTTATATTTGATGAGGCCAATTTTGAGTCAATTCAATGTCATTAGGTTCAATTAACTTGTACATGTAAGTGGACTGACCTTAAAATTTAAATTAAATAAAAACTGCTAAATAATGTAAATGTAGTTATTTCACATTTTAATTAAATTAGGTTTAATATATTTTGAGTCATATTAATGTCATTAGAACTTGTGAAATTAAGTAGATTTAACTTAAAATATAAATGAACTGCTTTTGTGAATTTAATGAAATGTCTTAAAGTTGAATGCATTATGTTGGGTCAACTCCATTTCATTGAGTTCAGATAACGTGAGATTAAGAAGAAAATATAAATATATGTCAAGAAGCAGCTGATATGTTACACACACAATTATAAATGAATGAATTTGAGTGTAATTTGTTGAATCAATTCAGAAGGTAATAGATTAAACTTAAAATATGAATGAACTGCTCATTTATTTTAAGTTTGATGAGGCCATTTTAGCGCGATTCAGATCAATGATGAGTCAATTCAATGTCAATAAGTTCTTAACTTTCAAGGGAGTTTAAATGTAACGGATCTTAAAATATAACATAAATATTTACTGTTAATTAATTGTTTTTTAATTTAAATTAAGTTTAACATGTTGATGAAATATAAACAAACAAGCATCTTGTTATTAATGAGCTTCAAATGTAATGTGTAACAGCGTTTCTGCAATGTGTCTTCAACTCGCATCCCACACGTGCTTTAAACTCACACAAACACGTCAGCATCTTACTGCAAGATAAATTTTAAATTAAAGAGAAAAAACAGCTAGAAAGGGATATATTGTCCTTGTTTACTCATCATCATTTTCTTCCAGACTGCAAGAAAGCTAGTTTGATTAAATAGTAAAAATATAGTTTAATCCAATGTATGAGATGAAATATATATTTATAATGAGATATATAAAATTAATGTAATAAGGTATTAGCACATTCTTATTTTTAGGAGCGATATTCCTTTAGGTTGAGCTAACAGTTATTTAAGCTTGCTAGCTCAAATCCTAAGCTATAATTTAGGCATGTTCTGTTTGCTAAAGTTAAGTACACTTTTAAAGATCTACTAATGGCATTCTGCTTTCTTGACCCAACTTGGTTTAATATAAATATTTGTTGGAGTTAATATTTCAGTTGTTACAAATTGAATAAAGCAACTCTTCAAGGCTCTGAACTGTGGGACACCTTGTGGTTTCCCCTCCATATATGTCAAAGAACTTGTTTCCAAGTAACAAGAGAAACGAGTAAAATAGAGGAGTGTTAATGTTTGGTGAAATGCTCCTCAAACACACGAGCAGCTCTGTACCTTTCCCGAAAGCAGTGTGTTTTTGTGTGCACGTGTCTCTAATCGACCCTCCTGACTTCTGTGTGACCCGCCGGTGAAACCACAGAGAAATGAAAATAATTCAGCGCCCCACTCACCCCAGAAGAAGTTCTGCTGACACGGAGCCACTGAGCTGAACAGACTGTTGGACGCCATCGCCACAGCTCAGCCAAAAATCGCTCCTCTTCCTCAGGCCGTCCTGAACCCCTGAGTCCTAAACCAGAAGACCAAATCATGCCATGAAGAGTGGGGAAAACAACCCGTCTCCAGTGTAGTAAAGAGAAGAGTGATTCGAGTGTGGTTAGTTGCACTTACCAACTACTTGGGTCTGTGAGACTGAGGTTGACCCGCTGCGATTAACCCTTTCCGCCCCAGTGGCTCCCTCAGGCGTCCCGGGCAGATCTCCTGCACCGCACTTCTGTGGTTCTGTGGTTGTTTGTGAGGGGAATGAGACATTCTCCCAATCCAAAAATGTGTAAGCTTTAAAACACACACTCTTTTTTTCCCTCCCCTCTCTCATGATGGGATGCTACTGGAGAAGCTGGGTCATGTGACAGATGACATCAGAGCAGGGATGAGGTTTAGACCTCTCTCCCTCGCTCACACACGCACTCTCTCATCTGTGGTCCCACGTTTGATGCTATCATCCAGCTCTGAGATGAGGAGCATTGGAAAACCTGCAAGCCTGAAAAGGTAGAGGAGAGCGACATAAAAACAACTGGAAGACTCAAATATGATCTAAAACCAAGTTTTCAAGGTTTTTTCCACAATCCCTGTGTTTGTCTGTTAATCTGAAATCTTTATCTGAGAGGTTTGCAGGGATACTTCATTCTACAAAATTTTGTATAAGAAATATTTAATGGAAAGTGTTACATGGAACATAAAAATGCTAATAAGTTTTTTTTTTCAGAAATTGTACATAATATTCAATATTATTGCATTTATTACCTTCTTTGTCCCGACTTAGTTGAATTGACATGTTACTTACACAAAATAGAGAAGAAAAAAGAGAAATATCTCCAATAATGTCATATTAGTTGAAATGGAAAGATATTTTTATGCACACGGCCGTTTTGTCATCAGAAAAAATTGGTTACATTTAAAAAAAATACACATGAAATTTGTTTGATTCATTACATTAGTCTAATCTAGAGGTGTTGTTAGAGGTTATTCTAATTTCCAAAGGTTATATGTATACATGACCTATATTATTATTAGGTCAAAGGTCCTGAATAAGTGATTAATACAAAAAAATTAAAAACAATAAGTAGAAATTTAAAGTTGTTTGACATGTAGTTCAAAACTAGTGCAAAATAAATGGCATCATGGAACTTTTGCTTATAAAAAAGTGCTGTCAATAGATTAAAAAATGTATTTAATTAATCACATATTTTCTTTGCAATTAATTGCAATTATGATATTGTTTGTAAAAATTTCTTGTAACACAGATTTTCTCATGTAAACAACATACCTGCAATAAATTATCAATATCCTCCAAATTAATTATACATCAGTAGTTCATTGATCACAGTTTACTGATCACAAAACCAAGTAATTGTTTTTTTTCCCTGCACAAAAGGAGAATAAAATTATGAAAAACCTGAATGACATAAGACTTCTTCAAAGGAGGAGGAATAAACTAAACTAAAGAAACTAATGACCAGGCTTTGTTCACAAACTCACTATAGTCACAGGGAATGGGGGGGGCCCAGAATAAGAGATCATGTGACTGAAAACTATGAAACTGTCAGAAAATAAAAATGTGAATATATATATATAACATTGACCACACAGAAATACAAAAAAAAAATGCAACCACGTTAATTGTGTACATTTTTTAAACATGTTAAATATTTGAAATTATTTTCATGAAGTAACACACACTATAAAAATACTCATCACTTATAAAGAACTTTTAAGTCATAAAAAATTGGATCACTTGGATACCAACTTTAAAATGTCTTCAAAACAAGTAAAAATACATGAGATAACTGTCATTGAAAGTATGACTTTTAGTTTAATGACAGTTTTGATGAATTTTTAAACTTTTGCATATTTGTTGTCCTCACCGGTGTTTTGAGGAAAAAGCACTAAATGAGCCTATTCGACATTTGATGCAAATATCAGGCTCAAAGTAGTTTGGATGGAGGAACAAAAGTTAAAAAGTGACAAGTTTTGAAGCTTAAATTTACAACAGGGTCCACCATAAAAACGATCTGAGATGGTCGGAGGCACCCTGAACCAAACTAGTTTGAAAAAGTTGGTGAGAAGCTTCAAATCTTCATCAGTCTTTGTCAGAGGATCTTCATCAAATCTTCATTCATGAAGATCCTCTTGATGGCAGCTCGGTGCATGAAAAATGAAACTTTCTCACACTCTCACTATTGCTGTTTGCATGTTTCTCACCCATTTAGAATTTCTCAGTCACAGTCACACTCTTTGGGTGGTGTTCAGTCTTCACGTGTCTGCTTTGCATAGTAATCGTCTCGTGGAGGAATGACAGTTTGTTTGTCTTTTCTGTTGGATCATGTCTGTCTCTCAAATCTTTACATCATGAGCATTGATGCTGTGTGTCTCAGGTGTTTGTGCAAGAGTTCAAAAAATGTGCTGAGAAATGTATGATTCTCGACCTCCTGGGGCACACAAGGTCATGCAGAGATTGAGCGTTTCTATGTAAATTCAGTATTGCCCAACAGTAATGTTCTCATCAGGTTTCACTGTTCAAATCTTGCATCAAATCTCACTTTTGAATTTTTCATTTATGAAATTTGAGTAAAATTAAGCAACCATTTACAACAACCAGTAGCAAAACCATCTTGCAACATCTAAGAAAGGCAAAAGTATTTAGAGACTGAGCATATTAACTTCATCAGTAACTTGGGCCTGCCTAGCAACTATTTGAATCACCACGGCAACCAAACTAGAGAAGCCTAGCAACCACTACCATCCATGAAACCAAAGGATCAGTGTCGTGAGATTTATTATATAGCTTAAATTTTTCCTTAATGAAAAGATGAGGGATCTGAAAATAAAGAAACTCTCAGCAGCACGGAGGATGTGGTGTGGTTTGAACAGGAAACGTTTCACCCGTTGAAGGCCCTTCCCTGAGTGTCCGAGAACAAGAATGATCAGAGTCTTTTTTGGTTTATACAGTCGTGATGTGTTCCTACACGAGTGTTATATTCAGCACGATACATTTAGAATCATGCTGATTTATTGTACTTATGCCGTGTAGGAGTAAACCAGACTTAAGGCCACATGTACAGTTGACTTAATTTCTGAGCACCGCCCCAATGATATTTGAGTATCTGTAGCTGAAAAACTAAACTCACTTCTTCAACTTTGAACGGCATTAAAATACTTTGGAAGACTCGCATGCATTTGAATTTGGTAAAAAATGGGCTGGGGTACTCCTGAAATCTGCTTTTCCACTTCAGTATTTCTTACTCTCTGTTGACAAAAGTAAACCCCAACAGCTCTTTCTGCTAATTTTAGTATTTTCATTGAAATTTCTGCTTTTATTTTTTCAGTAAAGCATTGGTGGTCTTACTTTTAGCCTGACTCCACTGTGGTCTACAGTGTGTATGTGCCATTCGAACACACATCTTTATCTTGGCACACTTCAGTTCGGACCACACAAGCATGAACGGGGCATTAGATGCTGAGACTTGCTCCTGGCGGCCAGAGGAAGTGTGCTCTGCTGCTTTCAGGAGACGTGATTTCACACCTTCATCAGTCAGAGCTGTTCTGAGGGATTCTTTGAAAGCCTTGCTCAGTTGATGCAATTAGACTCTGTTTGGGTGATTAATTCATTGGCGGAGATTGAGCTTGACCAGGAGGCATGGAATTAATCAGAGGGTTTAAATGGAGGGGATGTTTCTCTTTTTTTGACATGTGAAAATAAGTCTCAGCAGTCAAAACCTTGAAAGATTTTTATTTAATGTCGTTGAGGCTAAATAAGTTCATTTGTTGCTTACGGGAAAAAGTATGGTGTTTGACTGGGAAATGAGGTTGATGCTTTTTTTGGTCTTGAAGTCAAATATTGGTAATAAATGGAAGATTTGTGCTTGTGTACTTTAGATATTGGTGGCAGTTTTTAATCCATATTCAAATTTATCTTAAATAATTTATTTAAAAGAATCACAGTTTGAAATACTTGCAGGACTTGAAACAGAGACGATTTGGATCTCATACTTGTACAGTTGTTGGCTGCCTGTTGCTTTTCCATAGGCTTTAGTGTTGCGTCAGAGGAGGTATTCTCACGCCACCCCTTTCATGACGTAATAAAGAGTGCATTAGGAAATATCTGGAAAATAACAATTAATCCTAAATGCGCCGAAGGACTTGTCTGCTTTTTTTACACATCTTTCCAGGATTGAGATATTTGGTGAGAAGTTGCGAGTGACTGGAACAAACTCAGTGTTTTGTGTGTGTCATTTGCACAGTTCAATGAAGTAAGCAATGACGACTCTCTCCGACAAAGCAGTGCTCACGCATGTCATGCTTGCTTTGCTCATCAAGAGAATGGAGTCAGTTCAGAGCGATGGTGCTCGTTCTAGAACCCCGTTGAAGCAAGTTCCATGAATGGTGTCAGTTTTACAGCCACAACGCCGATGATAAGACGTTAAAACCATGGTGAACCGTTTTGTGTCGTGCAGTGGAAAGTGAAATAATAACGATTTTCTTCATGGTTATGTGATTTACTGATTGTTGTCTGGTTTACTGACTTACTTGTCTACGTATGTTGTGCATGTAGGTTGCAAATACATGTACTGTCAATCTTCCATGGCAGGCGGTGTTATCGCAGTAATCATTTTTGTTATCCAGACAAGAGTTAGCATCTATTTACTTTTCAATGACAAAAGGTTGTGCAGATTTAAAGGTGTTTGTTCATTCAGACGTCACAGGTCTTGACTGAGATCTCACCAACCCTTCGTGGCTTCGGATTGTGGCATACTCATATTGTGAGGATAGCAATTAAACAGAAGAACCTGTTATTTCTGATGATCATCGTTGGTCTGCTGGATTGCCGAGTGCTGTTTGAAGACATTTGTCACAAACACAAGATGTCACAAGAGGCTTTAACGCATCATTGTGTCCTGGTCAATACCAATCTGGCAACATTTTCTTGTTCAGTTCATGCAGATAAAATATTAAAGTAAAGCTTAGCTTCACTTAAAAAACTTTACTTACTAATTTTTACCTTTTCACATTTATAAAGAGCTGTGCCCGGCATCTGAATAGATGATCTTTTTCGTATCTGAAATATGCGTCACAATTCCAAACTACAAAATACAAAATAGCTACAATGTTTATGATCTACTCTAAAGTACACGTATCTGCTGTTTTCCTATAAGAAAATGAGAATCTTTAGTACACTGTGAGCAGTTCCATATTGTTTCGAATTAATTAGTATTTGCTTGTTACTCACAAATAAACTACAAAATAATATAATATATAAATAACATTAATCAGTTAACACAAAACTCTTTACATTTACCAATATACAAATATGAATATGTTAACACAGCTTTTAAAGCGTGTAATTTCCAAATTTTAAGCCATATATTTGTGTAATTTGTTGCTAAAAGGCAATATAAAGGAACTAGTGAGGCACAAATATAAATGGCCGATAACATTTTATTAATTAAAACGTTTTATTAATTAATCAGTCATTAACCACTAGTAATTCCTGAACTTTGAAATAGGGTTTTATATATATATATATATACATATATATGTGTATATATATATGTATGTATGTATGTGTGTGTGTGTGTGTGTGTGTAATGACTTAATAATAGAAATTCACCACAAAAGCAGGCAGACTTTCTTTTAGTTTCTTATAAATGCAGATAGACATGAGATATTGTGGAAGGAAATTATCCAGAGCCTTTTAGAGTTTACCATGGCTCTGTATGATGCATTGCTAGCTCTTCTGGAGCCACGAATTAGAAAGTTTCCGTGAACTAATTGATCCTGAACACACCAAACTGAGGGAGACATTTGAGGCCAGATTCAAGGCCAAAGTTACCCCAATTTTTCAGTCTTGGTATGTTGGTCTGTAAAGTACTACAGTGCAAAAATGTCCTGAACTGGGGGAAAAAACGGCAAATTTGTTTTGGCTGAGAGTTTTTAAAAGTTACATGAATCTCTGTTTGTATAATAAATGCTGATGGTTCCTTTAAGAAGTGTTAAGTAGCATAAAATGTGAAAAAAACATCATTTTTGAACACGTATCTAGTCATAATAAATAATGCATGCTTGTCTTAAAAATAGACAAATTGTCGTACAACTATTTCTCATTTTATCTATGGAAAGTGTACATGCAAGCAAGAATAAAACTAAAGTTAAAATGTTATTAAACAAAATATTTGTGAAAACAACACAATCAAGAATGTATAACAATCTAATTGAACAAGAATCAGCATTTCTCCTCAAGAGGGAAATGTCAAATGACAATTTAACTTCAGTGGCGCTCAACTGATTGAACACGTTTTCTAAAATTATGTAAAAATATAACAAAAGCAAATCTTAGTTTTTTCATGGAAGTGAATCTGATTGCTGAAACTGGCACAAAGGCCAACCTGCCCAGTGTGAGTGTGGTCGAAATAAGGCCGCCTCGGGTGTGTAAATTCATGACTTTCCTTGCCAGTCAGATTTGCATGCTGCGAGTGGTTTGCAGAATTCAAATCAGCGGTGCAACTGGTCATCGCTCCGGCCAGAACTCAATCTGAATTGTATTCAAACCAGAATTCAAATGAAGCGAAACACAATGCTGCTTTTAAAACGAGTGCTGTCAATGGTGACGATACAAATGATCTTCACAAATGAACTGCTTTTCAGAGGCTTGGGATTTCCAACAATATCTAAAATACCATATTCAACAACAAAATCAAAGGTTTGAATGCAATCAATAATCATACAGTGGTTGACCATTGCATCGTTTTCGAATATACATCTGAAATATATTGATGTTAAGATTAAAGTGCTCAGTAACTAGTGTAAATATGATACTGGGTTTCTTAAACAAGCTTGGAGCGTCAGAGGAGTGTGTTTGATTTGGAGGAAGGACATATATATAATGCATGTTCTGGGGGAAGCTTCTGGCAGACATTAAAAGCATTCATTTGGAAATAATCCCAAGAAAGCGTCTCCATCTTAGATCAGCGAACAGAGATGCTTATGCTCTGGAAACAGTAAAGATCGAGGGAAATAGAATAACCCATAGAATAACGTTCTGTTGTGTTTTTAGAAAATCTTTAAAATGGCACAATTTAGATCAATGACATTGGCTGAAGAGTTTTTGAGCAAGTTCTTCATTGTTACTAAGGCTTCTGTGCCTCAGTCAGTATAATGCAAAAACTAGTCAAATGTGATAAGTCCACCCAGTAGAAGTCACTTAGTATAGATCAAATAAGAAATTACGTCTTATTTTCTACTTCAAGTGATTTTTTTTCCAATCTAGTGTTGAATGTTCTTTTAACCACTTTTCATAGGCCAAGGTCACAATGTAGAGCAAGCTGGTGTAGGCTACGACTGTTTTAGCAGTCACTTAATCCAGAGACATGGAAAACATATTACAACGTACGTACAAATCTGCTCACTCAGAAATATCCAAGCCCCTGTGCAGATTCTTTCAGTATATCCCAATCCCAAATGTGAAAATGAGAGCGCATACATAAGCAGAACACCTCACCCAGTCTCATGTCTTATTGGCATACATTTAAACATTAATACATGAAAATGGAAAAACAAATACACACATCTTTTCAGAAACTGAATTGACAGAGCTATTGGCAGGGGTTTAGAAAGTAGGAAAAGTTAACACAGATACCTTTCTGAAAGTGTGACTCAGGTTTGAAATCACAGCTATTGCATGCTTTTTCCTGCTCTTTCATTTACATTTCAAGTCTATCTGAAATATTCTTGTTGATAAATAAAGGCTGAAAATAAATCTTTACCAAAAATTTGACTTTAAGTCTTTACTACCATTGTTAAGGCCTCTACAAACCGAGAGATTCGCAAAAATCTTAAGACGGCTTCTCAGCAGGGTGCTCTTTATCTGGATTGAGGAAATATTGATGCAGTGACGCTCCCTGCCTGAAGATGGCATTTACGGTACAACAGGTGGGCTCTGCTCCACAAGGGGGAACAGCAAAAAGATGACGACGACAGGGAAGAAATGGCTGATGGTGGCTGACCACAGCGCGCTGTTTGACAAAAATGTGAAGAAAAGAGAGGATTTGTGGCACGTATTTTTTTTTTTTTCTGTTCCTTGTGTGAAGTTGCTGTGAATATCTGGGATGATCGCCATCGAATAGCTCTTTTACGTCCTACTCATGTCATAAAAGAGCCAGCTTTTTTTTTATCGATGTGCACATGAGGCTGTGGTGTAGTGGTGTGGTACAGACGCAGAAGTGTGAATCAGACTTTACCATCCAATTTTTACCAACTGTTTACTCCCCAGCTACTATTTCAAGCACATTTCAATGTACTTAAGTAGCCTAGATATTAGTCAAAATATAATAATGACCACAAATAATCCAGGAAGACTTTTGTATTGAATTTTAGCATTTAAACAATGATCAGAACTTTTCAGAAGACATTTTTAGCCGTCACTGTTTTTAAAAACTCTGAAATTATTAAAAATTTTCCCATACTAGGGCAATCATGTTTTTGAATGCTTCAATTATTAACGTGACTGTTATACATTTTAATCAGTGGCCTTTTATAATAAAAAAAAGGCATCAGAGAGGTTGATTTCATGTAATATTTACCTTTATAATCAGTTGCAGCTCTAGAAAGTCGAAAAAAATTGCCACCAAGTGATCTTCTGATGGTAGAAGCACGCTTTGGAAGATTATCTGACAGTTCAGTGACCAGTGTGTGTGTGTTTTAGAGCTAGGGGAGTATAATGGGAGGGTAATGGGGTCGATTTAGTCAGGAAGATCACAGAAAACCACAAGCCCACAGAACTGGCTTTTAGAAGCGTGCCGGCTTTCAGCATGTATTCTCTAAACCTCAGCCTCTGCCTCATTTCTGTAATTAGCCGCTGTCTTTGGCCCTCGAGGACTTGAACGCTAATTTTTGTCGGCGATGAATCCGGCATGTCATTGTTTTTGATGAAACGTGTGCGTTGCATTACTGTAACAGAAGCATGGCTTACCAGAGATCATTTCACATCAGGCTCAAATTATTTAGCGAACTAGCGTTGAAAATCCATGGTGGACGATCGCCAGACTGGATCTGTTGAGTAATGCAAGTCTTCCCAATGAAGGATTTATTTAGAATCTGGGGTTAGGTTTTGTCCTGTAGTTTGTTGATCAAAGTATTTTTTTTCTTCCATAGAGCTTTTTAGAAGATATTTGCTAAAACGTGGCCAAAAGTCACTACAATCACTTTTAAAGGCATTTTAATGAAGAATTAAGTAAAAGTCAAATAGCGATGGTCATCCTGAGTTTAAAAAACACAATAGGTTGAATCTTTTTAGCTGTTCTTTGTGTGTGTATACTATGAGATGCTTAGCTTAGCATACATCTCTGATTTAATACAGGCCATAAAAAAATTTCTGATTTTAAAAAAGTGTTTTAGGAATTTTGGTGAATTTTTAAACGGAGGCTTATTAATCCATTCAAATAGTAAATTGTTTTAAAGGGACCCTAAAAGGTAATTGAAAAAATTAAAATGACAAATATAAGAAAAATTCAACTGTTTATTTTGTCAGTTAAGTTACCCAAAAGGATAAATGGTAAATAGTACATTTACTTTAAGTAAATAGTACATTTTTGTAGTAAATTTTTAATAAAAAAAAAATTTTAGCAGTACTTTTTTTTTTTTTATACAAATGTTTCCTAAAATGTTTCCTAGAAATGTACCCAAATGCATAATAATTTTACTGTTAAACAAAAAAAAAATAAATACAGATTTAAATGGAATCAAGGAGCAGTGTAATGGGGTTGTTCGATGTTTGGTCTGATGTTCCAGCAACCCCTCGTTTAGCAGGAGAAGACACCCCACCCCAGTTTTTGCCACAAGCTTTCATGCTCTTACCATTATCATAAGATCTTTTTATGCCATGCATTCGCTCGCTTCAGTGCCAAACTTCAGTGATTACATATATTTGATTAATATTTATTTAACCCTTTAACAACACCCCCAGTCTGTAATTTCAAGGGTGATTTGGGGTAAAAAGAAAAAAGTGATCAAGACACTATTTAAACGTTTCTTATAAGTTACACACTTACTATTACACACTTAAGTTATAGCTTACTGTTGGTATCCCCAGACTCCAGGGATGGCAGACTTCTTTATAAAGTAATGATTATCTGAGTGGTGATGAATTTATCTTTGACAAACGTTTCTGCCATGCTGAAGCGTGTGCTATTTACGTCTGTCGTATTCTCTGTGTCTTTTACTATCTGTGGTTTTTAGAAATGAGAAACAACCAAACATTGTTGCTATGGCCCAGAAAATCTCATCCAGCTGTGCCCTAGTATTTTTAGAGACATTTTCAGGAATCAAGGGACTTTTTGGGGGGTTTCGTGAAGATGTGGGGCTCTGCGTTTTCACACAGTGCCCTGAAGTTCCTGTTGGACATAATTATAGGTTTCTATTCAGAGCTGATCTGAGGAGTCTGGAGAGGAGAATAATGGAAATATGTAGTAGACAAATCCATTGCTCGAAAACCTGCAGAATATACTCTTCAAAGGTCTTTTTTTCTGTGAAAACTATCAAAAACAATAACTGTTTCAGTGGCTTTCTTCTTCACTTCCGCTTCTTCTGCTTCTTTATATCCTTCTGCTGCTGCTGCTTCTTTTTTGTTTTCTGTTTCCACCTCTGCTGCATCTGTTTTCACTTCTACTCACGCTGCTTCTTCTACTACTGCTGAGTTTTTCAACTGTTTCTTCATCAGCTTCTTCTGCTGCTTTATATCCTTTTGCTGCTGCTTCTTTTTTGTCTTCTGTTTCCACTTCTGCTGTGTCTGTCTGCGCTTCTACTTCTACTCACACTGATGCTTCTTCTACTACTGGTTACTTCTACTACAGCCGTAAAGGACATTTATTCCAGAATATTATTGGAACATCTCACAATTGTACAACTTTACTGGTACATTTTTATAGAAAGGCGAGTGTCGGCTTTTTCATTTAATTTTCTCCTCTGGATGTATTTATCACTCATCTGGAAACACCTGACAGAAGCTTTTAGAAACCTGGCTGAGCTGCTATTAGAGGGCGCATCCGTTCACTGCTGCAGCTGTGATGGATATAAAAATATTGAAAATTTTTAAACATTTAAAATTAAGAATAATAACAGAAATCTGAAAAAGCTTGAGAAAATGAGGGGCAACGATGTATTTCCAGCAGCTTTATCTTAGTTATTTTCCTCAATAACTGAAGCTGTGAATGAATGGGGGGCTCTCTGTATTTACTCTCACTTCTGTGCAGGTGGGGCTTTTATCTAATGGCAACATATTGAAGGTTTTTTTTTTTCTAGGGTCTTCAGAAATATTGCTCTCCCAGTTGAGGAAAGCTTTGTGAAATGCATTGAGGAAAAACCTCTTTTGTGTTTATAGCTAGAAATAATTTGTTCTGTTTTGAAATAAGTTGAGGGCAGGTAATTAATGGCTGAATTTGAATGATCACTATTATTGTAAACGGTGGAGTCTCTAGCATGCCGTGTGCTCTCCTCCCTCACCTCAGGTTTGTTAGTGAAAATCCAGTACTCAAATCAAATGGCCTGGTCCGGCGCAGCAGGTGCTTGGGGATCCTGCAGCTCAGGATGTGGCTTTGACTGTTCACAACAATGACAGGTGGCCAATGGCAGAGGAAGCTGCCATTGTGTGAGTATGTGGGTTGTCATTGGGGCTCTCATCAATTACCCATGAGTCACTTCTACTCTTTAGAGATTGTCTACTCGTTCACTTTGTTCTCTGGTCATTGTCTCAGAGATTCATGTTGGACAATCTGTCTCTGATTCAGGCTATTTGGATGGAAGCTTTGTGTGGCGATGCAGAGGGATTACTGAGATTTTACTATGCTTTAGATGTTTTGTCTGAGTTGCTCTAAACTTAAACTGCAAAAAATTCTTTGATGGGCTTTTGATGGATTGTTAAACTATGTAATAAATATAAATGGTTCGCTCACTGTTTTTCCCTCCTTTTCATGTAGCTCTGCTTTTAAAAATGATACCAGTCAGGCTTATTCATATTCCCGTGCTTCAACATATAGACTTAGGACCGGCTTTTCACCTCCAGGAAGAAACTGCTCTGCATCTGTATATTGCATTTACCGGCAGGGTTTTTAATAAAGATGTCAGTTTTCAAAGTTGTTGTAGTGCTTCTGTAGAACCTTGCTCAGATCAAAACCTAGCAATGGTCCATCACTGAACCAATGCCAAACCACGATGCAGTGAAAGGCAATGCATGGAACTAAATAAATCATTGTCTTTCTCTTGATATAGATGCTGGCAAAATGACTCTCCCTCTGTTTCCTTGATTTTTATTTCAGACAAAATGTTTACAAGTAATTAGTCCCACACTGTTCTTAGGTTTATTAACCAGGGTTTATTAACCAGGGTTCAAGTCATGTAGGAATGGGGTTCCCCAACTTGAATTAGAAAATAATGGAAGCAAACTTTATGGTTCATAGCAACAAGAGGGAACATCAAGCATTAGAGGGAATCCAAGGTTACCACTGACTTGTTATGG
This sequence comes from Danionella cerebrum, assembly GCA_007224835.1. Taxonomy (NCBI): domain Eukaryota; kingdom Metazoa; phylum Chordata; class Actinopteri; order Cypriniformes; family Danionidae; genus Danionella; species Danionella cerebrum. Next base: position 318,331 of record SRMA01026957.1, on the reverse strand, counting down.
GCGATGTGGATTTAATCTCTTTCGCCTAGCAACCGTTTATTAAAATTGAAGGCTCACCTTTGAAAAATCATGGTGGGGGTTGAATTACATTTCTCAAAGTGAGGAGGAATATTTTGAATGACATCACTAACTCCTCCTTAGCCACCAGGCTTTTTACCCTAGCAACCAAAGTTACTTGTCCATATCCCAGGTTCACAAAATCAGACACAGGGGTCTGTTAGAGCCCCTCGTATTGAAAGGGGGGGGGGACTTTAAATCAAAAACTACTCCTAACTGTAACCATTTAGCAACCCTCTAGTAACCAAATCTAGTCTTGTTTACCAGTTTAATACAAAACTCATTTATATCTAATGTTCAGAAAAACCAGTGGCACTTTGAAATCAATGATCATTCCCTAGTAACCAAACTGTTTACCTTACTGTTTACCTGATCTGCAACCACATCAGCAGATTCGTATCTCTGCTTCAGAACAATCATAAAAAACAGTGGGTTTGCGTTTGTCACTATTAATGATCGACAATGTAACAAATGTCACTCTTATCTCACAAAATATCTATAAATAAATATATTTTCCCACATCGGTTTGTAAAAATGGCTTAAATTTTAGCTCTTCTTGGTTAACTATTGTACATAAGTTGCTGTTAATATTCTTTCAGCAAGTGGTTTATTGTTTTGAAAAAGGAGCCATTTGGCAGATTTGACAGGGCTTCTGTGTGGCGCAGATGTTTTCAGTGTGTTTGTCTGCATCAGGGTGTGGTTGTTCCCATGTTTTTATTCTCTTGTTAAAGCTCTAATGATGCTGCTGAGCGCTGAAACCCTCACTCTGCCGCTCGGGTTGGGGACAGATTTCGTGTGAAACACTTTTATTTGGCCATTCTGCATTTTTACTAGATCCAGTCATTTACCTAAAGCACATTCTTCAGATTTACAAGATCAATTTTAAGCATCCCCCAAACTTCATAACTGGAACCAAACAATCGTCTGCCAATTCCCAAGAGAATCTCCACTGTTTGATTTTTGTCTTCACTTGGATGAAACAGACAAGTTTAAAAATATTTTATTTTTCATCATTTATCACAAACTTTAAGGTTTTCAATCATTTAAAGATTCTGAAGGATTTGAATTTGTGCATTTACACTTCAGTAACTAGAGAACATTCATTCAATCATTAGTTTTCCAAACCCGCTTATTCCGTATTTGGGGTCACGTGGGTCTGCCAGTGCCTATCTCCAGGGCACATTGGGCGAGAGGTGGGGGTACACCCTGAACAGGTCACCAGTTCATCGCAGTAACCAGAGAACATCTTCCTTATTACTCTATTTCTTAAAATTCCTTCATTGTACATTTCTACATACATACAAGTATATACAAATTACTTTTTAAACTCGATAAATTGTTTGCATATTTCCCTTATTAGACATAATAAACTTCTATAGACAGATTTCTTTACATGCCCAAACATTAATGCAGGCACGTAAACATTTAATGCAAAAGTCACGTCCATAACGCTAGAGTTGCTCACCATATACATTTCTCAGAGACTTTGTGATACGGGATAGTGGTGATGTCCTGCATTTCAAATATTTTAGTTTGTGTGTAACATGAATAATAAAGTAATTTGAGATTTAAATAAAGTAAAAAAAAACAAACATAATGTGTCAATGATTAGTATGGTTTGACTTGTTCTTTAAATTCGTGCATTTCTGAATTCCAAATTGACCAGTTACCGCCGTTTCCTGTTATTCAGCCACTGGTGTCTTTATTGTATTGCGACCTCAGTGAGACACACATTTCCTCTTCCCCCTGATTCTTAGAGCATGACTGGACATGTTCAAAATGAGGCTCGGCAGAGTCACCCCATTAGTGGGATTGTATTTTTGTCATAGTGGTTAAGTGGGAGTGACTCAAACAATAATTTTGCCATTTGCTGTGGTCGGTTGTTGGTGTAATTGTGCTCAAATAACAGTTTTTGAGTGTCCTTCGCTCACTCTACTTTTAATAGCTGCGCTTCACCAGGTTTCTTGGCTGTTTTTTTTACTCACAAAATAGACTTCACATATGAGCTGTGCACAGATGCTCAAATGTGAATGTTGATTCACAACCGGTAGTCTGACCATCCGGAAAGAGCCAAGACAATGTGCGTGCCAAGAGCAAAATAGATTTTATTTGTATTTCTTCTAGCTCAGGACTGGCATATTGAGTTTGGGTGTGCATAGACCTCATTTTATCCACAGACCAAACTCAAACATGTCAAACTTGAGGCATATGTCAAACATTGGAGGTTTTTGTATTTATCCACAATTAGAGCTGTTGACTCATCTAGAAATTGACTTTTATGATGATTTTGCATATATAGAGACCATAGACTATATAAAACCTCAGGTTTAGTGTCTATGACATCTCATATTGGTATTTGAGCAAATAAGCTAAAATTGGTTTCTTATTTTTACCAGTGCATTGTTTAATAATCAAAACTTAACACCTAATGGGGCCTGTGTGGTGCTTAAACACTGCAGATATGTAAAATCTGCTTAAACCCTGTAAGACTGTAAAAAATGAGTAAAAACACCATTGTAGCCATGTCATCGTCTTAAAGGGTTAAATGTTAACCAAGTGATCACAGTAGCCTGATGCTAGTTACACGATCCTCCATTCCTCCGTTACACAAGTATCCATCACGTTGGAGTTATGTTTTATGGAAATCTGAAGTAAGAATTGACTATTTAGGATTCGATTCTCATCTGTTTTACATGTGCTAAAATGTTGTCCTGTGTGACTGCTGCAAAAGCTGTGTTTGCTTTGGTTGAAGTCAAATAAGTGGGAAGGGGTTAAGAAGTGTTGAAGGTCTTAGTGACTCTTGCCAATGCACAGAGTGAAATAACAAACTGAGCTTTCGCTTACTGTACGACTGGAGCTGCCAAAAACTGCTTATTTACACACACACGCACACAGACTGTCTGCCAGGGACTTCACACACTTCCAAAAGCTTATCCAGAGCTTTTGTCACTTGATTGCTGGATACACAAAATGAAAGAGAGAATATTGCCTTTACGCTAACGTTTAATCAGTGTTAAAGATGGTCAATCCAGAACTGTTTGAGTTGGAACTATATTTGAATTGGAATTTCTCAAACATTCAGTTGTAAAGGCGGAAATATATAGAGTAAATTAAATGTCTGGAGTTGATCATAGAGATGGGGCCTTTAAACTGTACTTGAACATTTGGCTTCTCTGATCTGGGGTCTAGGCAAGTTGGTGTCAAGCAGACGTAATTGTGTGTCTGATCATGAAACATAAGCAAACCTTGAGGGTTAGAACCAGGATTAAGCAGAGGGAGTTCCATGAAGTAGGATCCTGCTTTGAGAGTGGTCTCTGAACTGTGATTCAACCTAGTGAGTGAGGTCTCTACGATTGGGTGCTACCTAGTGATCTGGGTTTTTTTAACCTTTTATAAAAGAGCAGGGGTTTTCTAGATTCTTGCTAGAATCAAACCAAGAGAGTTAATGTCTCTGGGATGAAACTAATCCAAAACAATTGGACTTTCTACAGGTCTCTGAGCTAGTTTTAAGTCTAGGGAGTTAGGGTTTCTGAGCTAGGAACAAACCAAGGTATTAGGAGTCTCTGCGCTAAAATGAAACAAAGGGAATTGGGGTCTCAGAGCCAGTATCAAGCAAAGATAGTTGGAGTCTCTGAGCTAGAATCAAGCTAAGGGAATTGGGGACTCTGAGCCAGGTTTAACCTTAGGGAGTTGGGTCTCAAAGCTTGGGTCAAGCCATGGGAAAAAAGGAACAAGCCTGTGTATAAAGGAGAGATGTGTCACCATTCACTTTCCACTTACATGTCATCGAAAATCAACTAGACGTTCGTGGCTTCAACAGAAGTTCATTAGGAGTATTTTATTCTATGCAATAGAATGTAGTTCAATCCAGGGAAAACTGGGTTAAGATCGAGCCAAGAATGTAGAGTTCTATGAGTGAGGATCAAGTAATAGGGAAAGATTGGGGTCCCTGAGGTAAGACGAAGCCCTGAATGGGTCTCAGAGTTAAGATAATACCTTGACAGTTTGTTTCTCTGAGAGGGAATCAAGCAAAAAAGTTGGGCTGTTTGAACCTGGATGACGCCAAAGGAGTCTGGTTTTAGGGATTAGGGATCGAGCAGAGAATTGGGGGCTCTAAACTCAAATTATGTCACATGAATTGCAGTGTTCGATGTTATTTATGGTCCAAGTTTTACATTTGTTCACAATTTTTGTTAAACTAACTCCATACAATCAAATATGGAAACTGACAGATCTTGAGGTGGAGTGGTCAGCCTTGTCATAATTTAATGTTTTAGTGCTGTGTGTTTTATGAGCTGGACTTTCTCACCGCTTTAATTGAGATCTGAGTCTTCACTTCTGTCTCTTGAATTTTCTCATATTGAACTTAAAATAACGCTGGTCTTGCGAACCCCACCCAATCACTGACTGCCTCAAGGCCTTGAAAACCACAGACTGTGTGGAAAAACCCTGGATAAAGGGTTTAGGAATTGTCCACAGTTGGACTGAAATGTTTCTCTAAGGCCCAAACTAGATAATTTGGAAACTAGAAGATTTAGTGTTTTTATTATTTTCAAATTCAAATGAAGTATTGATGCTGTTTTTGAGCTGTGAGGTCATGGAAACCCCTCCAGGGATGAGGTCCTGGTCTGAGCTTGGTAACTACATGAGTCTAAATAAAATAATTTACTCAGCTTCTTAAGCATCTTATTACTTTTAAAATGTTGAGCCTGTCTCGGCTATCAGTATAAACTGCGCTATAGGGTAGGGTCACAAAGTAGTACATTTATTTATTTTTTATCTCAAATTTTTCAGGGATACACATGCTGAGTTTGCATATAGTGCTACAATCATGTGGTTTCAGTGGCAACCTGAAAGTTTGGGTCACTGTGGTTCCTTTTTTTTTTTTTAGGTTTGCCCTTGGTGATGTAAGAAAACCTTTACACGAGAGCGCCACCCTTATGGAGGACATTGTACACACTCAACTCATCAATCTGGTAAGTAAATCCTCAGAACACTGCTTGTGTGAGAGATATTGGAAGATTAAATCACTTTTGAAATGAAGGCAACCTTTTTCTCAAAAATGTGCTCTCTCTTTTAAGGAGTTAGCTCTCATGTTGTTTGCAAAATGTTTATTTTATTTTAATAACATAAGTAATTTTTATTGCGCTGTTTTTATAGCATCATTTGATTCATTCATGAACACAATATATAGGGCTGGGTGATCAAAATCCTGATTAATTGAACGTTTATTTATTTATTTGTTTATACCCCTCCCCATGATTAATACATAATCCAAATGATTCAAGGTTGTAGCAAAAGTACTTTCAATATATTATTTTGAATAAAAGATATAAATAGTCAACTCAGAAAATCTGTTGCTCGGGTTCTTCGGGGGAGAAAGCGTCTGCACTGATAAGAGATGACTGGACCCATCAGGACGCCCCGGCTCCAGACATTAGCATCTGGAACAGGGTTTAACTCAAATCTGTAATTACACGTAAATAGAATCATTTCTCCAGAAAGATCACATTCAGTTCTACCACTGCAATGTGATCTGAGCAGTGCTCCGAGTTAAGTAAAGAACTCTGCTTACAAAGCCCGAGCTTGCTCTGCTTGGATAAACAGCGCTCCTGGCCTGCATTACACCTTGTCATGCTATTACCACAGAGCTGAAAAATCCCCTGAACGCTGCCCAGCAAACATCCCACACTCATCCAGATCTGCTCGGGGTCACAGTGAACGCTGACACGCTGGGCTGCCTTTAACCCCTCGCCCCAGCACTGCACGCCTCCCTCGCTCACAGACAGGAGGAAAACGACTCTGAACATTCATTGTTTTAACCTCTGACCTCTGCAGTCTGAGAGCTCTTAAATCAGATGGGCTGTGTGCTCTAGGTGCTTCACTTTATCCCTTCGCTGCTCGTTTCTCATTTTCTGCTTTCTGTCAAGTTTATTTAGTGACCGCTTATCACGAGGCACATCGTTTCAAAGCAGTTTACTAGCGAGAATCAAACACTTACGCTACTGTTTAATTTGAGAAACCATTAAATAACATTCAGCATTTTGTCTTTCCCTTCTTGAGGAATTGAACAGTTTAAAATTATACTTTTTTTTTTATTCAAATGCATACCTCTTCAATGCATTAACCCAGCGGTTCACAACAACCAGGATGTGGCCATGTACTGTTCCATGAGGCATGCAGGCTGATTACCATGCAACACAGGACGAATAAGTAAATAATTAATATAATAACTTGTGTTGTATTGATTTTTTACAGTCTGAGCAGAGTGGAAGTAATCATAATACATTGAATTTATGTTCAAGGTACTTTAGTGCACTGTATAGATTAAAAGATGCATGTTTACACTAAAGACTGTAATAGAAAGAATATTTTGAATCAGTGTTTTGAAATAGAACAGGTAGTTACTTTACAAAAAGGAAGTTACATCACAGCTAGGCTCTTTAATTTGAAAGAGTGGCTTCACTCCTTTCTCGCCTTTGTTCTCTGTTAGCTGTTTAGCATTCAGTTTTATAGCTACTAAAGCTGTATTTTCTGTTTTACCTCTTTCAGCATTTTCATAATAAAACATTATAACAAACACGAGAAGTCCCACCTTCCTCTAACTTTAACGCTCACCCATTGGATATGGAGCAGTTCATGTATTAGTTATTTGCTTGCAGACACTCGTTTCCTTCCTTGACATTTGCCTTTTCACATGTGAAATAGGGGTGTAACGGTTCACGGTATGTATTGAACTGTTTCGGTACAGCCTGTTCGGTTCGGTACACTTGCGTGCCGTTTTGGTATTCGGTATTTGTATTAAATAATATAAATGTATTATTAGCGCGATATTAAGCGCAGCGGAACAATGTTCCGTGGAGAGTTTCCGCACGGACGCTATTGAGTGACGTGCAGCTCTACTGTGCGACACTCAATAGCGTCCGTGCGGAAACTCGCCTTTGGCTTCTCTGTTAAAATACGTAACGGGGATAGACGAGTGGATAAATTTAAAGTTGTATGCCGACATTGTTTCACGGAGATCGGGCAGGCAACACATCTAACATTTTCTACTGCTGGAGATATTGTCACTGCAACCAGATCTGTGCTCTCTTCAGAAAATGTGGATAGGTTAATCTTTTTAGCCTAAAACTTGAATAGTTAGTTTTGTTGATATACAAGCTGAAGCTGTTGCTAGTGTTAAAAGTTTTCAGGTCCTAACTAGTTGCAGTATTTCATTTTTTATTAAAAAAAATGTGTATTTCTTTATAAAGAGTGCAATTTATTTAAAATATCACCCAAATGTGTCACTTTTATTTATTTTATGCAAGAATTCTATTGTGTATTGGCAGCTTTTCAAAATAAAGATTATGTAAGTTCTTATTTTTTGTACCGAACCGAATTAACCGAACCGAACTCTCCAAGACACTGTACCAAACCGAATACGATTTTAGCGTACCGTTACACCCCTAATGTGAAACTAGTAATAATACATGCAGGAGTTATTAATCTGAGAAACTGAAAAACCGTGGTTCAAAGGCACTGAGGAACTGAGAGGGTCTATCGAACAGGTGGTATAAAACAGAGTATTGCGGCATCCCTATTCATTCATTTAATTTAAAGTAGTAGTGCTCGAGTGCCCTCCAAACAGGGCATTCTGCTGATAACCTTCATTAATTTTGGCTTTTTTCACCAGTGTAGAAGCCAGGTGTGGATGTAATTGAGAGACCACAGCACCAATAAACCAAATTACACCATAAATCCTTCCCAGATGTCTTTCATGCTGCTCTGTTGAAATGTGTTAGGTGTGTGTGATGGAAGCATAGACTGTATGAAACCACGGATGTGACATCACCCATAGGTTTCTGATAGTCAGGAGTCTTTAATTGGGTGTAGCCAGCCTTGAAAGTGTCACCACCAGGTCATCTTACAGCTTAATCATGCAGCTTCTGTTTGGCCGCTGGTGCGGGTAGTTTTGAGCGTCTCTCTTAATGTTGCACCAATGTTGAAGTCCACCAGTCCCTCGTTATTTTACCAATTAGAGAACAATTTAGCACACTCATTTTTCGACAGAGAGTGAGGAGTTGGAGCTCAGTGCAGGTTTTTATAAAGCAGCATAAAATTGAATTTAAATACAATTCACATTGACAATAAACAGAAACTGGATTAAATGTAATGAAATTAATACATTGTGCAATATTGAAAGAAAGTCTGAATTGGCTTGATTTTACTGTGTTTGGTGGATTTAACCGGTTGGGTACCGCTAATAAATGATATGCAAATTTGCTTTCTGAATTAAACAGGTCCACTGTGTTCTCAAAGGTTATGGGATTGCTTTTGCCTAAGGACCTCGCACAGACTTCCGAACTCATGGCTGCTCACGTACTATGACAGCAGACTGGTTAAAGAGTACAGTGAGCCACATTTATGTTTAACCATTTAAAACCTGATTTTTTTTTGAGGACCACTTTAAAGTGTTTTATCTTGTTTTCTCCAAGATATATCAAGTACCCCTTACGCTTACTTGAAGTACCTCAAGGGTATGCCACTAATAGGTTTTTGTTATCGAATTCCGCACTGAAAAGTAAACAATGGATTACTCTCACAAAGTTCTTGTGTTGCATATAAAATATTCTGAAACATTTTATTGCTCCGATTTGTCTGCCAGATCCAGATTCTGAGCCGTCCTGAAGGCCAGACCCTAGGGGACACTGCACGGATGTTTGGGGTTTTAAACTGGTTGGCATGTGGAAACACGGCTGCCAACTTCAGTCCGGGTCTCTCAGCTTGACAGATGTCAGAAGCCTCTGAGTGCCTGAGTCAATTAGCATCTCCTGGGCTGAGCAGCCAGGACAAATTGGCAACGTGTTTGTTTAAATAAATGCCACTGGTGTGATTTTTTTTTTTTTTTTCAGGATTGGAGGAACGGTTGCTTTTGGTTAAGTCGTTTTAGAATCACATTTATCTTTTTGTCTAAACTCTAATACTGTATAAATGTTTTGTCTTTTTTACTAACACAACTTCTTATACACAAGTTGTGTGCAAATATATCAATACATATCAATTACATATTGCACATTTTTTTTAAAGTGCAGCCATCCTACATAATTTCATTCAGATGCAAGCTTTTAATGCTAGAAATTGACAAATTTAGTCAATTCTCAAAATTTTCCAGATGTAACAGCTTATGTTGATTTATTGTCAGAAACAGAGTGTCTGAAGGGACTAAAACCTTTGTTTCATTAGGTTTTTAAATGTAAAATTAATTGAATTAAAAAAAGTCTAAATAACAGTCACCTGAGCTCACAAGACTTTTAACTATATATTACATAACTGTTTTTATACAACTGTTTATATGTATACTATTTTTTACTTTTTTTCCATATTTTATTGATTAGCCATTTACCTGAGACAATTGCTAGAAACAAATGCAACTAAACAGCAGAACTTGCTTTTTTTCGGACCTTTTTTCTTGAATCACCACTCCTATAGTTGCAGTTAGTACAGCAACATGGAGATCTGAGTTTATATACATGTCTAAATGATTTTCTTCTAAAGGCTTTTAATGTACTCCCACAGAGAGCAGAGTTTACCTGAATCTTTACATGATGTTTAAATGCTCTGTTCTCTCTCCAGCAGAACTGGAAAATACAGAGCACGTAAAAACAATTTCTACATACAGGCCGGATGTTGTATTGCTGCTGTTATCTTCACTTTGCGTTGTTCTTTGCTCATGAAGCTGTTTCTGAACCCCACAGACCGTAATGTTACAGATTACTTGATTTTTCGAGGATTTTTTATTGTTAAACTCCACCAATATATTCAATGAAGTCTGGTCTGATGTTCGATAACAATGATCTGTTATTTCAGCACTAGTTTAAATACAGATGTGGTTTACTTAAATACTATTTAATAGGCTCCTTTAGATTCTTGTAAAACCAAATTCTTTGGACATACACTTAATTTGGACATAAATCAATTTTGAATATCAACTTAAGTCTGGGAAAGTTGGTGGAAATTTAAGCAAAACGTTTTTTGAATGCACTTCTAATCTTCTAATTTACTTTATATTATTTTTGTGTCCACTTATTAAAGGAACTGATTTGTATCTGGGAATGAGCACATATTGTTGCAGCACTTGTTTTATTTTTTCATATCCCTGTCCCCTGGGGACTCTGTGTGTCGATAAACATTGATAAAGCTCATAGTTTAACATCGCGTTAAACCACAGAACACAAGCACCACAGCGTTTGTTGTGGAACTGAGGTGATAAAGACCACTGTGTTAGTGTTTGTCACTGTTTTCCTAGTGACTCTCACTGTTATGATGTAAAACAGATGGCTGCCAGGAGACGAACCCTGGATAATTGTTGTGATTATTGCTAGAAATTACATGAATGGTTCAAGTTTCATTCGGAATTAAAAGGGTCTTGATCTTGGTTCATGGAGGTAAAGTTATATGAATATATACATTTTACATCACAAAAAACATCCATTTTAAATAAAATATTGAATTTGTAATAATAAAAATAACAATAGATTAATGGGCCAGTGATTCTTGCTAGGGCTATTCAAGAGGTCAGCAAATTGGCATAAAAAAACCACACAAAACCTAAAATCATTTTTGATTAAATTGTTGGAAGTTAAAAAGTGTAACCAATTTGTACATTAATGGTAGGGTGAAATATAGTTATCACCTATTAGGTGGTTGAAGACAAAAATGTAGTTGAATCTACTTTTTGGGTGGGGTTCGCAAGACCAGCGTTATTTTAAGTTCAATATGAGAAAATTCAAGAGACAGAAGCGAAGACTCAGATCTCAATTAAACAAACTAGCTCTAATCTTCATTTTTAGAAATAGTGTTGTCTTCTGTGTTTAAAAAGAATCAGATTATGCAGCTCACTGTTAAGAGGCACTATGGTGAGCAATTATTGAACAGGGCTGCAGCGCGGGACTCATGTGGTCCTTGGGGGGCATCATGCTGGTGACCACTGTGTCATAACATAGTGTGTACAATGTACTGGGAAATGACCCAATATGATAACGTTTCAGCTTTGTAGGGCTGTCCCGATTCATGGGTATATTTAAAATTTTAAACCCCTCCACTTAATCCGCTGTTTAAAGAGGAACAGCTAATGGGTAGAAATTAGGGATGTCCCGATCAGGTTTTTTGAGCCCCCGATCCGATCCGAGTCATTTAATTTTAAGTATCGACCCATACCGAGTCCCGATCCGATACTTGTCTTTTCCTTGTGCTAATTGCACACTTTAAGTGCATGCAGGTTATTAAATCAATCCAGTGTGTACTCTTGACAACCAAATAGCTCAGCAGTGCATCAATAAAATGGTTTAGCCTTTTCCTGCGTTCGCTCAGTGAAGTCGCAATATTCTGTCGTGTTTCGTTTTAAGATGCCTTATCAAGTTGGTAGTATTAAAGGCTGCTTTGCTAGTACCACCGCGTGAAATGCTCGCATTGCAAACGTTGCATGTAGCTACCAGACTAGAATCACTTTCCAACTTAAAATACTTCCACACTGCGGACATCTTAGCACCGTATTGCAAGTAGTAAACAACATGCGAGTTTAACATGCGAGTTTGCGACACGTGCGTGACGTAGCTGACGTAAACATTCGATCGGTCCGATACATAGAGCCGATTCCGATCAGTTAAAAAATGCCTCGATCGGCCCCGATACCAATCTTTATGATTGGCTCGGGACATCCCTAGTGGAAATGGAACTTGGCCTTATAGACCATTCCATGCTCCATGAGTGTGCACCAGTTCACGAAGAAAGCTCCATGAAGAACCTGACAGTGCTGACCTCAAACTGATCGAACATCTTTGAGATGAATTGGATTAAAGACTGTGATCAGGAACCTCTAGTCTAACCCTAATAGTGATCATCTGGAGAATGGTCTAGATATTCCTTAGAAACATGTCAGGGTCAGTCATAAAAAAACTACTTTGTTTAATTATTGAAGGTTTGGGGAGCTCTTCACATCATCTTCCTTGTAAACCTCAAAAACATGAGGTGGGGTGTCCTCATCCTTAAGGTTTGATGGATGGAGATTTCCCGCTTAAGCGTGGTGAAGCCAGCTCTGGATAGACAAGCTTTTTTTCATTGCATGTTTGATTTTGTCGTTTCTCAAAGGAAAGAGTGTAATGGATCTGTACGAGGAGGCTGCGAGTGGATTCTCGCTCTCTTCCTGTTGCAGTTTCCAGTGTAATCAAAGCGTGTGTTTGCTTTCAGAGGAAATGATCTCCAGCAGCCATGTTTATTTGACTTCTGCCATCGGTTCTGTTGTATGAAAGCAGCTCTTTTCCTCTGGACTGTAACCTGACATGAAGCAGAGACCCGCCGAGGCTAACAGAGCTTCATGATGTGCTGTAATTAAAACTGATCCAGCTAATTAAGGAACGAGGGCTGTGTGCTGTTTGCCACACCAGGAATCTGAACCAACTTAAGCACTGATTCACCGTCCTGTTTTAGGCTTCTGCTTGAATGCGCAATGACACTAATTGGGGGATTTGTATTTGAATATCCGTGGAATGATGATCTCAGATGCCGTGCAGACAGTAACTAATAAACACATTTTCTAATAAATCACCCATAGGAGGAAAACCCTGACTAGATTAAACTATGAACATTATCACCAGTATAAACTTACAAAACTAGGACTTTTTCAACAGTAAAAAATGAACCCACAACTAAAAACCAAATACATTTAAGCTGTATATAATAGAGAGAAAAGCAAGAACAGGTGTAAAGGCTATAACCAACTTGTCTATGATAATAAGACCTGACATATCAATCAAGCTTGTTGATTACAGATCTCCAGATCAATACCTTTGACAAGGTACGAAATCATTAGATATTTTATAAAAAAAATTTTAAAAGGCTGATACAGAGCACAGATAAGTTTGTGCAGATAAAGGCACCTTCCTGCCATGTCCATGCATCAGATCAAGAGAGCAGCAAACAGATATTTGATTTTTGAAAATTGTATTGAAATTGTTTTTGACACAACAAATTACATATTTCAGTTCTTTACGTGTATTTTGAAGCTTATTGTGCTTAATCATTTGGAATCAGGCAGTTTGTTTATTTAATATTTTATGATTATTTTTTTTCTGCCTTTTTGCATTTATTTTGAACAGACAGGAAGAGAAGGGGGTTAAGAGATGGGGAAGGCTGCAGAATGACAATGGGTTGACCCGTGTTGCCCTGCATGTACATGTCCACTGCACCATCCACTAATCCATGGGGTTGTACTTTATCTTTTTTATTTAGAAGAAAAATGCTGTTATAATTAAGTTTGTTCGATAAAATTTGTAGTGCACTCTTAATAGTTGATAACAAGAGATCTATGATGACTGTTGTTTACATAATTTTCTTTATGTAAATGAGAAAAATATAATTGGAATAATAATTTGGAAGGTTGTGTAGTTGCCTTCAAGGTGTAACTACAGTTACTAATTAAATTACTATTTTTGAGGAGTTACCAAAAGCTATAACTAGTTCCTCTTTTAAAGTAACCTGCCACAAATGATTTATAATTATGAAGTGTGAGGAAGCTCACTTGAATTTGCTTTGTTTCCAGTGTTGCTGAAATAAGAGCCCTGCTTAAAGCTCTGAAGGAATTTAGCTTTAGCTTAGAAAAGCTTTATTGACGTTGCATTGGAAATTTGTTGTTGAGCCTTTCTTCGAACTGGTTTTACCCACCAAATGTGTTTACTTATTTCAGAACTCTGTTTTTGGTGGCAACACAAACAATAGTCTCTTGATTAAAAAATGGGTCCTAATTAAAGAACATGAAAGACACATTGGGTTGTCTTAAACTTTGCTGAACACCAAATATGCTAAATACGTCTTTAAAAGCTTTGCTTTTTGGCTCACACGGACTTACATTTTACATTATTCTGCTGCAGAAAACATGAACGATAATATGGCAATGTGATAAAAACACAAAGCTTCAGGTTTGATAAGTCAGGCATCTGAGAAATGGTCAAATAGTCCTTCAGCGCTGGAGGAAACTGTCAACAGGCCACAGAGATCCCAATGTTCAGCCATCTCTGAAACATAAACAGTGTTTTTCTCTTCATTCCACTTTCATCAACACGAGAAATTAGAAGCAATTACTCAAATTAATCTGAGATTTTACAGAGGACAGGTTTGCGAGCCAGGGATTACAAAGAGCATGGAAAAACCTTGCTTAAGTCTGAATGGAGCTGCTCTGTTAGACCTTTAGTGGACTGTGGGTAGTTTTCCACTTGGTCCAAATTCAGTGCAAACCTTCCTGAAAATTTGCTGGAGGGGGAATCATTAGAAAGGGATTAAGAAGTAATGATTTGTTTGTTTTATCTGCAAATCTAATTAGTTGTGAAAATGTGTCCAGGTAATTTATTACCCAGTTATAGGTATAAGAGAGCTTGGCTCTGTAATAAAATGCTATCCATCGGCGTATTTTAGTGTTTGTTTTCCCTTAAGGACATTTTAAAAATGTCACACCCTCGCTAGGGAAAACCTCATGAACGAGCAGTGAAAACTATATCCCTCAGGTACAGAAAGATGTTCGCCGAATGCCCCGATGTCAGATCTCTGCCTGAAGACTAACATAACATGTAAAAAAGTTAAACTAGATACATAACAGTGCTTTTATGCGGTCATTAACGTTTGACAACGGTCTCAGAATTCTGGCACTGATATATTGTTTGGCTTTTACCTGTAGAAATATTGCAACATATATAAAAGCTCTTTTTCTTTGTTGACACATGGTGAATAAAATAAATATTCTTTCCAACTATAGATGATTTTACTTAAAGCTTACATCAGGAAAACTATGGTGATTTTACTATGAAAAGCATAATTACTCACTAGCCAGCTCCGCTGCTTTAGTTTGGATAAATAACAGTGACTGTTTCCAAAAACGATATTTAGGTTATTGAGCGACTGTTCACTTCTGAAGGGGTGATTGAAAATCTGTAAAGGCGAAGGCTCCAACTGGAGAATCATTACTTGTTGTTTCAATTTCTATCAAAACGTGCCTCGATCGAAAACCATGGGTGCCATCAGGAGCTCACACATCTGACCAAATGAGTGGTGCCAACGAAAAAGAGTTTTGTAGCATGCCACAAGAAATAGCACGCCACAAATCCTCTCTTTCTCGACTCTCTTTCTCACACAGCTCCCTGTGATGAGCCACCAACAGTGTAAACCACTCGACATGACTATGTGTTCTTTGATTTCTTCTCTGTCGTCTTCTTTCCTGTTTCCCCGTGTGGCGCAAAGTGCATCTATTGTATGGTAAACGCCATCTTCAGGCAGGGAGCATCATTGCTTCAATATTTCCTCGACCCAGACGACGAGCACTCTGCTGAGAAGCCATCCGAAAATTTGTGTGAATCTCAAATTGGATTAATGTGTAGAGGCCTTAACTCTACTTAAGCCCTTATCTCAAACGTAACAAATGAAAAATAGATTTATTAATATACTTTAATCTACACAAAGCTTTGTGAAGCTTCTTTGACAATTATTCTATGTTTCTGAACCGTCGCCTGAAATTCTGAATCTTGCAGCAAACCAAATAAAAGCACACATAGCTGAGTACTTTGCAAATATATATATATATATATATATATATATATATATATATATATATATATATATATATATATATATATATATATATTTTTTTTTTATTTTTTTTTTTTTTTTTTTTTGAGCCAGCCTTCCCCCATCCCATACTATTGAAAGTATTTTACACGCCTGTTCAAGCTGGGTTTTATCCTGATTTCATCCAGAACAGCCTCTGCACCAAGGCAAACATTAGTAGTTATTAAACCCAGCTTGCTTTGTGCGTTTCTTATTTTACACCTCACTGATCATTTTTCAAAGATATTGTAGGTAAGCGGACACTCCAGTGCTTCCATGAGATCTGCCATAATCCTAAAGCATTCCTGGGACATGCTGATTTCCATCTGAGGATCATTTCCAGCATGATGAATGAGCTACTTTACCTCTTCTGGCATCATGCTGAAATTACAGCACTTCTGCAGATATGTTACAGTACCTTTTTGCTTTTTTTACATATACTTTAGACATTCATTTCATCGACCGGTTTATAGAGAGACGTAACTTGAAATGACGAGTGGAGATTAATCATTAATTACTATCAGGCGAGGGATTGTTTACTGAATGCTGCTTTTTCCAATGTAACATAAAAATCTCTTCTACAAGTGATTCATCCGGCTTCCAGACTGTTTTTAACTGTAATCACATGATATTTTGCTGTGGTCTGTTGGTCTTTATCAGTGTTTTGATGCCCGTCTCTGTGTTTCCTTCACACTGAAGGACAATTTCACATTTGTTTGAGTGCTGAGAGCAGAAAAGGCAAAATTTGGCAAAAGCTCCAGACACTAAAAAGTAACTAAACTCAAAATAATCTCATATCTGGTTCCTCAAGGCCTTCTGGCTCCTGATGCAGTGTGTTTGTGCTGAAACATAATTTTATGAGGACATCCCTCCATTTCATTTATCTTTTGAAAGTGCTTCTGTTTCCTGATTAAATCAAATACAACATGAAAGTGAAGTAAATTTATGCATTTGTCAGACATTTTTATCCAAACCTGGACGTCTTGTCTGACAACCACAGGAAAGAAATACATGTTAAATCTTTTGGGGTGGAACGATAAACTCAGCTCAAGCTTTGATACTAATTCCTAAATTATGATCATGATGCAATAGAAACAAATGTAGATTTTTTTTTACCGCTCTCTGATTGGCTAAGTTTAGCATATTCACGTTAGCCTTGAATCTATAAGCTCTGTCTATTTCTGCTAGTCAGAGCTGGTGTGAAAATATATTTTCTGAGAGGGTGCAGCAGTTTATTTAAGAAATATGACTTTTTGTCGTATATGAAAAACCAACATACCATTAGTGATGTTTAATAGTAAAAGAAAAAAAGTGCAACATCAGCAGAGCAGCCTCTGACAAAAACCAGCCATGAATTGTTTTTTTTGTTGTAAATACTGTCATTCCTGAAAATTTCAGTCCTTCCTGCTTTAAAATCATTGAAGAAAATGTTATCTGCTCTTTCTTCACATCAGGATTCACTGGTAGTCAATACGCTGATTTAAATCGGTTCATAGAAAGACTTTTTTTAGGAAACCTTTATTTTGAATACCTGCTTCCTGTTCTGTCTCTACTTCATGTTCTCTCTTAGGGGCATTTAAGAGCCGCTTAGTGACAAGCAACAGATCTTTGTGAATTTTCATGAGCTAACATTTACCGACTTTTACATGAAACAGCGATGTCCAGTCAGTGTTATTATTGATTGTTCAATGTCATTTTAATAATTTAAACCTGTGACTGGCTCATGAGGTTTCCATTATATAGTCCATTATTGTTTTCTAGGTTGCTGTTATGTTATCTCAACTTTTATCTGTCCTGTTATTATTAATATAATGCAAGAGCAAATTAAATATTTGTTGCATGAATGACCTCACATCTTTAACATTGGACATTTGATCAATATTTGGGAATGATCCATTATAATAGCTTCGCAATAGAAATATTTCTTGAATCGATATTGTACTGTGGTTGTGAGGTTATCTATGAGGTACCAATGTTCTGTCTTTCTCCTGTAGCTCCACCAGGCGGCTGAGGTGGCTCTGGTTAGAGGATCGCGGGTAATTTCTCCAGAGGATATCATCTTTCTAATGAGGAAAGACAAGGTAAACACACCTACATAGAACATGCACTTTCACATTTGTTAACGGATGTTGCTACTATTCACTTTCAAGTTCAATCAGAAAATGTTTTGCTTTAAAGGGCAACGATAACATGCTTGTAAACATTCAGAGAATTTTTTCTGAATTTTTTTTTCTGTTTATTTGTGGGGGAAACAGGGTATTTTTATTTCTTATTTGCTATGTCTGACTTCTAGGGGTGTAACGGTATGCAAAAATCGTATTCGGTTCGGTACAGTGTCTTGGAGAGCTCGGTTCGGTTCATTCGGTTCGGTACAAAACAATAAGAGCTTACATATTCTTTATTTTGAAAAGCTGCCAATACATAGTAGAATTCTTGCATAAAATAAATAAAAGTGACACATTTGGGTGATATTTTAAATAAATTGCACTCTTTATTAAGAAAAACACATTTTTTTTTAAATAAAAAATGAAATACTGCAACTAGTTAGGATAGATTACCTATCCACATTTTCTGAAGAGAGCATAGATCTGGTTATAATATCTCCAGCAGTAGAAAATGTTAGATGTGTTGCCTGCCACCAACACGATCTCCGTGGAACAATGTCGGCATACAACTTTAAATTTATCCACTCGTCTATCCCCGTTATGCATTTTAACAGAGAAGCCAAAGTGTTCCCAAACACGAGACCGTAGTGAGGTGAGAGGGTCTTGAAAATTTGAAAATACATTCCTGTGACTGACAATACCAATCCATTTGTGTCATGACACCAAGCTCCTGTATCCTAGGGGAAGACGTATATTCATTTAGAATGACACTTAACTCATCATGCCTCTTTTTGTGGTTTGCCACACCCATGTCCCTCCATAATCTCCGTAGCTGGACACCCCCATTTCATTCACATTTTTTGAAAATGATCTCTGGCAGAACAGACCTGAAACAGGTGGTGCTTAGGGCTCTTTAATACACTGCTAAACAAAATGAGAACACAATTGTTCCAGTGTAAGTTCCATCAAACATCTGGGGTTTGAACCAGTCCAGTGGTTCAAATAGAAGACACAATCCCCAGAAACCACTGCTTCTGCAGCTAATTGTTAGCATTGATTTAGCATTGTGTCTCAAAGATGAAAAATGGAGAGGATTGTATTGATGCATATTTGTTTTAATGGATTGTTGTTTTTAAAAAACAATTCTCAGAAAAAGATCCATCGACTGCTGAAATACATTCAGTTCAGAGACTTCAAATCCAAAGTTCTGAAAACCATCGATGACGAAGAGATGCTGGATTCAGGTATGATGCCGGATCTTGACATGTTAGCATAAGTTTTGTTGATGGATGACATGCGCTACTGAATGCTAAATAATATAATGTTATAATGAGGAGAGTACACCTTGAACATTATGCATCAGACTTAACAACCACATTCCTAAACAACTGTTGGTGCCTTTAAATGCTGATTTATTTGACAAAAGGTTCAATAATCAACAAATACATTACATTTGTACATGTGAAATTAGAGGGGAAGTGCCAACCATTGAGCAAACCATGAAATGATCTCCTAATCTAGATGAACTAATAATTGCTTACTCAAATATTGTTTACATTTTTTTAAACATGTTCCAAACAGCACAATAGCATTTATTCTCATGCAAAGAATGGATGATTTACGAGCGCCGAAATGTAATCCACCGCAGACAATCTGTGAGTCATTGTGCAGGATGCCATCAGAAGCTTTGAACAGAAGCCATCGTTCCTTCTGTGTGACGCCATGCAGAGGATCATCAGGAACCGCGCTTGTGTTCCATGGTTCGAGTGTAACTGGAGAAACACTCTGAAGTCTGATTGGAAATCACATCTTGATTGAATGTGATTGGTGTTGTTCAGGTGAAGACCACTGGATGGAGACTCAGCAGCTTGCTTCGTTTGTTTGTATTTGTTTCAGATAAACACAAAAGTGGTGGAGGCAGTGGTCAACAGAAGCGCCAACGTATGGTGCAGGATTTGCTGAGCTACATTGATGTAACTGGAGAATTGCAAACACTACTAGAGGAAGAGGAAGTAGATCTGGTCAAGCAGGAGCGCCTTGAGGTCTCATCCACAAACACATAGTCCCACAAACAATCTAGGCTGTACGCAATGTTTATATTTTTCCAACACAAACTGGTTTCATTTAGGACTTTCTTTTCATAAACTGGTGTTGAGCTTGAAAAGCACTCCTAATCCAAAGGCTTTTAAATCAGTTCTCTGTATTTTTTTACAACATTCTGTTGGACATCATACACTCACAGGCCACTTTATTAGGTACGCCTTCCTAGTATCAGGTTGATAACATCATGTAGTTGCTTCAGATTTGTCGTCTGCACATCCATGATCTCCACATCCCAAAGGTGCTCTATTGGACTGAGATCTGGCTACTGAGAGGCCCTTAAAACTCATTGTTGTGTTAAAGAAACCTGTCTGAGATGACACATTATCCTGCTAGAAGAAGCTGTGGGAGGATGAGTACAATGTGGTCATAAAGAAATGGACGTGGTCAGCAACAACACTCAGGCAGGCTATTGTGTTGAAGCTCAATTGGTACTAATGGGCCCAAAGGATGCCAAGAAAGCAGAAAAATGCTTTTTCATGTGGACATAGCCTTTCTTAATATACTTTATTTTATTTGCTTATTATTACATATTCTTTTCTGATAAATTTTCAGCAAAAGAAAGTTTCAGCTCCTCAGATGTTCATAAGCTATACATTTAACTTCAGTTTTGAAATAAGTGAAAATTCATAATGACTGACAAATTTGTGAAATTCAAATTTTGACTTTTTCAGATCAAATTTGCAATCTTGAAAAACAAAACAAAAGAACCCTTATAAACAAGAATTTTATCTGGGTTTCATTATTTTTAAGTTGGAGATGGATTCTGTTGGGCTTTTATTTAATAAAGTATTTTGTCTGTTTTCTGCATCTTGCTTTTTTGCCCAAATCATGAGTGAAACTTAATGAAATGAGGAAAAGAGGGTTAAAAGTGAACTGGCTCCAGTCACTAATCACTCGCTGTTCAGTTTGGATGCAGACCCAGACTGCAAGACTTCAGTGAATCCCCCCCCGAGCTTCTAAAGCAGAGTTGAACGCCACTAATAGAAATCACAGCTCCGCCGCTCGCCATCATTAATATGTATTTTCTAAGATGGAGTTTCCAACGACTGCCAGCTAACTAAATAAAAAGACTCCGTAGCTTTGGGTGGCCTGAAAGTGATCCAGTCTGACGCTTTCTTGAAATCGGCTCGTAGACGGGGCTTTCGCTAGACCGTATAACAAATCAGGAGGAGGAGAAAAAACACGGTCGTAAACCTTGAACCTTTTTATGACACACAGCCTGTGAGAGCGCTCAAGTGAGTGTTATGTGAAGGTAAGAAATGAGGAAGCTTCTAATTATGGGTTCTGACCTGCAGCTTAACACACGCTGCTGTAAATCCATGTCAAACCTGTCAAACTGCTCGTATGAGGGTCATTACTGTGCCCAGCGCTCTTAAAGTTTACACACACAGCCGTTCTCTTGTTATGCTAAGCCGTTTTATCATGGAGCGTTAAACTGGAATAGAATAATGATGACTTTATTGATGTCCAGTGGGTGCCTACATTGTCCAAGTTGTGTTGATACCGCACCTACCCAGTAAAACTTTGACCCACCAAAACATGATCCAAAGTTTGCTTAGATGTTTACTTTCAATACACACTCATAGAGTTTTGTCTCTGCCAACAACTGTCCAGGGTTGCAGGTATTGCTAATATTGCCTTGAACAAACACAAGTCCTTTGTTCAGTGATTGACACTCTCTTAGTGAACCCAATTGCTCTCAGCAAAGAAGACTTGGTAAGGTGTCCTTGGTTTAATAGAAGCGTGCTTTTAATTAAAATGTTTTATTATTTTTAATACAAATTTTACAATTGGTCCTAATTACCATGTACATACATTATGGTCTTCATTTTAAAACCTAATATTTAAAGCAATTTCTATTTTTATGCAGAGAATCGAGAAGATGACCAGAAACATGGATTGCAGCCAGTACAATGACTTCTGTGAAAGTCGACAGTTGAGTTTCTGTGAGTACCTTTTTGTCGTCAGCCAGTTATATACTATATATAATCAACTACTGATTCCATTTTAATGTTTAAACAGTGATTTAAAAGTAAACATGGTTTTCTTTTTAAGACCGGGTCTAGTTTTGTAGTATTAGAGAATAACATCACCCAGCCACTAGGCGGCAACATTACTGTTTGTGCTCTCAGAGCATGTAATAAGACGTCTCTCTTGTTGTCGGATTGTGGGAGAGATCTTCTTTTATAAGGTTTAAAAACATGGTTTTTAACATTTTACATGTTATAAAAGTCAGTAGCCATGTTTTCATCCAAAGATGCAAATGTGTATTAAAACCTGGAATATCGCATAAAATATTTGCCAATAAAGCACCATCCAATGAGTCCAAGAGAACAAAATCATCACTTCCTTTTAATCTAGTGGCAAATATTAAAAGAAAAATGAAAGTTGCTGCATTATAGAACACATAAACGAAATGCAGTTTGTTCAGTCATGGAGCGTGGCGTATTGGTGGAGTTGGTCGTCCTAGAATCTGAAGGTTGGCGTTTCGATCCCCCTGGTCCATTCTGCCATTGTGGCCTTTGGCAAGCCACTTCACTCGCATTGCCCTGTCTGGATGTGTGTGTTTGGTGTTGGGCAGGAGGCCATAGGCATGAAAAGGCAGCCACGTTTTGTCACCACCAGTGTTTGTATATGGAGTGAATGAAAAATTCTCTGGAAAAGCGCTATATAAATGGAAGGGATTACTATTGTCTTGCTTTTGGAAGTGGATGACTGCTCTTTGGGAACGCAGCCAGTCAAGACATTTCTAGGAGGGGCTAATACAGACACATTTTTGAGGTCAGACTTTGGCTTAGGTATTTAAGAATGACCAAAACGACATTTCAGATGTTATGCGATGAAATCGGTCCGTTGGTTAGTCCATTAATGCCACCTCATCGCGCCACTGTCCCGACAGGAAAACACATTGTCATTGCGCTCTATAAACTTGCTGAGACATTTGCTGGAAAAATTCCAACATTGGTCCGAAGTTTACTAAACATATGCGCATCGTTTTCTCATGTGATATTCCAAAATGCGCATAAAAATAGTTGGGTAGAAATGCAGCTCTTGACTAGTTTTAATGTAAAGAAGTGAATCAAACATAGTTTTACAGAAAAAAAATATAATTTTAAGGCTTGCGTGAACAGGAAAAATTTAAACAATGCTGTAAAATTATATTTACAGTGTACGGGAGATAATGTTGCTTAAATTTGTGTTTGGTTGCAAAGTGCTTCATGTGCAACACATACAATAAATTCATAGGTTTCCTAACATTTGATTGGAACATTTGAATTAATGGCTGGAAAACAGGCTTCAAATTGGCTAAAATTAGTTTTATTTTTACCTTCTATTGATACGACATAACTTAGTTTTGTTGTTTTTGGTCTAGCTAAGAAAGCCTCAAAGTTCCGTGACTGGTTGGACTGCAGCAGTTTGGAACTGAAGCCCAATGTGATGGCCATGGAGATCCTGTCGTATCTGGCCTATGAGACGGTGGCCCAGGTGGGACACACAAGTTGCATCAAATAAAACCTAAAACTTTAAATCAACTTAAAGGTCTTTGCATTGTAATCAGGATAAGGCTTTAATCATGTTCAACTTAAATTAACTTCATGATGGTTCCAGACTTCTCCAAAGTTCCCAAGCAGAGCATGTAGCCGCTGGTAAAATGATTCTTGGCTATAAATGGCAGCAACAATTCTTCTTTCTGAAATGAGGAGCTTTTTGCAATCGCACTTGACATTGGTTGAAACTGTAAATGAGCTTTGCTGTTGTTTCCAATGGAATCATCCCAGTGAAACTAGAGCTCTGGAAACAGCTTCATTTAAAACAGTCCGGCTCTATAATTATTTAATATGATGTTCCCTGGGAAAATGTTTTTCATATCAACTGATTGCTCATAAACGGATATGTTTTGTGTTTTAGGTGGTTGACCTCGCTCTGTTAGTTAAACAAGATATGACTCCCAAAACGGGTGATCCGTTCCAACATGCCATCTCAGCAACTTTCATCCAGTATTCCAACTCCTCGGCTGAGGTAAACGCAAACAGCTTATCCTTACTTTATGAACAATTTAATAAAAACGCCACCACACTCACTTAAGTCATCTTTTATTGCAGTCTAATCAGTGTTCAGTTCACAACTGTTAAGGCACAGCAAAGGCAGTTCTGATTTTGATTCAGATTTACTTTTCTGGTTCTTGTTTATAGACTGTTTTTTGTCCTGATTGTGACACTGCTTCAGATTCTCATCCTGTTCACATTTTTCTTGATTATTAATCTGGTTTTATACTGATTGTGTTTCTGAATTTATCCCAGATCCTAGGTGTGACGTGGTTTTGATTCCGCCCCTTAACACTTGTGTATTTTTTTTTTTTTAATGGCAATCTCTTACAACATGATAAAGATGGTATGATCTGTACCTTTGATGATTCAGTTTAATTTTCTCTACTGTTTCTATGTGTGTCATTACTGTAAATAATTTTCAATATTATTTAATATATATAATATATATCACTCACCGGCCACTTTATTAGGCACACCTGCCTGACTGCTTGTTAATGCAAATTTCTAGTCTGCCAATCACATGGCAGCAACTCAATGCATTTAGGCATGTAGATATGGTGCAGTTCAAACCGAGTTGCTGCAGTTCAAACCAAGCATCAGAATGAGGAAGAAATTGGATTTAAATAAGTTCAAATGTGGCTTGGTTGTTGATAAAAAAGCAACAGTAACTCAAAAAAAAAAAAAAACACTCGGTACAACCCCGTTAAACATTGAACATTGAGATGAAGGGGCTACAGCAGCCGAAGACCACTCCGGGGCCACCCATGTCAGCTAAGAACTGAAAACTGAGGCTACAATTCGCAGAAGCTTACCAAAGATAGAAGATTGTAAAAACTTTGCCTGGTCTAACGAGTCTCAATTTCTGTTGTGTTATTTTGATTTTTCAGTAAGAATTTGGCATCAACAACATGAAAGCATGGGTCCATCCTGCCCATCAACAGTTCAGGCTGGTCGTGGTGATGTAATAGTGTGGGGAATTAAAAATGTATATAATTTATATATATACTATAATGAATGTTATTGGTGTCATTTGATTCAGATACTTAGCTTATTGTTGTTGTTTTTTTATTTTATTTTATCTAAATATAATTCAGAATAAGATTCTAAATGATCCTACTCTTTGTGATTGACCTTGGTCAGAGTTTTGCGCCATGTAATTTATTCCCTGGACTTCTCTTCTTCGTCACCATAACCACAAGAGGCTCATCTGTCTCTCTTTTCTCCACCTAGGCCAAGGCCATGGCAAGTCTGAAAGTGCACATGGTATTTTTTTTAGCTGAATTCCAGCATTGTTTTTCTGAGAGAGTGACAGACCGAAGCTGTGGTTTCAGAGATAGGGATGAGATGTGGCGTAAGAATGCAGGTGCTGTTTTCAGGGACATAGTAAATGTTTTTTAACATTAAAAGTAAAAATGTATAAATGTTAATGTCATATGACAATGTTTCTGGAAATAAGGTAAAATTTGGCGTGATTTTTGTAAACTAGTGAAAAATAATGAATAGATTCTCGTTGGGTGTTATCAAGATCACATTTACTAGTAGTATTTAAATCAACTACAGATTAAACTGTTCCACTTCTTGCTTTTATATCACTTAAAGACCTTCCAGACCTTCTGGCTTTCCAGCGTTCAATGAAACATCTAACCAAAGTCATCTCTAATGCTATTTCAGTGCGATTTAAGGAATGACAAATTCTAGGATCTTAGGATTTTTTATTTTACATATATGCATTTTTTTCATTATATACTCAATATATTTTTAATAAATCTATTTTCATTTAAGAGTAGATGGAACAATAAAGATATGAAGTTTCAGGTCTATATATGTTTTATATATATGGTCTATTTTATATTAAAAAAATTATATCCACAAAAACATATGAGCCATTTGATTTTGGGAACTTTAGCTTAGTAAATTTTCTGGCATATGTTCAGGGGCTTTAGATGAGTTGCAAGTGAGGCGGGTTCAATCGACGAGTTTTAATATTTACACCCACAGTAGTGATCTCTCTAATCTTATTTTAGAATCCCAGCATTAAAAAGGAGCCGGATTCTCCAGAAAATACCCCTCCGTCCACTCCCAGTGCCCCTCTGACCGCAGGACTCCAGGGAAAGATGCATTCTATGGCACAGGGGAATGGTGGGCCAGCTCAAGATGCCAGCAGCAAGGTTAAACAGAGGAAGAGGAAGAAGGTAATTAATAAAATTTTTTCTTGAGTTTTTGTAGGCTAACCGTGGATATTAGGGTTGTATATTTTGTGTTTGAAACCACTTAAGCACACGATGGGTAAATGTTTTGGTGATCTGCACCATTAATCTGCGAGACACACAAATAACTTTCTGAACAAATAATAACGCTAGCCGTATTTCCTCTGGATTGCAGAGCGCTTTGGCAGCTGGCACAGAGACTCAGAGCAGTGCCATCCAACCTGCCCACATCAGAGAGGCCATCAGGCGCTACAGCCACAGGACGGGCCCGCTCAGCCCCTTCACCGTGAGTAATAACAGAGGGATTGATTTAGAATCGCTGCACAGAGGCATATTAAAGTGGCCCAGCCCCAGAGCTTTGGAATTGTTTAGCTCAATTTGCGGTTGGTGTAATTTTGCTCATAAAAACCTCTCATAATCCTGCTGGAGAATTAAATAAGCCGAATGGTGGCCCTTTTGGAAACACAAAGGAGATTTAATTTAGTTTGTTTTCCTAGAGCGATGTTTACAGCTCAAGTAATGACAGTGTATTTCATGTCCCTGAATGTGGGTAAATTTCCACCGGACACAGGTTTTAATGCTGTTGTGTTTGAGAACTGCTGTTTATCACAGTCTTCCGAGGATGATGATATTGATCTTCTGGTAATCTAAAGGTTTTGGAGAGTTAACAGGGTCATGAACTGTATTTTTTTACCGTTCATAGTTTGAGAGTTGCAGTACACAAAGTATTTGGTACCTCAGTTTTAGTTTTAGGTCTTTACTTATGGCTTAGTAGACTAGCCATTTTATTTGAATCGTCATTTATTCAGATCATTGCCTTTATTTTTCTTATGAAACATCAAGATTTACATGTCCATAGTGTACTAAACTCTTTTAGATCATTTACGTGACATTTTTATAAAGAATTTAGGGAGAAGTAATAATGGTATGGCATCTGTTCCCTATCTATCCATTAAGCCCAAGGTTGTTTAACCCTTGTCTAAAGTTGACATTGTCTAAACTTTACCCACCTTCTTCCCCAGAACTCCTCACCCGGGGTATGTTGATAATAGCATCATAAAAAATACCATTATATTCCTAGTTCATAGATGTTTAACCCTTAGAAGTCCCTGCACGCACCGGTGTGTGTGGCAATTATAACGTCTGTTTTGAATTAAGTACGAATGACACAATCCACTTATTGTTTACTTTTTACTTCAAATAAAATCTTTAGGTTTCAAAAATGATATTAGTTTTTATATTTTGTGTTTTAAACAAACATTACAAGGATCATGAGGCATAATGTCAGGTAATTCATATTTAAATGAAATAAAATGTGCAATCTGAAATGATCTGTTTCAGTTTTGTTTTAGTCTGTGGCATAAGTGCCATCTAGTGGTGAAAAAAAGAGATAACCCTTTGACATAAAAGACCTGTAATTAGGGCTCTTTTTTCAAAATTCCTGCTCAAAACAAATCACAATGAAACAAAAAGTGTTTGGAACAGTGTATAACGTTTAGGAGAGAATGTCACAATTTTCACGTTGTTTTGACCTTGTCTTTGCTTTTTGGGAGGGATTTATGAATTTTTATTTAATTATATCTCAACTCCTCCACCCTCATGATTTATTTAAAAAACATAAAACATGTTCGTTTTTCTTTGCAGTAAAAAAAAGATTTACATATTCATGACCTCGATATCTAATGCTCTTCTCAGATGATAACGTATGAGTTCAAGCAAGTTTAAGTATTTACACATGAGGGTTACGACACCTAGCTCTCACAAAGTTAGTGAACTTTGAAATGATTTATAAGCTATACTGGAATCTGTTGCAATGGTGGGAGGTGAAATGCTCCTCATTATGAATAATTAATAGGGGTGTAACGGTACGCTAAAATCGTATTCGGTTCGGTACAGTGTCTTGGAGAGTTCGGTTCGGTTAATTCGGTTCGGTACAAAAAAATAAGAACTTACATAATCTTTATTTTGAAAAGCTGCCAATACACAATAGAATTCTTGCATAAAATAAATAAAAGTGACACATTTGGGTGATATTTTAAATAAATTGCACTCTTTATAAAGAAAAACACGTTTTTTTAAATAAAAAATTAAATACTGCAACTAGTTAGGACCTGAAAACTTTTAACACTAGCAACAGCTTCAGCTTATATATCAACAAAACTAACTATTCAAGTTTTAGGCTAAAAAGATTAACCTATCCACATTTTCTGAAGAGAGCACAGATCTGGTTGCAGTGACAATATCTCCAGCAGTAGAAAATGTTAGATGTGTTGCCTGCCCGATCTCCGTGGAACAATGTTGGCATACAACTTTAAATTTATCCACTCGTCTATCCCCGTTATGTATTTTAACAGAGAAGCCAAAGGCGAGTTTCCGCACGGACGCTATTGAGTGTCGCACAGTAGAGCTGCACGTCCCTCAATAGCGTCCGTGCGGAAACTCGCCTAGGAACATGGTTCCGCTGCGCTTAATATCGCGCTAATAATACATTTATATTATTTAATACAAGTACCGAATACCAAAACGGTACGCAAGTGTACCGAACCGAACAGGCCGTACCGAAACGGTTCAATACATACCGTGAACCGTTACACCCCTAATAATTAATGTCTTTAAAGGATAAATGAATAGCTTATTATGTTTGAAATTAAAAGCTTTAGTTTGTGTTTAACTGATGTCTTTTTGTGAACAAATGTCTGCTGTATATTATTATGAATTCACTGTATGGAACATAAAGAAGTCAAGTGATCATTTGGAAAAAATGATTGGGATGTACACAATCCCTTGATTTTTCCTCGCTGAAATCTGGAAAACTCCAGACAACCGTAATGACAAGCAATGTAACAGGATGGGAACAATTGCAGAGCATGAACGCGAGGCTCACAGGGAGCTGCAGAGGGGACCGGGTGTAGTGTTTAATATAAAAAACAGGTGCTTGATGGGTTTCCTGAGTGAAGACTTCCAGATGTTCCCTAGTGCCACTTACATTGGCTTTGATGAGTGAATATAGGCTGCTCATGGGGAAGGGCTCTGGAATAATTAAATGGGGGGAATGCAAGTGACTGAGTGAGTGCCGTCAGAAGCCAGTTATCAAGTAATTGGCTGGGTTTTATTGCGACTGGAGCCAGTAGACACCATGATTAATTGCACCAATAAGCAATTTTCACTCTAAAATTCTGCCCCCAATTGGTTGAATTAAACCCTTGTTGGGAGGGTTGAGAGTTTATGGAGTTGCTGACAGATGTGAGGTGATTTCTCATTAGTGTGGAGTACGGTTGTCTGTTGGCACATTCGTTGGCACTGCAGCAGCAAAGTCAAAATATTAAAGGTTTATATCAGTGTTTTCAAACGTATTAGTCAAAGGTTTGAAGGTTATTTTGGCTTGAGATTAAAAGTCCCGAATATTTGGTCATATATTTGGTTTATTATATTTGATAAATTATATACTTAATTAGTTTAATCTAGTGGAATAAATCTCATATAATTGAAAAGTCTGAAATGTTCAAATGATGAGAACATTCACATTATATATAATTAAATAAACATTATATTTAGATTATTTTTAAGTCTTGGTACCCTACATTTATGTGCCTAATTTCATGACACTGTTAGTGTACCAATAGCCGAAACTCGTTAGGTGGTGCTATAGAAAGTCCGGTGTACCACAACCTGACCATCAACACTGCTGGGCTTGCCTCCAGGCTGACAAGGTTTCAGTTGTGTGTAGCAAGGTTTGTTGCCTTCTTGTATGTTCCTGTATATTTTGAAATGGATTAATTTAGAAGTAAAGTAATAGACTCGTCTTTATTTTACTTAGATGGATAACAATCCACACCCTTTTTTATTTACTTTGCAGCACTTTACGAGCAACGTAAGGGAATATATTATTCATAGTTCCCATGTGAACTTTTCCTTCATCTCAAACGCATGTGAGATTCTCCTCCAAACTGAAAAGAAGAACAATATCTGGAAACAGTTTGCTTTCGCTCACGTTTCCTCCATTGTGGACGTGAAGCATTATGTAATTTAACTGTCTGCCTCGTTGACTGTTTTTCTGAGGCTTTATTGGCTTCAAATGACCAAAATCATGTCAACGTGAGATTATTAACTTTGAAATTGAATTTGAGAAGGTAAGGCGAGACCTAGGGTTGTTCAGGGACCATTAGATTACACTCCCATCCAGGCAGTCACCAGCCAAGAGCAAATCTACTTTTGCTTGATTCCAGACACTCTGTTGGGGAAAATGGGCTCATTAGATGGAGTTGTTTTTCCCCTATTGTGTTTGTTTTTACCAGTTTGTTGACGCCTAGCCAAACACATTGCTTTCTGAAGCTTCTTTTTTCTGGCTAACGCTTGGCTAGCAATGGAACTTGGTAGTGTCAAAAGTTCATGGGTAATTTTCACATTTGCAGCATTTTTTATGGTTGCAATTTCAGAAACTCTTCCCTGGGTCTTTTTTTCTCCCATATGCTTCTACAGTTATTGAAAATGGCAAATGCATGGAATGATTTCTACTTTTTTTCAATTGTTACTAGATTTGTCAATTTTCTAGATCGGACTTACCAATAGTTTCGAACAATACTCCCAGATTCTAAGGGGCCACTTCCTTTGAACAAGCACCAGAGTGATATGGTTTAGTTTCATTATTGACTTATGTCAAGGTCAGACTGCATGATTTTCACAGTATTCTTGTCACAGATCTTTTCACACTGCATGGCTATCTGGGGCAGCATTAAGTCAATGATGAATTCACATTGCATGACTTTAGAAAGAATTGCTGACAACTTTGTCCCATGTCCACAAACTACTTCACAACCAAACATTCAGGAGATGTGACATGAAAACATACGAGGTCACGTGTGTAAGACTGGACTGCAAGACGAACACGCCAATTATTTTTTGTGTGTGTCTGTGTGTGTCCAAATCGATCAAGGAGAAGCCCTTTTTTGAATCAAAAACGATTGCTGATATTGATCTCTATTACTTTGTAACTCCACCACCCCCTCTCCATGCTTAGCTTCCTGCTGCACTGGATGTTGCTCTTTTTAATTGGCCACAGGTAATTAAAAAGATTTTTATGTTTTATGTTTTATGTTTTCGCCCGAACTGTAAGTCGCTTTGGATAAAACCGTCTGCTGCTAAATACATAAATATAAATGTACTTTTAGTCAGTACACATCATCCATAATTTTAACCAGACTGTGTCCCATGCTGCTTTGTCTGAAATTCACTCGTGGCTGGGCGTCTAGGTCTACTCTGGACAGGTTGCAGTATGTTGGCTTTTGACTGGGACCAGAGATGTGAGCGCATCACACCTTTTTCTGCACTACATGGCTTGGCTCCGGAGTACTCGTCATCTTTTTTTAACTTCATACACCCTTAACCGTACACTATGTTCCAAACAGGTGAAAGCATTCGTCAGTACCACACTCATGGTATAATAACAAAAATGTTGGCTTTTGTTAGTTTATGCGCTCTCTACTGTGTGAGCTCAGGAGTTTTTTTTACAATCTCCTCTTTTAATTGACTTATGCCTGTTGAAGTTAAAATATGTTTAATTACTTTAAATTTTTAGACCTAAGTTTGATTCCTTGCCTTTGCATTTGAAATAACTGATTTGAATTTGGGACCCCTGAGACCCCAAAAGGCAATAAACGTGCTGGGAAATGAATAAATGAACTTGCAAAAGACACCAAATGTGGATTTCCTCTTAGCCAAAAACTAGAGTATGCGGTTGTAAAGGGTTAAAATTCAGTAGGCTATGGTTCTATTTAGAGTTTGTAGTGACAGCACTTTTTGTAGCGTCCACAGTCTTTCTTTGTTTAAGACTTTAAGCCAAAGACAACAAACCAGTGAGCGAAGCATCTCTGCTCTTCTTTGTTTCACCATCGTCTCCATATCTGAGGAAGGACGTCTCGTACCGGGCTGCTGACATCCACAAACTCTGCCCTATTCAATGCCTCATAAACTGTGCTCTGTAAACGGCCCGTAGCTTTAACATCCCTGAATTCCAGTTGCATCCCTTGCATTGGCATCAGACGCCAGTTCCTGTCTACAGAGCCATTGAAATCCTTCCCTGACGTGTGCACATTTACAAGCAGCGGCATTCCTCCCCATGGTTTGAATAGCTTGTTATTAGGCCATGAAATGGCTTCTTGGATGTCAAGTCCATAGCTTGGAGTGCCAGCGTTTTTCTGAAGTGGGTCATGAGGAACGGGAGAATAGCTTACAGTAGTCTTCCAGAGAGGCAATATTTTATCAAATGATTTTGAAACCTCCCAGTGAAGAAAGTACTGGTGCCATTTGAAACAAAGCATAAAATAAGTTATAGAGCAGTAGTGAGGAGCATATTGGATAAGGTAAACTTGTTCTGCTTTCAGCCCATTCTGCCTGCTTTGAACCATTAATAAAACATGAAAATAAACTTGTTTCATTTTCAAACTAAGGGATTGTCCTGGCTATAAGCTTGGCTTTTTAAAAAATTTGTGTTTTAGAAATTTCTGGAAATACCTAGATTAAACGTTTTTCTTTGTATGACTATTTCACACTATGGTCAAGAGTGTTTGTAGTTCACATGTTGTTGTTGTGGGCCTGTGAAAATTTTTAAATATAAAGAGAGAATAGAACCCAGAATAGTTTCCAACTTCCTGGATTTTTACTTGTTCTCCCAGTCAATGTTTAATTGCAGCCATTTTGCTTGTATTCTTAGTTTCCACCAGCAGTCAAGCTTGAATTGTTTTTGGCGATTTAATATTTAAAAAATACAATAAATACTAAATAAACAACCATTACTAATAAAATTGAGTCAAAACAACAATCAAAATAACAAATATGGCGGACACGATGATGTCACTTCTCTTACTCTAGTTGGATGATCAGATGTTTTGTTCTGAGCACAAATGAGTAATTATGAAATCACATGTAAGCGATTAAGAAAGCGACAGTGTTGACACTTAAGAATTGATCTATTGAGCCCCGCCTATTCGCAAAAGCTAGTAAATAGCTTCTTTCAAGAAGTTTGTACAAATGTTAAGGGACAGATTTATGACGGGGTTCTGTTGAAAAGTTCAATATGGAAACATGGAAATATGTGAATATTTTAAATTATTTGGGGAGTGTTTACCAGTCCAAACAAAAAAAGTCTCCTCTAGTTAATGCTTTTTTACTGTTGCTTAAAAGAAACCTGAAAACACCGGTTTACATGCATTCCTGTGGATGCAAAAAGTGATTTTGAGAGTTATGGGTTTCAAGAGATGGATCCTAAACTGCTATTGGCTGATGTTTCTTTAAAGGGAAACTTCATATTTGTACATGCTCCGTCTCCCCCTGAGATACTGAGCAGTGTTTTTTAATACAATCAATTATTTAGGGAATCAATAGGTAACCTTAATAAGAGTTACATCTCAATGATTTTAATATAAATTGTTTTCTGAAACTAAACAATAGTGAAAGAAAAGCTTAATAGAAAAAGGTGCTTTCAGTCATTATTTGCTCAAATACTCCACAATCTGACCTCCCGAACCTCATCTGCTTCCATATTCTCAGACTCACATGTGAACTCAAGCTGCCTTTGAAAGCTGGAGCACAAAACAGCTTGATTTCCAGCAAACACTGGCTCCAGTTCAACCATGCGGCTTCAAACGACGCTCCACACACCTTGAGACAACATGAGAACGAGTGAAAGATGGAGAATGACAGGGCTTTGATTTTCTGAGAGCTGGGACCAAATGAGTGAAGGAAAGATCTGAGCGGCAGGAACAGACAAGATAGAACAGAGCGACCTGAGCGCGCATTCATCCAAACCTAATGAGACAAAATCCTGCTACTGAATATTCAGGAGCACACAGGCAGATGTGGAGGAGTGAGGAGGCCTGTCACTGGCCGGATGGGAGAAAAGTACTTTAGACGTTTCCTCCTGAGTTTCGATTCAGGGGGAAATTAATTGTTTTGATTTATATGCACTTGTTTGTGCTTCATTTACTTGTACACCCTGTGAATTTTTTTCTGCATTTTGCTGGGGTTCTTTTAAATAAGGTGTAATTAATTTTTAAAATAAAATGGTAACTTCCGAAATTTTTACTACATTTTAACTTTTAAATTTGAACTGCAAATTTTTCAATTGTGTTAAACTTAAAATTTTCAAGAAAACATTTTTAGGGCTTGAGCACTGTATTACCCTACTGTAATTGCTCAGAGCATTGTTTCATGGCTTTCGGTGCATTTTTAAGGGCTTAAATTTGCTCGAAAAGTCACAGAATTTCACACACATGCCAGAACTGCTGAAATTTATGTTTAATTGCGTCTTGAAAAGTGGGTGTTGCAAAATGGGTCTATAGTGCCACACAACATGTTTCAGCATATGTTGGAGTCCCAGTTTGTGGTACACAAATGAAATTTGGCACAAGTGTGTAGGGTACCAAGACTTACCGGTAATTATGGATCGATGGATTAGTGTCTCCAAACTAAACAGGAAGTTGGCTATTTTGCAAAAAACATAATTACCACTTTTGATCACGTCATACTTTAATGAAATCCTCCTAGAGATTGTATCAGTCTCTTTTAAAAGAATATGTGATGTTACATTGCAAGCTTTTTTCACTTAAACTTTTTGACTTAAACTATGTGGGTACGACTGCCTTCGAAAAAGGAAGTTGTATATTTGCCGTTATAGTGCCACAGGTGGCGTTGAGAAGGTAATTCTTTTTACCATATTCAACATATTGCCTAATTCTACAAACCGCCCACCGGGAGGCGATGGCACTGGAGGTCCTCGAGCTTAGAGGAGATTTGGAAACTAGTAAGAAATAGCCGAACAGAACAATAGCTCTTTGTTACAATTATCCATTTGTAAAACACCTGACCAACACCAAAGAGAGTTCTGAAGGGAAAATGGGATCAAACTCGATTCTAATTAGCTGTACCTAATAAAGTGGCCAGTGAGGGTTACCAAAGTAAAGCTGCACTTTTGAGATTTCTGTGGAAAGCTCTGTGGTGGGTGTACTTTGGAGGCCTGATATTATTGGAATGGAAGCTGAGCCAACAGAGCATCTCCAGAACTGC
The DNA here is from genome assembly GCA_007224835.1 of Danionella cerebrum. Taxonomy (NCBI): domain Eukaryota; kingdom Metazoa; phylum Chordata; class Actinopteri; order Cypriniformes; family Danionidae; genus Danionella; species Danionella cerebrum. The sequence goes on along the minus strand of SRMA01026957.1, from coordinate 283,120 downwards.
ATCTTAATCGGGCGTCCTGTACACCACCCCGCTGTGAAGTGGGATCCAGGGTCAACAACCCCCCTCCCCCCACATAAATCAATCGCATCTGAAAACCTAGCGCTGAAGATGAGACTTTGTTCAGAAATAATAGCCAGTCTGTTTACTGCGCCACCAGATGGATTACATGGCACTGAAATAAATACTTCCAGATGCGGCTCGACAGAAATTATACTCAACAAGATGGGGAGAAGAAAATACGACTTCATAAATCTAAAGAGAGGAATAGCAAAGTGTTTTCTGGCACTGGATGCTCTGCTTCGAGCTTCTAATGGCATAGTATTTCAACAAACAAGACGCTGAAAGTGACAACATTGTGGTTTAAAGGGGAAGGCCAGCCACTATCAAAATGCTGTTAAGAAACGTCACAAGTGCAACTAATTCAAGATATTGGATTCAATTCAATTGACCTATTGGTAAGCCCCACCTCATATGGAGCCATCAGCAAGATTTGAGCATCTTCCAGTTTCATGTAGATGCTGATGGCAGATATTCTCATGTTAAGCGTTAGAGTTCATTTTGTTCCTTTTTCAAATGTCTGCTTTGGAAGTTCTGGGGTGTTGCAAATATGCCAACAACGTGAGATTTGCATTTTTGCTCATTTATATTTTTGAAACAAGTGATAATATGTATTTGGGTTGGACCATTTTTAAAGGTAATTTTCTGAATCCCTTTTTTTTTGGATCTGAAGTAGATACTAAGGGAAAACTGGGGCACTGTGCTAAACATCTCCTGTGTTAAACAGTAAAAGAAACTAAAACTGTCTGGAAGGACACGGGGGCGAGTAAATGATGAAAGAGCTTTAGTTTTTTTGGGTGAGCTCCTTCTCTCTTGGTTCCCGCTCAGACTCGCTCCGGGACAGATCTTTGTTTTTGTTCTCTGGTATTTATGTTCCTTTCGTACCGGAGTGTTTCAATGTATTCCTGAGCCCTTTGTCCAATGTGTATCTTGGCCTGTGGAGTTTGCCTAAAAATGACAAGAAGCTCAGCATTGGAGCTGAAATATGCCCATGGCTCAGATTTGTGAAGTGTGTAAAGAACTTTATATTGCTATATCATCTGCTTAAAACAATGAGGATACGGATCACACCTGAAAAGTATTCAGCTTCAAGTGCACAGTCAAATGAAGAAGCTTTTTTCATTTTACTATCACTTTTGGTTTGACTAATTGAGCTGAGAAAGAAAAAAAGATCATTCCGAGACAAAATGAGCTTCAAGCAAATTATATGGATGTAGCAATGTATACCTTAAAAAAAGCATTGAATTTGATAAATACACATTTTTTTCTGACTGACAAATACTTCACGTTCTGGAAGTGAGTGGGCCTTCTCACTCCGCTACCTTTGACAGGCTTTATCCAGTTTTTTATACTGCATAGATCCCTTTCAAAAGTGTGAACAAGAAACTGAAAACCTGCATCAATAAGAGACTGACTCCCATCATTCAAGATGGAACTGTAAGAGCCAATAAGAAGCTAGGGATATAAATAAATGAGCATTACAATTTAAACTATAATTGGTTTCTATGGCGGGTGGTGAAACAAGACTGATCATATGTAAAAAAAAAGCCTTACAAATTTACGCTTCCATTCTTTTTTCAGAATAGGTAGAACATTTTTGCTGTACACTCTGGAACAGAGAATCTCCCTGTAATCATTCTGCTCTGCATTCTGTGTTCAGCTTTCTTTTTTACCCCTTTGTATGATTGACAACATTAACAAGAGTGATGATGGAGATGTGGGCATGTGGTTCTTGTTATCTTTTACTGTTCATAAAGGTCCTGTGATGTAGATATCACAGTTATTTAATCAAAAATTAAAATGTTTCAAAAAAAGTTTTTTTTTGCAGAGGTCTGAACGGGTGGTAATTGGATCTTTCAAAGAGATCTTGAGCATTTGGGCTTGCTTCAAGCCCTGTCTGTAAAGGTAGCATTAAACAAACCTTGGAAGGATTCAAGATGCTTTTTTCAAATATTATTCAATAAAAGTTACTAGGCCACCTTTTGTTTAATTTAAATTTTTTGTTGTTTTAAGCAGAGCTGCATTTTTTCCCAGATAAAATTATTGTAATTTTAAACCACAATATGCTCAAAGGCTTAAGCCTTTTATCAAAACCATTTTTAAAGCTCTTTCTTGAGTCATGCTTTACTTAACTGATCAGATCTCCTTGAAAACTTCTTCAGTTTGCTTTCAGAGCGTGCGGCATGACTCAGACGTTGAGAAACTTCCTTGTCGCATTAAACATGAAAACAATGCAAGCTTTTAATTTGTTTACAATTTTTTCTTTTTGATCACAGAATTAAATATTGATAAACCAGCTGTTTTTCCTTTTTTTTTTATTTGGGTAAAGTTTAAAATATTTCTGATGGCATCCTGTAGGAGGAGGAAAAGAGTCATTTCAGCAACCTCTGCATATGTTTCTGATAACATGGCCTCAGCCATTCAGAGGAACTGTTTATTAAAAAGCAATAGGTCCAAAGTAGGCCAACCTTTATATGCTGCTTTTTATCCCATTTTTCCTTTCTTAACTTTGGGTAAAGTTTAACATATTTTAATTTTTAAATGGAAAATCAAGTGAATGAATAGTGCATGGGCTGCTTTGCTGCTCTTCATCATCCATTTTGACATGTGTATCTGTGTAGTTAATTCAGCTCTGGTCAGTGATGCTTCTTCTCAAACCACAGGCTTTCTTCCGTCTGTCCTTGCTGTCAGCAGCCCGTATTTCACCAGAGAGCCCTGGCTTCCTCTGTCACAGATGCAGATCTTTTCTCTTTTCTGCATGCTTTCTTGATCTGGAGACCTCCATGCTCAGTTTCCATTCGCTTACTGAGCAATATTACACAAATCGTGATTTCTGATTTATGAGTGAATGCTCGAGCAGAGTTGAGTTCACAAAAGCACAAATGTTTCATCCGTGTTGGAGTGTGTCCTGAATTTATGATCTCAGACTGCGCTGCTCATTCATTTCAAGAGAACCCGTTCAGATTGAGCTTCTGTTCAGGATTCCGGTCACTAAAACGTGCAACTTGTTTGTTTTTCGTGCTTTCAAATTATTAAATTGTTGCAGTCTGAAAGAAATAATGAGAAGCTGACCACAAACTCAGGACCGGAACCTCAAAACAGGACATCCTGCAGTGAGTAACCAGGTAAATGCAGTTGCAGAGGAAGTAGGAAGCAGACTGGTTTTTGTTTTCAGAATACTTAACGTATATAAGGATCATTTTAGGTATTTTTCAAGAGTTCAGTTCCCTCAAATAGATGTGGAGGGGTCTGTGGAGGACTGTGTGCATCATAAATCAATGAGGGAATGGAGAGGGCAGAATATGTAGAGGGTTAGATTGGCTGAAGGAAAAACTGATTAGAAGAACACAAACAGGGAATATTCTGGAGAGATAATTTTGATAAACGTTTTATTTGAGTGCCTGGTGTCTCTGGTCTTGTTTACGCTGCTCAACTCTGATTTGTTTCTTATTTCTGATTTTGTCACCTTCAGTTTACGCATTCTTTTGATTACGAGTGTTTCTGATGGCATTCTGTAGCATCAGGCATTGCTCAAGTTCAGGAGGAGGAAGAAAAGGGTCTTTATAACAGCCTCTGCATATGTTTCTGATAACATGGCCTCAGTCATTCAGTGGAACATCTTCATTAAAAAGACGTTTTTTTAAGGACATGCGTGTCAGGGATAATCCACACTCAGCAGTGCATTGTATATTTCTATGTGCACAAATCGCAGGGGTGAATAACCACGCGACACACAAAAGTGCATTTTAAATATATAATGCACGGCTGGGTGTGGAATATCCTGTTCATGCCATGGTCATTTGCCAACACAAAAATGTTTAAATTATTGTTAATAGTCATGAGTGTAATAAATAAATGGAATTAAAGTTATTTTAGTCAGTTGACAAATGACAACACACGAAAAATCGTGCCGTGGATACTTTAATTTTGGCATATACATCCCCTTAACTGTTACATACGTTTACAGTTAACAATATCCATACGTTTAAAAGTCTATGCTTTTTATACAGGTCTATACTGTGGAGCTTCAAAACGTTTTTCCTGCATGATGCCATACAATCCAAAGCTATCTCAATTTTGCCACATTTACTATGCAAAGTCTCAGAAAGTCCGTTTTTACACATAAATCCAATAACAACATATCAGTATATTTTTACAGATCCGGTTTATATATGAGCAAAAAAATTATAACTGGCAATAGAAATGTGGCCTCATTGAAAAGAAATCAATGATTTAATGAGAACTAAAAAGATGAGAAGGACAGGACACCACCTACAGGTGGTGGGCAGGCATCTTTTTCGCCGGTTTCGTTTGGTGAAGTGGATTGGATACAGTTTTTCCATGTGTGGATACAGGTGTAAATTTAAACCTTCTTCATATCGTTTCTCTGCTCTTGATTTGATCCGAGATCTGATTTCTCCAGTGCTTGATCCTGTAATTACACTCTGAGAAACAGAAGTCAAGAGGAAATCAAGCCTGGACGTTGTGCTTCAGATGTGGCTTTATCAGATCCAGCTTCTGCAACATGGAACCAGAGCTTCTTAGTATCATTTTTTAGCTTGATCTTGTTTGAGGTCTGTCTCTGATTGACTTGGAGTTCTGCGATCCGTCTCTTTTTGTGTCTCTGTAGTTGCACGAGTACAACTGACACAGCAAACGTACACAGTCAGAGCACATCTGATTCAGATTGGGCTGTAAATGTAAGGACGGCTATAAGACTACCGTCCTAACGTTGAAGCCGACATTTATTAAAACGATGCTTGACCCATTCATTAGTTATCTTGCTCTTTTTCACTTCTGATTCAGGCGCAGCAGTTGAACATTTGCTCTTGGTCTTCTAAAAAAGCAAAATCTAAAGCAACTGAATGTTTTCATTGTTTATTGACATAATGTAAGTTAGATATGGGTGACCATTCATTAGGAACCCATCTGAGTATCACCTTGAAACTTCGCTAACTTTGTTCTTCAGCTTTAATTTATTAGAAACTTTTTTTATTGCATAATTTGTTTTCTTTTTTTGTGAAATCATGTCATGTTTGAAAGTTTAAAGAGAATGTTAAACTAGTTTTCTTTTTGTGTCTCTGATAGAGTGCTTACCGACAGAATGGCATGAACTTCCTGGCCTGCTGAAGCCCCACGGGCTGAAGAACGCCCCGGTTTTGCTCTACATGAGAAAATATAGTTTACATCTTTGTGTTTGTGTGTGACTGAAAGCTCGGTTCTGTCTTTTTACCTGTGTTTGTTTATCAGCTGATATCAGTTGTATGATGCAGATTATGTAGATTAGTGTTTTTATTTTTAGCTTTACGAGATCTTCAGTATTTCTGAATGTGAAGCAATAGGAAGCATTGTATTGATACAAACACTTTTGAGTGTGATGTTTTGACCTTTTACTCGTTTAATGATAATGTTCCAAGAACTATGTCTTACTTTGTGTTTGGAGATTTAAAAATTTTGAATAAAATCTGTTCGGTCTCCAAGTTGCATGTAGGAGTTTTTTGTCTCTTGAATTCTGAAGACATTTTAACCTCATGTCTAAACAATAAAATATATAAAATTATAGAATGTAGTTTGTGCAACTTTATTTTACATTTCCGATTTTTAGGGATGCGGCAACAACTCTGTATTTAATAAGTGTAATTAGGTGAAAAAATTTTAATTTTGGTCCATATGTATATTCATTAAATATGGAAGATAAGTGCTGTCTGGCCGATTAGAATCCTCCAGAAAATTACAACACGCAGATAAAAAAATGGTGGAAACTAAGGCTTAACAAAATTTTCCACCTTACATTTATTGCTCAGAATATTATTGTTCTTTTTAGTTTTCTGTATTTATTAAATATTTATTTAAATGAAAAGTTTGATTGAGTCTAGATTTTGCCATGGCAGACTTCTTCTTCTATACTCTGCAGATTCAGAAGACAGTAAAAGAAAAGAAAAACAGTTATTGATTCATCAGCTAACTGATAAAAATGTTGTACAATAATTGTTTTTGTGGAGAAATTGTTTGGCTTCATAGTCTTCATTGCCAGATTGTGCAATAACGTGCACTAAAAACAAAATAGAACTGGTAGAAAGGATTTTGAAGCACTTTACACCATAATGGAGATTGACAGAATTTAAAAATGGCCTCTATAATGAAATAATGTCCGTCCGGAGTTGTGATTTAGCTTAGTCGTCTTCATCATCTTCAAGTCGTTTTAACATGAGAACAGGTTTGATGCTTCGTGTTCTTGTGATGTGCTCTCATCTCTCTGTCAGCACCTTATAAATGTCACATGGAGCAAGCATGGATGATGTTTCAAGCTGTTCTCCGTCAGCCGGACACATGGATGATCGTAAATTCAGCCCAACCATTTCTCATAGGAGACGGACAAAGATTTATGATCACTGCGTCCATACAACTCGACTTTCTCTCTGCGTGGACTCTCCACTATCTATCTTTTTACCCTTCTCAGTTTGAAGCTGAAGAGTGTGTTTTGGCTCATCGTCGCCATCTTTTGCTGGATACCATAGTGTTGCAGCTAGATCTGGGTACAAGCTGGTACAATCTGGGTACACTGTTGATGCTTTCTGTTGGCATGAATGGAAAACATCACATGTGAGGATTCTCGTTTAACAGCAATATTGTACATCCTGCATGGAGACATTCCAAGAAGTAATGCTGTGTGTTAATTTAGGGGTGCTCTGGTTTTTGTTTTGTTTAGTTTTTTTGTTTGTCAGACTTATGGAACCCTGCATTGACATGTAAAAGTTTGCTTTAAGGATTTTTAATGAAATCACTCTGTTAAACTCATGTAAATAGTAGTGGAAGTGCCAATTTCTGGCAGGTCAAAATCTTGAGCTAAAAAGTTGACATTTTGAGATTATATGTAGACATTTTTACATTATATGTTGACATTTTGAGATGCAAAAGGGGACATTTTGAGAGTTTGGCTAACGTATCTGGATATTGAGTTAATCGCTGACCTCCATGATCAAACACACTGATGCTAGCAAGATGAGCTGTGAAGAGGTAAAGCAATTTTTCAGAAGAGATGAACCAATATTTCAAACATGGTTTTACCAATGATGAAATTCTTGAATTTTTAGCTGAACAGCATGGAATTATGCAATGTTTTAGGCATCGGCAAGGCCAGAAAGTAGAATTTGTGACTCATGTACCACAAAAGTTGGACTTGCTTATTGTAAAATCGAGACTTTTTAAGGAATAATGTTACCCTTTTAAGCCATCATTTTTTTTTCACCAGGCAGAAATGGGCTTCCATGTGAAGGCGATGGCAAGAAGTGGTGAATAAAAATATACCATACATCGCATGCTCTTTTGGTCATTAAATACGTAAGCCAAAATACATCAAATATGTATTTGTAAAATATGTAAATATGTGTTTCGAACCGGACAGTGATTTTTCTGAACTTTCATTTTCAATTTTTAGCACTTTTCTATGTAATATATTTATTTATTTGTTTTAAATAAGAAACGCAATGATTTTACTTGGCTGTTTTTAGAGAAACATGAAACGCATTTTTGCCTGGAACAGATGGAAATTTATCACCAACAGAATTATCATTTGTGAATGCTTGTCCCCAATGCATTTGCCTAGATCAGATTGCACCCGCTTCCAGAGTCTGTGCTGGTGTCTGGATATGATCCGTTCACTCTGTGAATGCCTGGATGGATCGCGCAAGCAGCATGCACCATGTACTGACAGAGTATTCAAGACTTTTATTGATGATAGAAATATTGTATAATTTGTGTGTGTTTCACCATAATAATCCATAAAGCCGACAGGATCTTACTGTATTTGATAATTAGTTAAGTAATAATACATTTATATGAGATATAATCGTTATACCTTACAAGCTGAGGCAGAAATTCCTTTTTGACAAAGGCATGGAGGTGAGTTTACAACTATAGACTTTTCATTTCAGGCTGATTTCTTTAACTTCAGAGTGCACTCTCTGTTACCAGGACCCATACAGTGCGTCCCGTGTGAATATGTGCCATGTGAAGGGAACAGAGGTGTTGTGTAAACGCTGCAATCTGATATCACTCACACACACAAGTGAAGCATTGAGCGGCACAGGGTGATAAAAGACATGCATCACTGGATCTGTCTGTCTGCGTGTATTGCTCCGTGTGTATGTGAGGTTTTTCCAGAGGCAGTGGCTGGGGGCTAATGAAAGCTGACAGATGTGACAGAAAAGAAACAGCAGCAGAAGAGAAACTGAATCTGTGAGGGGCTGCCCTTAAACTCAGGTGAGTTCAGACACCTTTAAATCTGGAATGAATACGGCACTCGCTGAATTTAACTCATGTCCATCTTCCGTTAAACACATGCTGCGGATGGGTAATGAGCATAGAATGAACAAAACTGCTGACGAAAGCCGAGGATGTGCTTCACTACCGGTTAATATTGTTTGGCCTCTGGTGCCAAAGGCCTTTACTCATTAAGAATGTTTAAGAAGATTATACACACATCAAATATTCAACACAGTTTGGAGAAACGACGCGCAAAAAGAATGGATTTTTAGTCATTTAATATCAGATAAACATATGTGACTTGTACAGAAAAATCCTACAGATTCAGATACACTGTACGTGGTTTTAAAACGTAAGTAATAAAAAAAGTTCAGATAATTGTGCTTCGAAACAGTTTATTGTGTAATAAACAGTACATTTTTTATTTTAACATATCAATAACTTTAGCCAAATATACTATAACACTAGCAGTTGAGCAGCTATAAGGTGTTTGGTTACGCTTTCAGTTTACTTTCTACTGAAGATCCTCCAAAACACTATTGTCCTTGTAGTGCTTGTCTTTTTTTGTCATATAATACACTATTTGTATCCACAAAACGGATTAATAATTCCACCAGTCATCGTTCTGCCAGAATGTTCACGAGTTGCCATAGCCTAGCAACAAGCTGCATTGTGATTCGTCAGACGTGTTTCAGGTGGCAGCAATGGCTATAAAAATAGACCTAGAAGTGAAAACGATAATTTACGCCATTTGTCATCATGAAATTGCATCGTTGATGCAAAAGGGGTCTGTAATAACTATTCTTTGGAAAAAAAAAATATTGTGTTGAGATTAAAATCGTGTCTGATGTGTAAAGGCCTTTAGACGTGTTTCAGTAGCATTTCACTGTCTCTGAGTTCTCGATATTGTATCACTGAACACACCATAGCAACCAATCCATTTGCCCTAGCAAGCATTAAAGAGGACCAAAATCTCTTGAGATATGCTGAATGGCTCATTTATCTCTTGCTACCTTGCAAGATAATAATTAATTTGATCACAGCAAGCATCATATTTTTTTCAGGAATTGTATACATTTAGTTAGAATGTTATTAAAAGGGGCCTAGTAATTGGTGGGTACTGCTATTTGTGTAAACGTGAAAAACCTTTGAAACCTGCAGTGAGTCAAAAAAGTCTAGTGGCTCAATCGTATATTCGAATATATAGTCCAAATATTCACCAGGAAAACCCCGGAGAGTTAGTTGTTGGTCTTTTTGACTAAGTTTAATTGCAATAAATACCAATGGAGTTGCCATATTTGGTCACCTCCCCTATAAAGGGTTAAGTGCCCTGCCCTGAGACCACCTGTTTAAAGAACAGAGGCTCTCTGAGGGGTTTGTTTAGGCTGTGGTCTGTTTCTTGTCAAGCATCGAGACACCCAGGTGCTCAGAGCTGGATCTGAACTCTGTGCTTTCGGACATGGCTCCAGTTCAGTTTGGCAAGCTACTCCACAGAGGTGTCAAATATCGAGAAGCTGTTTCAAATGCCAAGCTAAGCAAAAATCTTCTTTCTTTCTGAAGAAAAACTAGTCTGTTCCATCTCGACTGTTATTTTGGTATAATTAGTCAGGCTCTGGATGAAAAAAACATATTAGCCACACATTCTGACGACTGCCTTCAGGGTCATTCAGTTACTGTGAGAATAGCATAGAAACGTTATGTCACCGTTTGTTCAATTCACAATTAGCCGTGTCCACAAACTTTTACACACCAATGATGCTTGAAATGAAATCAGTACTATAGGTGTTTCTTTGTTCATTAGATGACGCTTTATAAACAATGTTACAGACCGGATATTTCACATTTAGTATAAACACGATTTGTGATTTATCTCAAAACACTTTACAGTTTGATTGCGTTTGACTCGAAAGTTTTGCTGGGTTTGCTACAGGGTCTCTCGATCTGAAACTCGAGCGCTGTTAATGTGTTCTTGACTTTGCAAACACCACTAATAATCAAGTTACATTTTTCCAGGTGCAACATGTTAAGTATCTGGCAGCTTATTGAACAATGCAAGTTATGGAAACATAATATATCAAACTGAAAACTTGGAATTCATTAAGCACCTAATCGAACGTTAAATCAAGATGAACATAATATACCAAGCAGATTTTGATTACAAGTCAAATATTATGAATAAAAGTGACTTAATGAATAATTACAGCAAGGTTTTCTTGAGGCAACAGATTAGATGTTCTTTTTGGTGGTAAAAGTTTGGTCATTGATGGTTTGCACTCATCTCCTATCAAGCACCGAGCTCCAGGATTGTTTCCAGTGTTGATTTTGGCACAGACTGCAATCCTTATCAATCGCATCCCCAAGAAAGAGTTTTATTGAATCACTTCTGTAACAAGCAACCCACTACAAGAGTAAAAACGCCTGTTTCTGAGAGCAGCGGATATTATCCAGCTGCGTGACCAAAGTACTGTACAGTTAGGAACCATCAAGATTCCCAACAGGATACTCTCGAAGTCGGTTTTTTTTTTTTTTTTTTTTTTTACAGTTTGGGGAAGGAGGGGATTAAATGTTATTTTAAAAATATAGGCATGCTTTAATATCAACATTTAGATTTTATTAAAAAAAATTTGTATTTAGATTTTTTGTGGCCAGAACTATTCAGATATAGACTTTCAAATTATTTTTTTGATTTCTTTTTTAAAAATGTTCTAATTCTGTTTCAACTTCCTGACTTTTTCTTGGAAGATTTTTTTGGAATCATTTTTTTTTCTCAAAGAGATCAGGTTTTTGCCACTTTTTTCTGCTCATGGGATTCTTGTAAATCTGGGAGAGATCTCAAAAAAACAGATTCCCAAAGCTCTTCGTCAACAAGTTATTTCTAGACATGCACCATGACCTTACTTTCACACCCTCTACTGTGAGTTTGTTCAGGTTTCATATGTGACCCAACGTGAACTCCTTCGATCGCAGAACGTTTAAAAATCCAGACACCTGCTCAGACGGGCTGATCTCTAGCCTCACACGGCCTGGTTGATTTAGCCACCGAGGTGAGAAACCCCGGGTGTCTGCTATAATTGACTTTCTACAGGAGTCACTGATGGGAAACTCACGCCTATGTTTGGAAAACACTGTTCAAAATTCAAGGAATTAACTTCTAAAAGGAAACTCAAATGAAAATAAAACCTAATTATCATTTGCTCTCTCGTTTTTTTTCCCCGTTTTACACAAAGAAACTTTTTTATCACAAGAAAAAGGCTAGGGACTCACTTGTGTTGTAGTAAATACTACTTTTTCAGTTGCCAGAATGTTTATATTTGAAAATACAATTTGAGACTATTTGAACATTGTCTTAAAATAACACTTTTTAAAAATCTATTTCATGCTGACTAAAGGTGCATTCACACTAGAAATCATTCATTTAGAAAAGAGCGAGTCAACGTGGACGCCAGGAGTGAAAATAGCAGGGTCACACTACTGATCGCTTTAGCTGAAACAGTAGATTATGATCTGACCGAAAACATCACATGAAATCACATGTTCTAGTCACATGTCAAATAACACAATGTGACTGTTTACATTTAACTCCAGCACCTAAAGATGGGCATAAGTAAGAAGTAATGTGAACAGTTTTTACCGGCTTTTAGTTGAAATTGACTGATGCACCCATTTAACTGCTTACACTTTGAGATATTAACATGAAACTGAAGACTGTAACCTGAGCCTTTTACTTTTTCAACAATAAAAGTGTTCATTTTCAAATTTTGACACTTCATGTGTTAAAAGGAAATTCACATTGCCGTGTCCCTGACAGTTTCTGATAGGTCACAAAACCATAGGTCATCTTGGTCTGTCGCATGAAAAAACTAGCCAATCGCTGAGTGATTTTGTGAATGTGTTAAAATTGCATACAATGCCTGAAAGTATTGTTTTCCTTCATATTTTCCTAACAGTTGATGAAGAGTACCATGTGAGTATGTTTTTGGAAAAATATGCCGTCCCAATACCTGCTCAGATAACAGTTTCTAATCTTTCAGTTTTATAGAGAGGCAACTTTTGTTCCCAAAGGACAGTCTTTGCAATGTTCCCAGATCTCGACTCATATTGAGTGCGTTTGTTGCACATTAAAATAAGTTCATTCTCTGTCTCTCATTCAGATGGGTAAGGGGACATTAACTGTACTAAACGCTATAATTATAATTGACTGTGGCTTTTTGTTGCAGCTGTTTGATTGTGCTCTCACTGTTAATAATGATCACCAATGACCGTAATCAAGAAAGCTGAGAAGCATCTGAGCAATCCTCCACTTCTATGCTACTCTCTAAACCAGGGGTCTCAAACTCGCAGCCTGCGTTCCATTTCCTCCCCATGGAAAGACAATTTGTGGCCGCCGCCTTAATATAAACGTTTAATGTTAGAGAGGGCCGCAAGTTTTATATGAATTTTATTATATTTATTATAATACAGTTTCACAGTATTTCCTCCGGGTCTGGGAAATCGAATGAGTCAAAGCTACAGCAACGTTGCCTTGTTTCTATTGGGCACATTGCGGACATTCGTCCCATCCATAGGCTAAAAGACGTAAGGCGCCTATTCCATCCATTGGGTGAGCCAGAAGCCAAAACGCAGAGACAAACGATGATGTTTCGGATATGTTGCTAGAGTTTAAGATCTAAAAGTAGATGTTTTTGATAATGAGGGAAAAATGAGAAAATCAGGAAACTCAGTATGTAAATGAAGATAATTGAGAACTGAACTGAGAATTTTTAAACCAATTGGAATTGTTGGTGCAGTGCTTGCGTAACTTGCTCCAAAAACATATTTCTCTTTTTCTCATCTCGCTTGAAACCAAATGTTCTGCGCCATACAGACAAAATTTCCAAAAATTTTGAACAAAGTGGCATTGAGGCATCCAGTAATTCTTATTTCTGTTTATTTTGCATTCTGTGACATTGTTTGGGAACATTTTTGAACCTTTTGAATGTTGGCAGCCCTGATAATGGTCTTCTTAACTAGGAGCAATCATTGCAAATAAAAACTTATTTGACCTTAGCTCAGAGCCAAGAAATGGAAAATCTGCCTCCTTTCACAAACTTACACCATTTATGAGCACGATTCAAGTTTTTTCCCAAGGGGCTCTTTGTGACGTCATATTTTGTAATTATCAATACCTTTGCTCATGATTTATGAGTTTGTTACATGAATCTGCTCAATGTTTTAGAGCTGAGCTGGCGTTTACAGACACTGGTCATAATCATGAGCTCAACAGGATCACGTTTGAAAATTAAACTCCTCGCTTCACTTGAAGGAAAGTGCTCGTCGAGATGCTGCCCAGATGATTTTATGACATCATGACACTTCACTTCAAGACTATAGAGACAAGCAAAGACAATATACATGGTTTCTACCCCAGTCACACATTGTGCATGAGCTCTTGGGTGTGGAAAAATATTAATTTCTAGTCAAAGCACTCCTTTGTTCTGGCTGTGTTCTGATTCCCTTTGTTTAAAAATGCAACCTGTGAAGTAAATCCAGAAGTTAGTCTCAGGAATTAAAATATTACTTAGCAATACAAAGAAAGGATCTTTAGAAATGTTGCCCAAATAAAAGTATGAACATGTACAGGGCTCAGGTGTTATGAGAGCCCAGGTTGCTCTGATGGTGGCCTTGAGCTCTTCTTCATTGACTTACTCTTTAAATGGGGTTAGGGTCAGGTCAAGTTATGTATTTTCTATGGGGTTAAGGTCAGGCAAGTTTGCTGGCCCATTAAAAACAGGAAAACTCAAACTAGATACTGGTAGATGTGAAACTGTGTACAGGTGTCTTGAAATCTGGTCAGAAGCAGGATGTTGGGCTTCAAAAAGGGTGGATCCTATCTGTGCAGTGGTTTTTGAGGCACGGTGGGTTTTGCATCCTCTCATCCTATTGCTTGTACACTTTTTTTTCTAACACAACTGTTCCTTCCCTCCATTTCTCCATGAACATTCTTTGCCACAGAGCTCTGTGAAGAGAAACCTATATTTCAATTGCCCTTTTTATATCACCCTCCTTGTGCAAGGTGTCGCTGTTCATCTTTTCGGCAGCTGTCCAGTCAGCAGGCCTACCCCTGGGTGTGTATCCTGCGGAACTAGACTGAGAGACCATTTAAAGGAGTTTGCAGGTTTTTTCAGTTAAATAGCTGAGGAGAGTGTGGCACTAAGTGGCTTCTTTATGGAACCTTTTAACAACATTCACATTTTCACAATTACATTTTTCACCGCATTCTTTGTGTACTGGATTTATTCACACCTGCCGAGCTTTCACTTTTGCAAAGTACTATATGTCTATGGGACAACCACAGGTTTGGTTTTACCTCCAAAAAATTTCTCCACCATTGTCGCTTTAGGGACACTGTAGTTCTTGACTACTAAGTTAATAAATTAGTTACTTAATCAATATGTTAGGTTTTAAGTTTAGACGTAGTATGTGGTAAATTGGTTCAGTAGTGATTGTGTGATTACGTAAGTTTTAAAAGCAGATACACTTGTTGCAAAGTTATCTTTTTTGTTGTTGGGTTTATTACCCTGACCTCAGTTGGACAGACTTTTTGTAAAGGGGGCAATGTTTCGGCTTTTTAGACATTCACTGCAGTCGAATAGAGTTTCTGCGATATTGTATCACATCTACATCCTGGTAATGGCAGAGGAACCAGCGATGATGACTTGAGCAGGAGCACAACCACAACCGAGTGTATTTTAAGACTTTGTTTTCTTAAATACCCACAATGAGAGTTCAAGCCTAGTCGACTCAGCATATTTCATATCAGAACAAATCAATGTTTTCACATGTTTACCCTCCAACACAGAGTGTTTTTTACATCTTGGAGTCTCCATGTCTTGTGAATGAGTTGTATTCATTTCATCTGACCAATTCATCAAGACGCGTGCGCCAAACGCAGCTATAAAACAGTGTGAACATGTTGAGGATCCATTACCCCGCAGACATGATTTCAGATATTCAGATCAGGGGAGTGTGATGGAGGTGATTTACATGATTAAAGCTGGTAAATCTGCCAGAGCGGGTAGAGGAGGATGCCGGAACAGACACACTCAAATCTATGCGTCTGTGTGCGCTCTCCTGTGTGTCTGTCGGCATGCTCTCTGTGTGTTTCCACTCAATGCTGCCAAAGACCCTGAATGCAAGTGGCTAAAACTGCCTCGAAATAAAGCCAAACTCCTTAAATGATGTCATGCAGATTCATGATGTCACCACTTTTTTTCTGTTTGCATTGTTTGTTATTATCAATGATTATTATCAATGATCAGGATTTATTCAGCAGCCACTGGGAACACATAACGAGAAAAAAACAAAACAGGAAATTATTAGAGTGGAAAAAAAACTTGTTCTGAAATGTTTCCCCTTTAATATTTCTGAAAAGGTTCTGAATCAAGAAGTAGAGCCCACCCAGCTCAAGCTCCTCCACCACAACCCCAAAACGAGGAGAAATTAGTCATTCTGAGGCTAACACACTTCCATTGAGGTTCATTTACAGTGATTTTGAGGGTAGAACTTGGTTTGTACTTGTGTTTGTGGGTAAATAAGTTATTAGAAGGATTGTTTTTTTTTGTCTATGCTTTCATTCATGGTGGTTAACCAGAACAATGTTTGATTTTTATGAAATTTCAATTCTTCAAAAAAAAATCTGTTATTGTATAAAGTTTAATTAATCAAGGTTTAAATGTCAACCAAAATGGAAAGTGATACGTATGCTTTGAAAATGTTACGAGATATGAAAGGTCTCGCAGGAAATTTTTTGCTTCGAGATGCGAAGAAAAATCCGAGATACGAACAATTACAAGCTGTTCTGCTGTATTTTCCTCTTGACACCATGCTGCGCTTCCGGGTTCTTGCGCTCATATTTCCCAGTGCAAAAAGGGTCTGATACGCTTTAAAACACTTCAACAACACAGCGAAACATTATGTATAGATTACTAATAAGGTGCTATAACAAATGTTAGTCGTAAAAGAAACAACGTTTATAACGTGGAAAGTGCTGTCCTGTAGCGCAAGTTAGAGAAACACAGTCACGTGTTCTCAGAAGCATCTGTCCATCTGTCTGTGCTCGTGCTTGAAACTTTGTTTGTGTTGGTAATTCGTGAAATATCTCTTTCACACAGAGTGCTGTAATGTTTTCTGCCATCCGTTCCACCAAAATCACTTCACTCTCAAGGTAAGGTTTCACATTTCTGTACATATTACGTATTTTGCTCTTGTTTTATTATCATTTATTACATTAAAAATTTGTAGATTTGAGGGTTGAAGAAACGTTTGATTGAAACTTGATTTTTCTCTGGTTTTCCATTTTATTCATCTACTTTTACTGTTGTTTTTGAGAGCTGTTGTACGGATTAAGCGTTTTACATGTAAAACTTGCTTTGCGATACAAAATGTTTGAGATACGAAAGCCACCCTGGAACAGATTAATTTCATATCTCGGGGTACCACTGTAGTTGAATTAGACATTTACAGTTTTAACATTGAACCAGCTCAAGTAAATAGGATTTGCTATGTTTATTTTCATTTCCGATTTATCACAACGCTTATCGTATTAACATAATATCGTGAGTGTATCATACTTTAACTATTCTGAACGTTTAGTGGTGAATCGAAGAAAGCAGCTACCGTTGTCACTTTTTTCAACAAATGTAAATTACAAACAGCACACAGCTGTACGGAGGCCCATTAGTGCACAACACAGCTGCAAATCAACTTCGCGCCTGCGACACTACTGCAAATAAAAAAAAAACACTACTGCTAAGTGCTACTAATTTTTTAATCTACAAATTGACAAAAATAATGTCTTAAGAAGAAAAATAAGTTGAAACGTCCACCAGTTTTATTCTTTTCCGAGTTCAAATCACAAAAGGCTAAAGTGAACATTAATGATTGCACGGAATATTTTACATGATTCGCTGAAGATTCTATCAGAGCTGAAGCTGATGTGGTGAATCAGAGGCTGAGACTTAGACAAGAGCGCCACCTTGTGGACTTTTTCTCCTGCTCTTATCTGTTCTTGATTTTTTTTTTTTTAAAAATGGATTTAACCATTTATTCCCTTCATGGGTTTATTTTGATACGTCAAGTGTCAGGACAGATCAACCGATGAAATTCTGTTATAAATAACTGGTTATAGGATAGTACTTTTAAAAATAAAAAGGTATTGATTTCTTCTTTGCAAGTCAATATTTCCAGCCTAAAAACCCTAGTTTTGAATTTTATTCATTAACATGTAAATTATTTCTTTCTTTACAATAGTACCATTTAAATGTATTTTTTAATATTCAAATGGTTTGCGTCTTGATACATTTTCCTCACATTTCTATATATTTATCTTGAAATATAATTCATCATTCTTTAATTTTATGCTCAAACAATATTTTATCAATGTTTTTTCCCTTAATTGTAAAATATTTCACGTTTATTTTCTGTCTTTTGCCATGTATGATGTGTCATTTGCTTTGTCATCCTAATGATTTATTTTGTCAGAATGATTTTAAAAAAGAACTTTATTATTAGTCATCCAATGGTTTTACTATAGAGGACTGAAGGGTAAGTTTTCCCATAAAATACCAGAATGCTTTAAAATGCTATCGTAATCCGCATTGCGTTCTGCTTTTCCAAGCGAACAGCAACACAAGTATTATATTTTAATCTGATAAAAATGAAATTCAACAGAACCATAAACATCACTCATTCCCAGCTCAACTTTATTCTGAGAATGATTTACACATTTAAAGGCAGTCATTATTCAGTGTACAGCTGAAATAAGCAACGCGTCTTAAACAACACATAGCAACCATCCAGGACAGGATAAATCAGCTGATATTTACATTAACGAGAGAAATGAAACAAACTATAAAACAAAATTGCTGTGGCAAAAGAAAAACAGCTCCCTGTTCATCAGATCCTTGGTTCTGTATGAAGAGCTGTAGGTTCAGCTCTTCTGCGTCAGCATCTGCTTCTCCAGCATCAGATCGGCGAAGCGATGCTGCAGCTCCTTCTCTCGCTCCTGCTGCCGCTGCACATCTTCTCTCAGTGCCTGCACGGAAACACACAGCAACTTTGTAAAACGCAAACCGAGAACCTCACAGAAACTTCAAACTGAGCACACTTGTGGAGGTTAGCAGTCTGTGCAAGAACATTCCAAGAAAGTCTAGAGTTGGTCAAATATTTATCATTGATTAATCACAAGCATTGAAAATAAGTGGAAAACAGCAAAAAAGAATGACATCAGTCCCAAGCAACCAAACTGTTTACCCTAGCAACCAATTTTCTAAATTCTATATCAGCTTTGGTAAACAATAGACATTATAATAACTTATAATATAATGTCACTGTCACCTCCATAGATACCAATATATCATACATCTAAGCTAAGGCATTTCAGAGACAAAGAGTTTTGATCACTCATAATGGCATGGGGAAATTTTTATGTCACAATCTTCTCCTGATCCAAACAAAAAAAATTCACCTTGACAACCATTTTGCTCACAAAAAACACTTATAATCTGTACTTTTACTTGTTTAGCCAACATCAAAGCATGTGCACCATCTAGTTTACGCTTGACACTCCAGTTTTTCTCTGACAAAAGCAAGTGCTCTACAGCACCCCCTTCAGGTCTTTTTTATGGTCATTCACCATTGTTCAATTCAGACACACGTAGGTTGTTTTAACTGGAATTTAAAGACCCTAGTAAAAGTTATAGCCGATAAAGTGTTAGTGTACAGTGATGGAAGTTGCCGCTGAAACACTACAAACCCTGATCTGTGGCCTCAGATAATTAACATGTTCTCGTATTCCGCTGATACGTCTCTGACCTGGTGTCTGCGGGGGATGGCAAGATCTTCCTGCTTCTTGAGCTCCTGGAATGTCTGCAGCTCCACGTGAGACTGCTCCAGCTGATCCCAAAGCTCACTCAGCTGCTTGAGAAGACCCATGGCACGAGACTGGTAACCGCCCAGCAGAACCTTCATCTTCTTCTCCATCCGCGCTGCCCTCTTGGCCTCTGCAGTCATGTGCCCACGATTGATCTGAAGGTGGAGCACATGGTTAAGAGACTGGCACAAAGAGGCGGGGTCAAAAACTGCTGACATTTACTATCGAAAGATCTAAACAATTACTCAACCAACTAATAAAAAATATTCAGGAATATACTCAGCTTTCCACACGCCACAAATTTTGAGGAACATGGTGAAAAAAACAAACACCAAATACACTTCGGCACCTTGCCAATCCCCGAATGCACCATTCAGAAGAGACTATGGGAGTTGTTACCTCCAGCTTCTTCTCCAGAGACTCAATGCGGTCTTTCTTGCTGGCCAGGTTGGCACGAGTGTAGCGGCTCTGGCCCGACAGAAACAGGACCTGACTGTAACACTCCTCCCAAACCTGATTGAAAGCCTCCATGGACAGATCACCATGACCCATGCCCTGTTTCACCACCTCCATCTCCTGCTGCAGCAGCTCTCCAGCCTAGAATAATGAGAGAAAGCGTTCAGATGCAACCAGAGACCCCACAGCAACCAACTTTCATTCGGATCAACCTCAAAATAGTCACAATTCAGTTTGAACACAAGAGTTTATGCATATCAACTGTTGATACGTGTGCTGCGAGAAGTTGAAATTAAACTGAACAAGGACCAACTTGGAATGACGAGTGAACTGTCCCTTTAAGAAATCACCGGTCTAGCTTTCCAACCCAAAAATAAACTGTGAACGACCAAAAAGACCATTTGAATCGTAATCTATGACGGCATGCGTTATTAAGTATCCTGACCTTCTTGAGCTCCTCCTCTGAGACCTTCTGGTAGGGATTTTTCTCCAGGTAAGAGACATGGTCTGCATTATTGCTGCTGGATGCCCCCCCTTTGCCCTTTCTGGCTTGTGCTTCACTGAAGGGGTGATGCAGGCAGTCGAAGTGGATCATGGTGATCATCTCTTTCTTGATCATCTCTTCCGCCTGCTGGAGCTCGGTTAGAGGAGGCTCTACATTATGAGGCCGCAGGATGGTCTCGTTCACCTGAACACATGCAGGGGGGGCACTTTACAATCACAGGCATTTCAAACCGACCACCCTCAACTTCTCTAGTTTCCACCCCACGGCGCTTGGCTGGGGTTACCTCAAAGAAAACTAGTTGGACCATGAAACTGGCAGCATCTCAACAAAACATCAGAAATAAATACAGTGTTCAGTAGAGTTTAAACAATTTCAGCAATAGCACAGCTGCAGATAAAATATTGTACTCGCATAAAAATACAAGAAGCATTAAAGTTGCGTGTACACAGCGTTCATTCAGTTTTTGGTTTTTGATTCGGTTATGAAAATTGTAAATCAAATATTGACTGCTTTATTTATTTTCAATTACAATTCGAAAAGTGCAAATACTCCTGTTTTTTTTTTTTTGTAATTTTATTATTTGTTATGTTTACTCCTGAATCACAGCGCGCTAAATTCATTTCTATTGCATCACATTATTAACGACTTAACAAAAGTAATGGATCACTACATGCTTTTCTTTTAACCATGTCTTCTTTTTTCCAATTTTTTTCCCATTAGTCATCATTAATATTATTTATTTGCAGATTCACTGATGGGCTCTGTCCTCCAAGAACGCTGAGCTTTTTTTATTTGGTTTTCTTTTTTAAGCTTGTTGTCCTTTTCTAAAGATAATTTGCTGATTTACTGCTGGGCCCTTTTCATTCAGTTTTCCCTTTTCTGCTTCATTCTGTCTCCTCATTTGTCAGCAGTACTAAACTTAGCAGCTCCTGGAAGATTTCAATATCAGTTCGTCTTTTAAAATGGAAAACCATCATCAAATCGCATACCATTCAAAGGTTTGCTTTAAAAATTAACAAAGGCAAAGATCTAAAAATTCTAAATATTCAGAAATAATTAAATTTAACATAAAACTTCTTGCAAACTTTATCTTCTGCAAAACAGATATTTGTGAAGGCTGTGTGTTGGTCCTTGCCTCTGAAGGTCTGGGCAGATCCCTCTGAACGGCTGTGTGTCTCTGGCGCAGCTCTTTCGCTCTTTCTGCATCTCTCGCAGCCTGTGGAAATATTGCTTTATTATCGTAAACATCAGCCAAAGAAAACAAATAAATCTCTGAACCATAAATATGCCCGGCATTGAAATAGATGTTTCCAAACCAAAATTAAAACAAGTCTATTGAACAAAAAACCTGTTCATCTTATATTTTGGTCATTAACAAAAACAGCCAATGATTATTGATCAAATGATGACCTTATGAATTAGGGATCAGCTGCATTGGGATCAGGTTAATTGAACCCTTTTACCGACCTGTTTCCGCAGCTCTATCTCAGCCGCATCTTCCACAAAGCTCTCGTCCACCTCCGTCTCCTCTAGTTCTTTCTCAGCGTTCTCAGGAAGGACGATCTCAAAATCGTTTTTGGGGACTGGAAGTGTCATCAAACCCAGCCTGAGCTGCTCGCGGGACTCCTTTTGCTGAACAAAAACAAACAAAAAACTTTCTTTACAAGTTACACATTTTCAATTGCAAAGTACTTTTGTTGAACACAGAAAAGCTCTTTAGGAAAAGTTGGATTCCCAAAAACCCTGCTATTTTTGGTATTCAACAGAAGGAGCGCTAGTAGAGCATAAGAATCAGAAACATGTTTATTGCCAAGTGTGCATTTGCAAGGAACTTCTTGTTACGAGGGGTGCTCTCCATTTTAGAGAGAGAGAAATAAGAGAAGAAAAAAAACTTGTTGGATGGCATTTGAGACCTGATTCCAAAAGGAAAAATAAAGTAAAACGAATATCTGAAGAAAAAGAGCACCATGTGTTTGGAGAAGGTGGGGTCTGTGTAGTCTACTCCTTCCTCTGTGTTAATGTTGAGCTTGTCCCGCAGCGGGGTCCGGCCTGGGGTCACTCCCACTGATGGTTTGGGGGTCATTCCATTGTGAGGAGTCAAACCATCAGCACTGTGACTCGGAGTTCTGTTAAAACACAATCCGCAGGTCATTATTCACACAGCTCATGAACACAACAGGCCCTCACTGTACATCTTAATGCACTGGTCCCAATTGAATGTCATCCTCATTCACTTGATTTAATATTGGCTTCGTATATCTGTGATTATTATTATTATTATCCTTTGAAAACACTGACACCAAAAATAACTTTTAAACTCTTTGAAATCTAAATCACCACTTTTCAACACATTATGTGAAATACTGTGTAAGCTTAAAAAAAGAAGAAGTGTGCATGAATGCAGAAAGGGCACCTGAAGGGCGTGGCCAGCATGGTGTTGGGCGTCTGCACCACCTGTCTCTGTGGAGTGACTCCAGAGAAGTCACTGTCGTGCAGAGGTGTGTTCAGACCTCCTTTGAGAGGAGTGTCCACATTGGTGAGAGCCATAATGTTTTGTGCTTCCTGTCAGAGTAAGAACAATCACAACAAGAATCTTCAATTTAAGAGCAATATTCCAGTCGATGGAGAGTAATGCACTTTTTCTCTAAAAAAAAGAAGTAGTTGGAAACATTACTGAATACAAAGACTGACCTGCAGGATCTTGTCCTGAGCAGCTGGTGTTTTAGGAGTTCGTAGCGCCATGGAGTTATTGGTGACGTTGTACTCCGACAGAAGAGCACTTGATGCAGAGTTAGCAATCCCAGACTCTTCTGCCGTCTGACGGGCGATTTCACTGGCCTGGCCCAGCTTAACCACTTCCTCCAGCTCAGCATCTGAGATCTGATTGGGGGAAAACACGGATATTAGTTGACATCTCAGTGCATTTAGCGTAACGATTAACTTCTGTCTGTTTCGTTAAATTATACATTTCAGCATAGTGTGTGTTGTGTGTGTGTGTGTGTGTGTGAGTGGCCTTTGCCATAAAAACTTATTAAGCATCTGATGTGAACTCCCCATTAGGACAACCTTAAGCTTCAAGCACACCCATGTTTATGTGGTAACAGATACATAGACCTCTGACCTGTGGGGCCGGGAGCACCAGCTTGCTCCTCTTCTTGGTGAACTCTGAGACTCCACTGGTCTGCAGGATGGCAGAAGGAAGATCAGACTCTTTCTTTTTCTTGATCTTCTGTCTGTCCTTCTTCCGTTCATGATCCTCTCTCTCACTACACATAGATTGAAAACCATTTTTTGACACAAATACACAATTTTGTAGCTTGACAACAATTTTAACTAACTATCCAGTATCAGTTTCTCTGAATTTCAAAACCTTCTGAGCTCTCCATCCAGATGCTGCTGCCGGAGACGCTTGAAATTAGGCTCCAAAGGATCATACTGCTCCATGGAGGTATCATAAAAGCCCAGGGCAGGTTTTTTCTCAAATGGGATCTCAGCATTATAGTCGACGCCTCTCTTCTTCTTGCGCTTCTTATTGATGCGGATACCTGCAGCTCGAAGCTCTCTGCGTTTCTGAAGAGCTGCAAGACGACTGTGAAAAAAACAGACGAGAGACGACATGTTTCTTGATCATAAAACATTTTTAAATTACACAACAACTACGTGAGGGCTGGACATCATTCAACTCCACAAGGCTATTATTAATTTTGATTTACAGTGACATTAAGCATGCACAGATTTTCTATAAACACTTCATGGAGGTATATAGCTTCTATCCAAAACTAATTTAAAAAAAAAAAAACACACTTCCAGTCTTAAAGACGAAGAAGCATCTTTAGGACGAGATCATTTGATTGAATCTAAGCTCCGAGAAGAACGTCCAGAATCTCTGACAGAAGAATCTTCTCTACTAATTCAACAACAAGAGATGGAAACAAAAGACTAATCATACGCTAATTAAATAACCAAAAGTGCCGCTAAATCACTGTTTATACGCACACATTGCCCACGCAACCCTCCCCCACTATTTATTTTCTGTTGATGTACAGAATAATGCTGAAAAGCACTTACATTTTGCAAAAAGTCATAATTTTTTTTTTCATTCATTCCACCAGGATGTGTTTAAAAGACATCTTCTGATCATCATTAATGACGCGTCTACTACTTTAAGAAGAGACCCTATTTTACTTTATTCAATTTCTGTCAGGGTGCAGTCTCTTACCGAGCTTCCTCAAGTTGTTTCTCTCTGGCTTTCCGCTTTGCTTTCTTGCCTTGAGTGTTGGCCAGTCGAGCTCTGGCTTCAGAAAGCATCTCCAGCTCATCTGTAAAGCAGATTTTGGACTATGTTCACTTACAGCAATGTTAACCTTCAATATAACAGAAGATCAAAGTTTTATATATATAGTCAAGGTGAAGGGCTGAGTTCCCTTACAAACCAAGAGTGGTTTAAACCCAAATATCAAAGTGAGGGACAAAATGTACTTCCAGGAACAATGCTCATGTTTATCTGGAGATGGCCTTTTTCTAAAATGACGAAAACCATTGTTTTAGGTGGTTATATGAACAAGAATCGTTGTGTGCTGTTGCTTTGAAGGCGCATTATAATTTTTAGACTTATATTTCTAGCCTTTCTCCTTAGCACTCTATTTCTAGGGGAAGGATTAAAGGGTTAAGGTAAATGAGAGAAATAGAACGCAGCCAAATTTAGCAAAGCCCATGAAAGACAAACACAGATATCTATACAAAGGAATTTGTGAAAAATGATAATTATTATTGAATGATTGATTTTACAAGATGAATCCTTGACTAACTCTTAACATTGAAAGTCTTGGTACGTACCAGGACAAGTTAAGAAACAGCAACATTTATACTGGTCTCAAAAAACAACAGATATTTATAGAAATACAGATATTTTCAGGAGAAATCTATTTTGCTGAAAATGTCAAGCCGGTGGTGTAAGATTTGATTATACTAGAAAATCAAAAGATTAATTGACCATATTCACATTAAGTTGGCAATTACAATGTAAGTAAGAAATTCCAGTATTGAGATAATATTACATCAAAAGGTCACATAGTGATGTTTACAATGCGTTTCTTTGCGTGTGAAGAGAAGCACACGGTAATGGTATTTGTCTCGACACAAGTGAACTGGTGCTATCTGCAAAACTAAGCCATGAAGTTTCAATTATTTACAGCTGCCTCACTGCACTTTAAATCAGATTAGCCACCTTCATCCATGTCCACAGGGTCAGGTCTGGCCGGTTTGGTCTCTGGGTTTGGGTCAATCTCTCCTGGTTTCAGTTTGCGAGGATCATCACCAACATCATCTTCATTCTCTCTCTGTGCAGCTTTATCTCTGGAGTCACAAAGAATCAGAATTGTTTAGTGCGTACTCAGAACATAGACATATGCTATTCTAAAACCTCCAGAAGGTAAATGGCTTCTGTAGATAATCTTCATAATGAAGGTTTGAATGAATGTACTTACAGCAGGAACTCGTAATGCTCCAGACACTGAGCAGCTGTTCGTCCAATGATGGGAGCAATGGTCCTCCACTGAGTGGGCATGAGTTTGGCCATGTGAAGAAGTTTCTCTTCCTCCTCACGTGACCATTCTGTTTTCTTAATGCTGGGGTCCAACCACTCATACCTGTATTAAATACAACAATATCTTCTGTTCAGTGACCATAAACATATTAACCCCTTTAGAATCTGCTTTAGTGGACGTCATATATTAAAATGTTTAATTTACTCAGTAATCCATGCAACTTAACATACTAAAGACCATTCCTTCAGAAACAAACTCACCATCTGGCTTTACACTGTTTGGCTGACTTCCGGTGCAGCAGGGAAGCAATTCGAGACCACTGGTTTTTGCCATATTTCATCACAGCTGCTTTGAGAATTTCATCCTGATGAAAGACAACATGACATTAACCGTACACAACTTATTAGAGAGTGCAACAGTGACAGATCCTGCTTATCATCTGAAGACAACTATAGCTCCAATGCATTTTTTCCTGAGTATTAGACTCTGCTTATTATTGACAAAATATTACTTTGCTAGATTATCGAAACAGATCCAAACATGCACATGATGCTTCTGGAAAGTTGTTACTCGCAGCATGAATTAATTGCAGGAAAATGAAATAGCACTTAAAGGAAAAACTTATTAAATGTATCTGTATAGCGTTAAATTTGTATTTACGCAACGAAAATAACATGAAATGCACAAATAAACAATAGAGAGGAAAAAGGCTTTTGTAGTTATTTTTGTTAAATATACAAGTATTGTAGTTAGTAAATTAAACATATTAGTAAATTAAACATATAACTTTATATATTTAAGCTATATACTAAGCTTATATATTAAGCTAGGATACTATGTTTGTGTTTCCATACCTCGGTGTTGCGCCACACGCCTCCTTTAATCATAATTCGAGGCATGTTGAAGCTTTAAAGTCTTTCCACACAGTCCTTCAGTAAAATATCACCTCGGTGACGGGAATATTAAGAAAATAAAACAAATTTAAAGGATAATTGTGTTCAAA
Organism: Danionella cerebrum; assembly: GCA_007224835.1. NCBI lineage: Eukaryota > Metazoa > Chordata > Actinopteri > Cypriniformes > Danionidae > Danionella > Danionella cerebrum. The sequence goes on along the minus strand of SRMA01026957.1, from coordinate 256,379 downwards.
GTTACTACACGTTTAACTGCAAATCAGAAAACCGAAATGGCTGCGAGCGAACAGAATTGTGGGAACGGAATTCTTCCTCCGCTGCTACAAAGTGAGGATTTCAGTGTCATCGGAGCTCAGCAGCGCCACTAATGTCTGAGAGAGGCAAGAGTGCAGAAGTGACCTTTCTTTTCAAACACGATCACAATGGGTACAACCATTAAAACGGTTAAGCCATTAAATATATATTAAATACACATGAAGAAATGTAAATTATTAAATTAATAACTGAAAGAAGAGCAATGGGCAGTTTTCAAACAGTTCACAAAAGAAAATTATTTAATGCATCAGATCTTTTAAAAGACAGACAGAGCACAAAATAATCAGATTGTTTTACAGAGTTGAGCTCAAGAAAGGAATTTCCATAACAAGTAGTTCTATTTGAACACATGTAATACCGCTGTACTCAGTGAATTGGAATCAGAGATTATAGAAAGATGATGTTATTTACAGCTTTGAGATTTTACAAATCTGTTTGTACTCGCATTGTATCACTGCCCTAAGGAAAAAAAAATGTACACTAATAAACTTTCAACCAAGTACCAAGTCAATTCATGAGTGCACTTGATAGTCACACATGTGATGCAAAGATCTTGATCCTATGTGACACAAATTCCTCTATACTCTCTCCTCTTATTCTTTTCCTCTTGTCCCCCCAAGTTTCATAACCTTTGTCTGTTTGTTGATTAACACAAGTAAAGCAAATCTCACACCACATTGAGTCTAATGGACTCACACTGAGCTGCCAGCATGTATTTGCCATCCTGGATCGATTGATGCACACTCTGCTCGGCCTGGAGGAAGGGGATCAGACGCAAAACAAAGCTGAGAAAAGCACAGACCAAGATGAAGACGCAGATGAGAGAGACTGGAACATGAAAGAGGAGATTCACCTACAGCAGACCTCAACTAATCCTTTCAGTGACAATGGCCTGTGAAGCCAATATGTTTAGAGATGTAGACTCAGATTTCACAGATTTTTGTCTGTAAAATAAAGGTTATTCCAGCCTCAAAATATCCTGCGCTCATTTCAATGAATAAACATTGTAGCAACCCACCTACAATGATACCATGTATAAAAAAAAAAAACAATAAATCATTTAAGAACAAGCTTTCCTCAGTTGCTATGTCACAAAACTTAGGACTGAAGTTCCATTGAAGTGGGGACTTTGGATCTCATCATCTCGCCCCTAGTCTACTATAGTTGCTAAACTCTTTGATAAATTTGAACACTACTCTTCTGATAGGATTTAATTTATGCTGCTATCCCCAGATCTGGAAATGATGGGTTAGGTTCCAAATGGGAGATGGAGAATGCACATAGGCCAAAAGGTAGTGTTCCTTTCGCAATCAATGGTTGTTTTCTGAATGTCCGGGGCCCCCTAATGGCCAGAGGGATGTAAAAAAGGACCAAAAAGGCTGTTGGACATTTTTGATCGTGTTTCTTCTTATATCACTGGGTACCCCACTGGCCTCTACCAAATATGTCACTTTACAGTAACAGTACCAGAATTTACCAAAACATGTGACAAATATGAACTGCAATAATTGTATTGTGTATTGCGTAACCAAAATTGGTACATGCCAAAATAAATGTTGTTTTTTTTCTAACAAATTAAATGAATGAAAGTTCCAAAATCAATTACTTGTCTAGGAGGAGATTTCTTCAGATTTTGGCACAGAAGAAAAAGCAGTGGAAGAACTATTTAAAATGTTTATCCAAACAGCCAAAAAATTAAATGACTTTAACTAAAATGCTTCTGAAACAAGACATTACATGGATGGCTCTCTGTTTAATGTTTGAGAGGTCAATGTTAGCTTGAGAAAGAGTTTTTGAAGGTGCTGGCAATATTCCAGAGACGGAATTATTGGTATTTTTTAATGGTTGCTAGGGTATACTAATAAAATGGGTCAGTGATAGAGTTCACCTCATCCATATAGTGACGCAACCCCATGTTCTTCTAACAGAGATATAGATCAGCTGATATGGTTGGTAGGGAGGTGTGTTTGACTGCATATGATGTTGACTGATAAACCAGTATGAAAGTATTTAGAATCTGGTTATTACAGGAAATTCTCAAATACAAAGTAAAATGCGGACTGTAATTCATTGGGAAAAAGTGATGTTGCATCCGTCCCCAGGAATCCCCCAGGTCTTCAGGAACTCGACTGACTTTGACTCATAAGGGGCATCAGCAGTAGCTTAAAACACAATGCTAAACTGGCTGAAGGAAAATCAAGGAAGACCTTAATGAATCAATCATACCATCGTTTTCCTCAGGCAGACCTGTGATGATAGATGACTGTGACACCCCTACCACTCTCTGTCTCTCTCCCTCACCATCTATTTCTCTTTCTTTTAGCTGAAGTGAAGGACTGTTTCCGCTCGGATGATAATGGGGGAGAACAGGTGCTTGAGCTGAATAATGGAGCTGAGAATGAACACTGAATATTAAGACTGAAGTTTCACCTTGACAGTCTCTTGAGTACAATCCAGGATAATCAGCGCTGTCTTTCTCTGGATATTTATGGCCAAACACTTCACTAAATGATTAGAAATGTCATATCAGAACTGCACAGAAGTGGCTCTCACAAAATCAGCAGATTTGAATGGTGTCAAACATTATTCTTTAGTGATCATTTCCAACACTTGATGGAGACTCGCTGATTGTCCTGGAATGTGTTTCCCCCCCACTCTCTCTCTTCCAATCAGGAGATTTGTTTGAAAAGCTAAAAAAATGTGGAAACCTCCTCTGTCTAGTGTGCAGAACTTTTGGGGCTCGGTATAACAAACTAAAAGTAGTTAAATAGTTCTGTCATTTCCCCCTTAATACCACAGCAAAACTGTGAATAGTGTTGAAAAAATAATGGTGCATCTGTGATTACAATAATTGAACCTACGTAAACATATTTTATCTATTTCTTATTTTATTTTAACCTCTAAAGTACCGGTAGGTTTCATTTTATTTATTTTACTAAGAGATGTACCTCCCACATCCACAGTGTGGCGCCTCTTACACAGAGTCTGATCACCGCCGGAACCAGATGTTCGTAAACATGATACTGCGATGGTATAAAAAGTATACCAATTTATGAAATTACATTATTAATGAAATTATATAATTACATTAATAATGTATGGCTGTGATACAAATAAACACTCACCGGCCACATTTTTAGGGACACCTTGTTAGGACCCCCTTTGCCCCCAGAACTGCCTTAATCCTTCATGTGATCGACTCAACAAGGATCTGGAAACATTCAGAGACAGAGAATTTGGTCCGTACAGACATAATAGCTTCACGCAGTTGCTGCACATCCATGATGCGAATCTCCCGTTCCACCAAATCCCAAAGGCGCTCCATTGGATGGAGATCTGGTAACTGTGGAGACAATTTGAGCACATGGAATTCATTGTTATATTCAAGAAACCAGTTTGATACGATTCACGCATTGAGATGGTGGACGCATTGATTCTGCTGGAAGAAGCCATCAGAAGATGGTCAGCACAAGACTTGGCTTCTCCATTGTACTAATGGGGCAAAGAAAACATTCCCCACAACGTTATATCATATTCAGACCATGTTTTCATGTTGTTGATGGCAGCATCAACCCTGACCCTAGTATCAGAGTGTTGCAGCAGAAATCAAGACTCATCAAACCAGGAAACGTTTTTCCAGTCTTCTATTGTCAAGTTTTTCTGAGCCTGTGCAAATTGTAGCCTCATTTTCCCGTTTTTACGTTTGAAATAATAAAAAGTAAAAAGTTTGTCCACTTTCAAAGTACGCTTTGAAGTTATTTGAATATTCTGTTGTTAGTTGGGTGATGCTTAGCAGATTATGAGGGATGAGTCAGTGACATTATATAATAATCCCCCTTTCACCTGCACAAATGTAAAGCAACCCACTCTTCTCTATAAGGTTCCTGTTTTTAAAACATTCACTGAATCAGGTTTTGCAATGTGGGCGTGTCCAAGAATAGTTGAGGGAGGGGTCAGCGAAAATTTTATAATCCCCCTTTCCACCACAGTTCTGGAATATTCCATTTTGAAGGTATGAATTAATTGATTTATGCAAATTCATAGGATAAGTGTGGTCAACATGAAGTTTCTCAGTTTTAGCTACAGCTTGAAAAAGTGTTTAAAATTTCAGCCCCATGTTAAATTTCCTGTTTCTTTAATGGTAGCAGTCTAAAAAAACTATAGACACTTTTTGGTTTTGAGCAATGTTTGAAGACAGAATACAGACAGTAACCAAGATGTTTAAGGTCTGGCGCGTGAATGGTTCAATCTTGATGGAATACAATCAAAGGACAGTCTGTGAGAAGAAACAGAGCAGCTGAGCAATCATCTTGCTCAACCTTAAACTGTATGAAAAAAATCAAGGATTCGAAGCATATTTCGCTTTAGAAAATGTGTTATTTTTAAAACAATGTAGTTCCTTGGACTTTATGTGTTTTATTACTGTACAGCGCACATCTTTCACACAAGAAGATAATGATATAATCACATTCCAAACATTGCAGGCATCACATTATCCAACTGTTGACACAAAAGCATGGTGTTGGAGTCCAAGGTTCAGTGGAGCGGGTGAGACAGTGCAGCATTGGACAGACATGTCTGTCCAATTTACCGAGTCCAATTCGACAGTGTGCAAATCAATCGTATATCTGCCATGACATTCTGAGCTCCCATCTAAGCCCCCTTTTAGGGAAGACTGGCCACTCTTATTCACAAGAATAGAAACAAGAAAAAGATGTGTATAAATGCAGTACCTTACACAAGTGAGTACATTCATCACCATTATTTTAAACATTTATTTTATCTTTTCACCTTAAAAACAAAATAAATGAAACCATGTTGTCAGGAATGAGGTAGAATTTACTCTCAATCCATTTGGTGAACAAAGATTAACTCAGTACACAAGACAGAGAGTGGAAAGAAACAAACAAAGGAGAAAAGGAAGGAGCCTATAGGGTGTGGCGTGACAGTACCCCCCCCCCCCTTTTTCAAAGAGACACCTCCAAGAATCTTAAAGACAACGGAAGAAAAATCAGACAGAGACAAAAAAATGGCATACTTAAGAGACCATTGAGACATCCACTTCGGAAAACGGGGTTGCTGAACAGGCCCTGCCCCCCACGAGTCCTCGAAATGAACAGGAGCAGCACATCCTTACACAGGCCCTGCTCATCTACAGGCCTCGTGGCAAAAAGAGAGGCGTCCTGTGCAGGGTTCTCATCTTTTCCTGCCAACATATCACTCTTTGGTTGGGTTCTTGGTCACTGGTTGTTTGTCCAACCTCATCATCAACTCATCAGTACTCCTATAAGACTTGAGCTACATCCCCTCACCAACAGCTTTAATGCTTTGCACCTGCTTTGTTTTTTGGATTTCATTGCGACTTTGTTTAATATTTGGGGTTTGACTTTTTTCATTGATGTTTGGTGCTAATGCTGCTTTCAGATGTTCTGAGTTATTGGATAAGTGAGGATAGTAACATTATCTATGCTGTTTGTTTAACATCTTTTCTATATCAAGTAATAGTTATTTAGTGGAGTTTTCACATCCGTTCTAATTTGTCTTTATCTGTGGTTACACTGCACCCAAGACCAAGCATATGTAACTCATTCATTTTGCTGGACTTACCTGGTACCTCTAGGGGTATAGAGGGTAGAGAGCTTGACACATACTTTGAATTTCACAGCCTCCCATGTTCTTCTCCCCATCAACGTCTTGTCTGTTCCACCTGTCCAGAAAACAAAAACAAAGAGACCCCAAGAAATGCTGGTTGCCTAGCCAGAGTTGGTTAAATCACGGAGGATAAGATTTTCATATTGTAATTCTAAACTTGACCAAATCACCTTAAACTTTGAGTAGTAGTTATTTCTAATTCAGAACTATAAATTAGAGATGAAATGATCAATTTTTTAAACACAGTGTATATATTTATATATATGCAAAGTTTTTCTCACTGTATGCTGAGGTATTCCTGAAGAAAAAAGATATTAATACCAGTTTGCAAACTGAGCTAACAAACAGGGAACAACTGCTCCAACATCATCTGATCTGCATGCCTCAGCAAAGCCAATTTAAACCTTCATTTGTACTCCAAGAAAGTTGAATTATTTTGAACCCAGACGACCAAAACTTTTCTAGTACATTAGATGAAGAATGTGAGATGTGAACGTTTTGGTGCCCATGGCAATACTGTACAGCTGAGGGAAATACAGGAGAAGAGCAGGATAATGATCTGCTGTGAATATCTGCTATTTAGAGAAATGCTGAGTGAAAATGAACTTGTAAGCTGCATTTCAGATTTCCATTTTCCAAACCATTAGCTTCGAAGGCTGCAGCAGGAAATCAAGAGTCCGTCTCTCTCCGAGCATCTGATGGGGATATTTTTCTCTGATTGGCCTGATGCAGTTAACAAGACTCCCATTCAGTCTCTTTAATGGTTCCATGTTATACCTTTTTCAAAACCTTTAAAATAAATATTGAACACCTTCTGGGGACAATGGTTTGGGATATGGTTTGAAGAGTCCTAGGCAGCAACGAGCAGCAGTTGTGGTTCAAAAGAGGAAGTTGCCAGCTTTTCAGACGTAACAAATACTATTAAAAAACACACAAAAGTTGCTAATTAAAGATTAAATGTGGCAATATATGTGTGAGTTTCTTTGATTAGAAAAGTGGAAAAGCAATTAATGCTTTACTCTACTCGTTCAAGAAATTTTCTTTTCTTACAGTATAGATTTGAATAATGGAATGCCACCGTTTAAAATCAGAATTTACTACAACACCATTTGTTTATTGATTAAACTTTTAAAGGCTTTTGTGAAGTCTCTGTGTTAGGAGCTTTGCCTTGATTGGTTAACGGGCAAGGGTTGAAGGAGGAAATGAAGTAAAGTAATTTAGATTTACATAATTATACATCACTGAATGTAAATATAACTTCACTTATGTAATGAGGAATGAAACCTTGAACATCCAAGAAATCCAGTGGAAGGCCCTTTTAAAAGAAAAAAAGTTCAGAAAGATTGTAGCAATAGAGACAGAACGGGAAGTGATTTTTAAAAAATGTATATTGAGATAAATCCTCCCAAATGATGCATGAAAGTATATTGTAATTGTAACATCTTCAAGTGAGCTATAGATGAACGAAGCTGAGTAAGAAACGACAGAGGGTTGTGAAATTGATGATAAATCAAATTTTGGTGTGAAATAATCTCTTTTAGTGACACCAAGCTTTAACCGGAATCCATTTTCTCTCTCACTTTCAAACTTGCGGTTTGGTTCTCCCAAAATAACAACCTGCCTTTGAGAGTTAGAGAGCATCAACTTCATTTCCTTTTCTATATCATCATCATCTTTGCTGAACTCAGGTACATGATTAGATTGGAAATGAGAGACATTTCTACGAGTCCTGCAGAGGTGAGGGCTGTGAAAATAGAGCAGAGGTAAAGTGGTTTTGAGACGGGGCAATAATAAACCAAAACACTTGACTGAGACGAAATGATTTAGTGCACAATGTATTGAAAAGTGGTCTGGAAGATGAGTTTATATCTTAAATTTAATCAGTCTGATGTAAACATAAAGAAATAATTTTGGAGGCAAAAAGGGAAAAAAAATAATGCTCAGTTAATTAAACTGTCACAAAAACTCTACCAAGAGGATCTTGGGGGAAATTCGGATTTGCTGGTTAAAGGTTATTTGTTATAATTTATTAATTTGTATTTTTTTCATACATATGCACACATGCAAGCACATATAAACAATATGAAATTTGATATTTCATATATTTAATACTTAATATTTTATTTTATTTCATATCAATTCTTTAAAAATAATATTTTGATGACTGCAATAAAAAAATTAACACAGCCCAATAATATAATGATTCCATTATTTAATTCATCAGAGATTTTAAAAATAATTGATGAACATTTTTTTTGCTTAAATGTTCATCAGATATCATATATTGATGTTAATTTAATTAAAAATAAAATAGCAAAACGTATTAAAAAATCTTTTTGAAGTAAATTGATTAAAAAATGATTGAAAGCAATGCCTGGAGCACATTGTTGCCATCTGTAGTGTGGCTTCTCTGTAGTTTGTGGAATTAGTTTTTATACAGAGATTTTTTAATTACATTTTCACTGGTTTTGCATCTGGAAAATAGGCTTTAAATTGAGTGGAACGAGTGCTGAAATATGAGGGATGCAGCTCATTAAGGCGTAAAATGTGTGTAAAAGAAAATCATTTAAATATATTTATTAGAGAAACCTATTGTATTTTGTGAAAAAAACAAAAAACAAAAAAACACTAACTAACTAACTAACTAGAGATGAACATGATTAAACTGAAGTGGAATATTAAAAGCGATCATCAGCACTTCACACCAGAGAGCTTTGACTCGAGTGAAATGTTATCTAAAGCTCCTTTGCTATTTAAAGCTTGCTGAACATCATCTCCATCAACCAGCTCAGACAACTGTGCATTCTATTCAAGCCGATGAAGACATGAGCGGAACCGTCATGTTTGTGAATGGAAGCCCGCAGAGCTCTCAGATCAGTGCTCAACACTCCCATGAGTCAGTGCAGAGCATGATTAACAACCAAAAGCTCAATTCAGCCATCAATAGTTGGCCTTTGTGTGTCACAAACACACTGAAAGTTCATTATGTACTAGCTACTGTAAAAAAACTATATGTCTGATTAATAAGAATATAGTAAATATCATTTAATTAAACAGCTTTTGTTCATGTAACTGAACACCATCCAAGTTAAGTCAGTTTTGATTATTTGCCCAATGGCAGCTACAAATAAAACGAAATCTTGCATTGACACTGTTTGCAAAATCAACTTTACCCAATTTAATCAGACCATGTGACCTCATAAGATGACCTAGATGTAGTCTCAGCCTCAGACGCCATGCCCACTGATTGTTGGCCAGACCTTATCTGAAGGTCAGGCTACACTGGACTAACATAAACACACAAATGAGTTAAAAATATTGCACTTCTGCTCTGTCTTGGTGAAGAACCAGCAGTTACGGATGTTAACACACCATTGTGAAGGGCACATAACCACTTGATAAAAACAAATAGGTGTCTTTTAGGCAAGGCCGAATACTTAAAATGATCATGTATTGAACACAAAAAAATAGAATTAAATACAGAATAAAATAAATAGAATCTTGAAGCATAAATTGACAATACACACTCACTGCTGATGGAATGGTTTGACCCAATGTTAATTGGCAACAGATAATGAACATAATCTTATGTATTAATGGATTCTATGGACTAAGATGTTGACGATGTCACTTGTTTGTTTTGTTGGTCTGGGAGGAGCCAGGTTCAATTCCCTTGGGTCCCTCAGGATAAGATTTACTCTAAATGATTTCAGATGTTCTTCTTTTCTCTGTCATTCAGAACTAGTGAAAGAGACAACAACTTCATGTGGAGAAATTAATTCTTATTTGAGTGATGAGGTAAATATTCAACAAGATAAAAAAATGCAAATATATTCAAAAACAATGGAATAATATTAAAGTTCATACAGTTTTTATTTTTATCTGGAGTTTCCTTCTATCACAAATATTCACCTCAAAAATGAGGCTGGGTGGAACCTCTTCTTATACTGTGCTGCGCAACAAGGAAAAGCAGGATTGGCCAGGCTCAGACAATTAGAATGTATATACAATGGTTACCACTTATTCACCACTTATTACTAAAGAAGTACTTGGATTTTTGGATTGATTTAAAAAAATAAAAATAAATTCTCTCATAAATTCTCTCATACAAAATTGCATTCACAAGAAATCTCCAAAACTCCCCATAAAATGCTGTAAACACTACACAAACAGTTAATAACAATGTAAAGTCATAAGGCCCAAAGACAAAGACTGTGATGTCAAGCACAGAGTGTGACTAAAATGACAAACCCCACCTCCAAACTTCTGGAAACCCAGTGGTAACATAGCATTTTGACAACGATCCACCTTGGCCGTAATTTTCAAAAATGCAAGGACGCTGGGCTTTGTTGGAACAAACAGAAATATCACTCAGAAAAATCCTCATTTTCAAAATAACTGTGCACGGGGGAACATGATGTAAAATCTAGTTAGCCTTGAAATTTTGAGTTTTGGTGGATAGCATTGTGGCTTTCTAGTTAGAAGGTTGTTGGTTCGAGGCTCGCTGGTGACCTTCCTGGAAGGAGTTTGCATGTTCTCCCCATGCTTGTGTGCATTTCCTGCGGTTTCCCCCACAATCCCAATACATGAGGTTAGGTTAATGGAATAATGGTTAATGGATGTTGCCCTGCGCTGGACTGGCGACCTGTCGAGGGATCCTCGATGAAAAAGGAATAAGCGGGTTGGAAAATGAATGAATGAATGCACTTGAGCATTTCTTTGTAAATCCTCACACTCGCTCTCTCAGCATCTCTGAATATGCATTCCTGCATTTCCAGTGCTTCACATGAGACACCGGAGTTGGAAACCTGGCTGCTGACCTGGAGGAGGGCTGCAGGGCTCAGATAAAGCTCTGGAGTAATGCATCGCCAAAGGATTGACTCGTCAGCGCATTCATTCAGAGCGCTGTCCCACATTGAGGATGCAGTTGAACTCGCAGTAATTTATTTGGCTCTTCGCAGACACTGGGCCAAAGCTTATCAAACTAATTCAAGAAGCTCTGGGCCAATGTCTGTCTTATGCTGTCTTTGATAAGTGTGCATTTGCACTCTAGAATAAACTTATGGAACCATTTTTCAGAGAAAAGACCGAATTCTGTCATTTTGCAAGGACACCAGTAACATGATGTAATGGGAATGTTTCACTAGTTCACCATACCATTAATTAGCCTGCTGACGTATTTGGCAAGTCACTGACTGGACAGAAGCTTACTAGAACTATATAAAGCTGGCGAGTGCCTGCAGCCAGGCAGCTAATTAATGTCCCAGCTCCTCCCGAAATTTCATTATTAAAACACCAAAAAAAGAATAGAATAGTGAGAATGTATGTATTTATAATCATGATGAGGGAGACCCAATCAGGTGCAGGAACTTGTGATTTTTAAACTACATAAAGTGTCAGAATGTTACCACCACCCCTGTCTACAAGCTGTTGGACGTGTGTTCAGAGTAAGGATGATGTTAGAAGATATTATAGTGGACTTCACAAACAATAATTGGAAAGAAAACTTTAGTTTTTGAATTTTGTCAATTGCATCATTGAGGAACCCAACAATATAAAAAAAAAAAAAAACATAAAATGTAGCAGCTGTGGTTGCCAGAAATTTACAGTCAAATATACGGTAGCTCCGTTATTGGTTTTACATGATTTTACTGTAAATTTTACAGATTTCTTTTTATGTTTTATAACTGTCTAATTAACATATTTTAGTTGCTATAAAAACAAGTTATACCTGTAAAATTCAAGTATTTAAATCAAAATATTTACGGTTCGTGGCTATCTTTTATACAGTTCCAAACTGCATAAAATAAATAATTGAATAATTACTCTGCAGTAATTACTGTTAATTATATTTTTTTACAGCTCAGAACTGTTTATTTTAAAGGTTTATGTTAATATAATATACATATATTATAATATATAATATAATAAAACATAATAAACTGTGAGTAAGCTGTTCCAGCCAAAACGTTAGCATCAAATATTATTGACACTGTTATAATAATATAACATCAAATCATGTTTATAACTGTCTGAATGTTAATAATTTGATCCTATAAGTTTTGTACAAAAATGCTTCAAAAACACAATTTAGAACATTTAAAATCATGTCTTTTCTATTAGAGATAATACAGTAACTTTTGTTAATTTTACAACAAACTGTACTGTCATATCAATTTTTACTGCTAAATTCAAGGTCTTACTCTGTAAAACGTATTACATTTTTCACTGTAAATCCTACGGTTATCACTTGGTTTGTGAAAAACTGTCTTTTCTATAGCACTTATATGGTAGTTTGCAGTTAAATTTAAATAGACCCTTTCAGCAAATTATGTTGCAGTAGAACATAATAGATTTCTGTGATTATTTGATTTTGCTTATCTTAAAATAAAGATAATTTCCTCAGCTCACCATCACCACCAACGTCATGTTTGGGGTTTGTACCGCTCATTGTTATGATGTCACACAAATAAGTCAATTTGAATCATGCAGTCACACAGATTTGTTTTGACTCATCAGGTAAAAATATACTTTCTATAAATTACTGCCAAATTTATCCATTTCTGAATAAGGTTAACATCGAAGTCACGGTGTATGTGCCAATCACAGCTGCTGCTTTGAATTAAGTACGAACGACGCAGCCAACCTATTGTTTCATTTTGATTTCAAGTGTAATATGTAGGTTTCAGAAAGGTTATTAGTTTGGAAATTTTTCAAGAGTAATGACATAATTTGGTAATTCAATTAAAATGGTCATTTGTGCCATGTAGTGGTGAAAAGAAGGGATAACCCTTGAAAGTGCGAGATCTGTGGAATGGCTTGTGTGAAAACAGTTTGCTCTCAATTTTAGCAGTGAAAAAAAAGATAAAATGTACCAAATTTCATCATTGTTGTGGAATTATTGTGTAATTTAACAATTTTTAAAAAAAAAAGTAATTCATTTGAGCGAGATGTAAAGTTGTCAAAATGCTCATTGACCTAACAGGGGAAAGACGTGCATCTGCACCTCTATCCTAGAGTTAATAAATGATCCATTGGCTTCACGAAATGTTGCGAGAAGTCTGATGTCATAGCCTTATTTGCATACCCACCTATGTGATGTACTTAAAATAAAATCAAATTTATTGTGCTTTATCTGTGGCTACAGAACCTCCAAAAGGTGCACTTTTGAGTGTGCCTTAACACCATGTTCTTGCTTGAATAGTTTTTTGTAAGCTTTTGTTCGACAGGTGCCTCTGGGTTGTTCCTTTCTGACCTTTCGAGTGCTTTTAAATCAAAGAGCACGTTCACTGTGTTACATTTTTAGGATGTGACACAAGTTCTATATCCGACTTTAGTCCTTCCTTTATTCATTCACCTCCAACAAGAGTCGAAGGCATTACATGGGGATCAATGCAGAGTAGCCGGTCATTTAGGAAGTCATGGCTCTCTATCTGTACAACCTGTTCCTAATGGAGCACTTAAGCAACACATTGTACACCCGGGAGTCATTTACTTGGACGAGCTGGTGTGGGAACAATCGTTTAAAGCTGAGCTGAATGAATCAATAGAGTTGTAATTGTCAGAGCAAACCTTCAGCGGCAAGGCTTTGACGCCCTCTGTTTGGATCGGCCTGATCTTATGACGGAAATGGATTGGTTTTACTTCATCAGATTTTGTCTGACAAGCTTCTTCAATAGCATGCAGCTAACATTGTCTGCTGCATTAATATCAATATTCATTAGCCAACTGTAATATCGCTAATGTATATGCTTGGGGTTTAAATGAATCTCCTCCTGCTTAAACACTGCGCTCTCGGTGAAACGATAAGTGTAGTGAATTATTAATGTGGGGGAAATGACACCACCCTACAGCTCATCCGAGACTTGATTAAATTGAATCCGCAGAGTGTTTCTTAATGCACTTACACTGAATTGACCAAACGGTGACCATGAACCATCTCACCTTTGAAAAAAACTCCCACAAAGACAGGGTTACCATGGGATTTGTGGTCAGTGTATCTTCAGTGGACTTAGCTTATGCAAACATCAAATATAGACGAATTCAAATATGGTAGCTCTAATCATTATGTTAATTAATGTACAATTACAGTGAGTGAACTAAAGGGGAATCTAATTTCAAATCAATATTTGGTGCGACTAAACCCTTTGCGGTGATTCCTGTAGGTACACTTGTACAGCGTTTTTGAAGGAATGGTAGGTTATTATGAAACTCTTGGAGAACTACACTGTAAAATGTCCAAAAATGTAACTACTGTAAATACTGTATTCTACAAAACTTGCAATTTGCCTTTACGTAGCATGACCTTAAATTTTACAGTTAAAAAGCATATGAAAATATGGTTTATTGTTGCACATTTAACAATATACTGTATGGTCTAAAACAGAAAATACATACATTTTACATATGCAAAAAATGTTTTTAAGAAACCCATATGAAAACCCACCAGATAAATGTTATAATCATGTGTTGAAGAATAGTGTTTTGTGAAAATAATGTGAACTAATAATCTGTCTGCTTTGTGAAATAATTAAAGGTTTTAATCATATAAATTCGACAAACTTCTAAATCATACAGTGCTTAGAGCTATCAAAAATAGTAAAGAACCATAATTATTACGAAAATATACCTTTAAACTAGATGGTTATGAACCTTAAATATAACGTGTGAAATTAAACGTGGAATGAAATTTGACGGGTATAAACTGTTTTTAAGCAAAATAATTGTGCTTGACTCATCAGTCCAGAGCACATACTGCCATTTTCTGCACCCCAGTTCCTACGTTTTCATACATGTTTGAGTTGCTTGCCCTGTCCTTTAATGAGAGCTTTTTGGCTACAACTATTCATCAACTTCTGGCCACAGTAGATGGGTTCACCTGGGGCCAAGAAGTTTCTGTTAGTTCTGAGCTGATGACACTGCTGGACATAAAGATAATCAGCTTGATGTTTAGCATTTACTTTCCGTGGATGACTTCTGTGACTACTCACTCCATGTGCTTCTACAAAAGAGGTTTAACAGGGAGAGTTAGCCAAGTCTGCTTTCATATATTTGTTTGGGATAGATCTGGTTCGGCCAACCTCCTTTTGATAGCAGAGTTTGGCTATTCCTTGCCTCGTAAGCATACTGCACAGTTGTTTGTGTTTCAGGGTTTCAACTCAAGTGTTATCATTCATTACCTTATTAATTAACTATCATCACCTCCAGCAATCTGAGATCTAAAAACATTAAAGTTGTTCTTGTCATTGTTTGAATTCAAGTTGCTTCCTCACCTCTCAGGTCTCTTTCTGACATCTTTTCGCTTTCACAAACCGTAATACACTGTATTTTGAACACCTCCTGGAGGTGGGCCACTGCTGAAGTCATGCCATCTTACCAGCTCCCTGGGATTAAAACCCACAACCTTAGTGCTGTTTGGAACATTCTCTACTGTCTGAGTCACAGGAAAACCTGCAGTAGAGAAAAAGTGGTGGGAAAAATTAAACGCTGTGAACAAGACCGCTGGTGCCTGCCTTGGCTAGAATGACTGGACTGGGACCAGACTGCAATTTATTTATGTTTTCTGAGACATGTTTCATAATCACGCTTATTAATTTCCTTCACAGAATCCCAGCATTCCATTTTCAACTACGCCTATCTAAAAATTGCCATTTACATATTCGTAAATTACTCATCCGAACATTTGCAAGGCTCTTACAAGACTCATTTAAATGTAAATGCAAGGCATTAATGCACATCTTAGCAGGATTAACTTAATGTAAGCGCTCTCTCCGCCTCGCTGGCAGCTTCTGATTATTCCAGTCTGCTATGTTTAGGGGTATTTTACCAGGTGAAATTAACAGCATAACTTAAGGGAAATGCTATTGAAATTGTATTTATTATATAAATTGTAGCTTCCAGATAATGATAATCAAGATTCCGCGTCTCAGAAAATGCATTCCTGCATGTGCCCATTAAAGCATCTGTTTTGAATTAAGCAGGAATGACCTGACCCGCCTATTCTTTAATTTTAGCTTCATATATAATGGGTAGGTTCCAGAAAGGTTATTAGTTTTGATATTTTGTGTTCTAAACAAATATTACAAGAGTTATGACACAAAATTAGCAATGTAATTCAAATTGAAATGTGAGAAAATGCCCAATCGTCTTTCAGTTTCATTTTTCTGACCCAAAATCTGTGCAATAAGTGCCACCTAGTGGCAAAAACACAATACCTGTGTTTTACACATTTAGACATTGTTTTGACCTTGTCTTTGCTTTCTTAGGGTATTTGAAATAATAATTTGTCTCAACACTTTGGATTTTTGTATAAAACATAAAAACTGTTCGTTCTCAATTTGTGAGATTGTAAAATTGTAAAGTAGTAAAAAAAAAAAAACACTCAAAAAGGACTCGGACTCCTAAGGGTTAAACATCAAATCTTTTTATTAATTTTAACTCTGTTGTTTTATTACAGTTGATTTAATTCTAAAACAATATATGGTTCACATTTTAAATGTATTTTACATGTCACAATAAATATAGTGTTATTACCAAGAAGCGTCCAGGTCTCCCCTACTAGCCTGCCCTGTACAATAGCTTCTTTTTATTGACTTCCTGATATCACCCTTTACCGCTGAGATTTATTTCCAAATGTCACCTTGAAGACTCCAGTAATTATTCATGTCTGTTCTTAGCGAGTGCTGCTCCAATTGTTCTTCTAACCTTTCTATTGCTTTGGATGGAGATGATATTACACACCAGGCGCAGAGTGTTTTCCCGAGCAGCATTCGTCTGCATCCCTGCAATTAATTGCTTTTTTTGGACTGTTTCTATACACAATGTGAAAAGGACAAGTGGCTATTGTTAGAATTGATGGAAAACTAAAAGAGAATGGGTTCTGTGTGGGGAATTTCAATGGCGTTTTTGCTTGAGGAAATATTGCATCTTTTCCTTCAGCGTCCCAGTCCTACAGCTCTTACAGGGCCTGCCAATAAAAGTGAAACTTGTGTGGATTCAATTTAACAGCAAATGTGAAAAGATTCGGATGGCTTTTTGGCATTCTGGAGTGCTTTTGGGGACACACTAGAAACACGAACATCAGAATAATTGGTAGGATGTATATACAACTCTTTCAGTAAAAATCCAGGGGTGGGCTTTATTTTAGGAAGTGACTACTTGAGACTGAGAAAATTCCCATTAACAACCACTGCTTACTTCCATTTTATATTTTCTTCTTTATCTATCTTACTTTTCTTTCCTATTCATTCTTGTAAAACAGTTTTACGCATTTAAAACATAAGGGAGCCCTCTGCTACATCCGTCTAGTTCCGTTTGATGACATCATAGCAACATATGCAACAGAAATATATAAAATCTTTTTGTAAACCTTTTCTTTTCCCATCGCAAGCTCTATTTCTGAGATAATTTCAGGAATGTTCCACACTCAAGTTTATTTTGAGGGAACCAATTACCTTCTCAGCAGCGGTGGTACCTCTGAGAATGTGTTAATAGTGAACTCCAGAGAAAGCTAAGTTTATCTCTATAAAAATGTGACATAAGGGTTATTTTAACTCTGTGCTGGAGCTGATTGATGGGCATGCATGCTTTTTAATAGCAAGGAGTTTATACTTTGTGTAAAATCATATGCTTCTTTCAAAACAACTGAATCATTTTATTGACCAACGAATCAGCTGAGTTTAGGAGAAGACCTAACCAATGCTGCACTCTGGGTAAGATTCTCATATAAGTGCGGATTCGAGAGAAATATCTGTTTGCGGGAATGTTAATTATCAACAAACAAAAAAAAGACCTTGCTTTTAGTGGGCTGCTGAACAAACGGGTGGAGATCTTGAGCCAAAAATTCCCAAAGCTGCAAAAACAGGGGAGAAAAAGACAATGGAAAGAAAACCACATATTGAGACTTTTAGACTACCCATTTTTGTGTCAGAGCAAGGGATCCAAACAGGCTTAAAAGCACCTCATAATCATAAAAAAATTCCAGTCCTCATCATAATGACCAGTTATTGTAAAAATCTATACATTCTCAAAACTGGCCAAAAATTACATTATACTATTATAATGCCCCACTACACTACAATAAAGCCATCATAATTATGTGGTTGCTTTTTTTTTACCTCTTTAGAAATCATGCGTCCATTTTGCAGAAGCAGCATGCGTCTTTTGCTGAACCTCCTGAATTCTCCATTCTTCATGAAGGCACTGTGTCTCAAAGGCACAGCGGTGTCGCTGTGGGCTGCCGAGTTGTTGATTACGTGTGGAGGGCACTCTGAGCAATGCAATCAATTTCTAGGCCGCTTGAAGAAAGAGCTCAAAGTGAGCGGGGTTTCATTCAGTGAAAGCTATAGAACAAGCATTCAATTGCTCACCTGAAGACTGAGGGTCAATAGACTGTTGAAGAGAACCATGAACCAATGAGACATCAGCGCAGTGTGTTTATCCGAATAGAAGCTGTGCTCAGTTATTTAAGGAATTGTACATTTTAGTTACACAATCATGAATATAACACGCAAAAGTTGGTGCTCAATTTTGATAGAGAAACTAAAATAATTTCTTCTTGGCAGTGGTTATTGCAGTAGGACAAGGGAAACTGAACTTGAACCTGAAAGTTTTCATAAAATAAATGGTTAAATGTTAATTTTCTATGTTTTTAAAATTCATCTTACCCTATAGCACACTAGAATGTTGGGACAATGACTTTCAAAAATCAGCTGTTAAAAATCTCTCAAACATTTTCTATAAGCGGCACTTTGTAAACTCACTGAAGTCTCGACGCTTAGTGTCCATGGGCTGAATGCTGGGAAGTGAGGAATAGCTAAAAGGGACACTGAGTGACTTCTGGGGGAGTTTCCGCTGGAGAAACAAGACTCCGTATGAGTGATGGGTGATTAGACAATGAATGGCAGTGGACGTTTTAATTGGAATATCATTGACAGTGGGGCTTGATTGCTCATTGGGGATTGGAGAACAATCCCTCACAATAACTGTTCTTTGGAAAATATTATTTCCTAAAGAATATTGTAAGTTATGGACTGTCATGCCATTGGTGGAAATTGTTATGCCATTTATTCATCACTTTGATGACCATGTCTCATCCCATCATTAACAACCGATCACAGTAAGTAAATGTTAATTACATTATAATAACTATGATGAGAGCCTAATGTCTGAACAGTGATCAGCATAGGGATGCTGAGGATGATGGGGATGACAGCTTCACAAGTTTATCCTTTGAAACATTTTTGTCAAAAGATAATTTTAATAAATGCAGCAAACTTTGTTTTGGAGCTTCAGAAGAGATTTCATTTTCTAGGTTTTTTTTTAGATGTGTTTGTGTTAAAGTGCTCAACTTGTGAAATTTTTTTTTTAAATGTGGGTGGATTTGTGTGTTAATCATTATTTTAAGTTATAATGTTTGTTTATTTAAATAATTAAATATGTTTATCTGCCTGTTTGCCTTTATTTAGAACAGACAGGACAGGAAGAGAAGCGGGTAGCGAGAGGGGCAAATTGTTCATACATGTGCGTCACAATTTCCACTATACTGCAGGGCCAGATCTCTCTCTCTCTCTCTCTCTCTCTCTCTCTCTCTCTCTCTCTTTCTCTTTCTTTAACAATGGAAGCTGTAATTCAACTGTTTATTCCTAATTTAACTTTTTATTTCTATTAATGGAAAGATGTAGATGTTGCTAGATGGATGTTGCTAGATTAATTGTTTACATATTTGGCTATTGCTTGTTTTTAGTCTGTAGGAGGAATTAGATGTGGAAGAATCACAGGGTTGATCTGAATTTTTGGATAACACCACTTCCACTTCCTCAGATGGAGACTTTCACCTAATTTATCACGCCAAGGCTCTTTATGCCATTATTGACCCACATCGTCACGTCAGACTCCCACATCGATCCTGTCACCTACAAGCTTCATCTGTATAATAAACCTGGATGTATGGACCTGTTTCAAGAATCCACCAGACTGAATAATATTGATTTGATATGCAATGGCTCCTGAGATGGTGAAAGGGCCAAGCACAGAACATGAGGGACTCATTTTGTGTGAGCTTGCATGTGATAAGGTCTAGATTTCTCTGGATTTTCTTGATTTTTCTCTGCACTCGCTATTGCAGCTGCTTTAAGTGTTACTTTCAAAAGATTTCAAAGCTCACATATTTATAATTACTCATTTGTATGCACTTTACACTTGCTCGCTCAATAATGTTTGTTCAAGACCCTTGCGAGTGAGAGAAGCTCTGAAGGTAGTCAAGTGAGATGCCCCACTCACTTGAGCAAGTGACTATTTGACTTGTCACCGGAACAAATCCCCGATTTAAGTCATGGCACTTAATATGTGCTGGGCATCATCTAAGCTGCATGGTTCCTGTAATTCAACCAGCAAAATAATAACAAATCTAATCTCATGCCAAACATCAATGTTGGAGGATCATTAAGTACTCTACTGTGACTGTTTGTTTCGGTTGGAGGACGTGCTGTTCTGCGGCCTGTAATTACAGATGAAGGACATTCATTTATCCCTCTATTGAACAGCTAGAATGAAACCTTGCAGAGGGTTTACAGCTAGAAACCACCGAATGAAGCTTTGTTGCAACCTTTTGATTCAGAGCAAAAGAGCTGATAAACAGTCCCAAAAAATAGCCTTTATTTAAATAAGACTCATAAAAAGGAATCTTTCTGTAGAATATAACCCCAAATGATCTGAAAATACATGTGAATTTTAAGCAAACAATATTTTGAAGAGAAAAAGTGTAACCTTTTCTCTCTTTTCACAGCAGCTGTGTTTGTTTGCCGTCTGTGCAATCCAATATTTCTAATTGCATGAGCATCAGATTTGACCACCTTCATTTTCTCGTCAGTTTTCATTCATCCACCCACCTGCTCTCTCTTTTTCCTGTCCATAACAGTATTATCCATCCACACACCAATCCTTCAAAAAGACACTTCCCCACTCGTTATCTATCTCACTTTTCTCTGTCAAGAAACCCAGTGTCTCCACTTTCTTATCTTCAATATTACTCACATCTCTGGAAGGATTTTTTTTCTTCAAATGCACTTTTCACCAGTTTTCTGTGTCTAACAGAATCTTAAAGTTTCTTTCAGGTTTCCTAAAGTGTGAAACGTGAAAACAATAAGTATATATAAAAAGATCACTATTGCCACAACAATAGTGAAATCCCTATTTCACTGTAATACTATGGTTAGCCTCATAGCAGCTAGAGTTTTCATGGCCTAGATGGCTGGACCAAGTCTGGATGGGGATTGACCTACAAAATCACTTAGGCAAGCAAAGCCTATTTCTATAGCAAATTTGATAGACTTTTGTAATCAAAAAGTGCTTTACAGAGACATATGCCAAGTTTTAATCCAAAGATATGAATTAAATGTATACGCAAAACTGGAATATTGCAAAATAATAGTGAAAATAAAGGAGAGTTTCGATCCCACCAGTTCAAGAGAACAAAATTGACACTTCTTGATAAACTGGCGCCAAATTTCAAAAGACAAATGGAAGTTGATCCATTAGAAGAAGGCCTTTTATGTTGTTTTGTTGTTGCGTCTCAGAACACATCTATGGTAATGGGGTCGATCAAGTTCTGGGAGGTGATAATCCCGAACCACTCAACATTTCAACCATTGTGCTTTGAAATCGGTCCATTGGTTAGTCCATTAATGCCACCACATCACGCCCCAGTTCCTACAGAAAACGTGCATTTTTTTTGGTTAATGCATTTTCATCGTAATTTAAACACATTTTGTCTCATCTGAATACAAGTTTATACTACTCAGTTGTGTGCATTGTTTTTTATGCCCATTTTCAAAATGTATGCGCTTCTTGACATTATCATCCAGGTTTTGGGTGGATTGAAAAATAGCTGGATAAAAATGGGTGTTCTTCTTGTATTGTTGTAAGTGTTTTTACAGGTCTTAAAGTATAACTGGGATAGGGGATGTGGGGTTTATAACAACTTGTCTAAAACAGCTCAGAAGTTCATTTTGAAATTGTCATGATGATCTACTGGACATTTGTTGTGCAATTAATGGATTTGCTGTCAGCGATATGAATATATGAGCCTCTACTCAACTTGAAGCTTCATCTATAGTCCCAGCCGTCCAGCTGTCGTGCACCTTTCCCCAAGTCTAAAGGGAGCTTTTTAGTGAAGGCATTTTAACATTTGTGGAATACATAATGTGACATGGATACTTCAGATTGACCCAAACGACCCAGAGCCGAGAGACGCGGTTCGTGACTGCTGGCGCTTTATGAATAATTCTGAAGCCAATAAACAGATCTGTTTGACAAGAGTGAGTTACTTACCGCACTTAAAATTCAAGGAGCTGCCGCAGACAAACAAAACGGCACTTGGTGAGGGAGCAGCGTTCTGAATACATCAATACAAATGATCCTCTGAGGAGCTTTAAGGGAAAGCCGTCGCCATCTGTAGGCAGGAGAACAGAGATCCTGATCCATTCACTGAAGTGGAGATGACACCAGTACTGGAGTAAACACGGTAAACCCTCCGTCAGTTATTTCTGAGAGAAAATAAAAGTTGAAAAGCAGCTATTAGCTCTTTTAACATCATAAAACTTATTTGAGCTTCACAAAAATGTAGCATATAGAATAAGATGCTTGCTCAAAAGGGATTGTTGGGTGGAATTTGTGACACACATTACTTGCATTGCAATTCAAGAGTTGGATCTTTGGACATTCCACTTTTTAGTTCTCTCATTATTTAAATTTTTTTTCTTATCATAAATGTAATGGTGAAAATATTTCTGTTGTAAAGGATCATTGTCAAATTCCTTTCTATGAGAAGGTAGCGCTTGGAATGGGCAGCAGCTAAGAAGCAAATTATCTCCAATGAGTTTGGTGAAACTTCTCTTTAAACAGACTACAGTTAGCTCAGAACGAAGCTGGTCAAGAAAGTATGATCATATCACACTGATCTTATCATCACCAATGAAGTATTAAGGTTTATTTAACTACTGCAGGAATCAATTCTGGTGGCACTGGGCATGTTTTTTTTGTAAAACAATGCGTTGCAATTGACCAATCTAATTGGTTCTTTTGTTCATGTGTCGAGGACTGCTGTTGGGACAGAAATTCACAGCTTGGTGGCGCTCGGATATTCTATCACAACAACAACAGAGTGCCATCCAAAAGCAGAGAGTGATTACGCCATAAGCTCTCTATCATTTCATTAACATCAACAAACTGGCACACACATTTTGGGGAAAATGGAAAACTCTTGGATACAGAAGAATATCATCTTACACCATTTGTAATATATGTTAAGATAACACTTGCAAAATTCTGAAATGTATATTCGAATGCAATTCTAGTTGTGCATAAGGTAAGAAAAAAGTGACTAAATCTGACCTCATTTATCACAGCTTCTTGCTGCAGGTGTTTCATGCATGAGAGATCGACATTCAGGCAGACAGAAGCTCAGGTGTGTGTGTGGAGGGGGGTCTGTCTGTCCCTCTGGTCTCACTGCAAGGTCAAAGTTCTTGCAGCTGCACACCAACGGCATCCCAGAGGAGATCAAGTGTCTTCAGGCAGACGGATCAACGCAGACACGTGCAAAGAGGCTATATTAAAATGCAGATTTAGTAAAAAAAATCACTAAAAATCATGTGTTTAAAAATATGAAATTACAAAAAAAATTTACTCATCATTCATAAGCTCAAATGTTTTTGTAAAATGTTTATTGAGTGGATATTTTTTGCAGGAGAATCGTTCATTTTCATCAAGGACCCCAAAACACAACTCTTTAAAACAACTTGTTAGGTCCAGAACACAAATTCAAGGAGCTTTTACTTCTGCTTTACAGAATCTAAAACAAGCAAATCCTTGTTTCAGTACAATCTCCAAAGCTCACGAGAGCATGTGGATGAAACAGAGAGAGAGAGAGGTGGAAGGGTCAGTAGTGGAGCCATGATTGATGACCAGCAAAAATCATGGGAGACTATTAATATCACTGAGGTTGAGAATCTGAGGTGTTTTGTTGGGTCCTTAGTGGATTCCTCCACACCGAATTCTCCCAGTGGCACAAACTAGAGCATTAATGAATCCTCCAGCGTGTGTGGCAACAACAATACGCTGATTTATGCTTCACAGATGCAGTTTAGTGGAAGAAGAGCAGACGTCTGGTGCTCGGAGGTTATGGTGCTGCACAAACCGATGCGAACGAGAGCATTTAATGTGGATGAATGGACTACAACATCCAGATGGTACAAGCATTAGTCTTATGCTTCCCTTGTGATAAGCATCAGCGGGCAAAACAACTAATCCTGTGATCAAACCACTGTTTTCTTTATACATGGCTTTTACTGTTTTTTATGATTTTTTTAAAGGTAACCTATGCATGGATTAGAACACGGCCATCCCTTCTGCCTTTTAGCTTTCGATCTACAACAGAACTGGATGTTTTGAAAGTAAACTGAAGACATATCTTTTTAATATACCATTTTATCTGTAAAATATGTATGCCGTTTCAGAAATCATGCTTTAACAAACGTGAAAAAGTCAAAATTCTGACAAAAAAAACCTACAAAACAAATGAATAATGAGACAAGAATTTTGACAAAAAATTCTGGACAGGACAGGCAAAGAGAGAACGGGGTTTCAAGAAGGGAACCCAGTCACCGTAAGTAAATCTATTTCTTTATATAAAGAACACATTGTACACAGCAAAATAATGTAAAAAAATGTATATAACTCCCAAAGTGTCGGATTAACAAAACACAGTGTTAAAAAGTACACTTTGCCTGTGTAGATTATGGGTGTAAAATTATATGGTTTTACATCTGAAAGTGCAAAATAAAGTTCTCCAACAACTTCTGCCTTAAGGAGGGACAAAGCCATTTTGTCTGATGATGTGGAAGTGTAGCTCCCTATGCCCTAAGGGTTATTTTGTAGTACTTTGAAGTGCACTTCAACTCTTTTGCACCTGATAAATTGGGACCAGGGCGGCACGGTGGCGCTGAGGTTAGCACTGTGGCCTTCCAGTTAGTAAGGTAGCCGGTTTGAGGCTCCCCCTGGAAGGGATTTGCATGTTCTCCCTGTGCTTGTGTGGGTTTCCTCCAGGTACTCTGGTTTCCCCCACAATCCCCAAAAACATGCGGTTAGGTTAAGTGAATAATCTAAATTCCCCTTAGTTGTGAATGTGTGAGTGAATGTTGCCCTGTGATGGACTGGGACTTGTCCAGGGCCTCTCACCTAATGTGAGCTGGAGGGGATAAGCGGGTTGTAAAATGAATGAATGAAATTGGAACCATTTATGATCTCAGAAAAACGGCTAAATTTACTGCGTATCATAAACATATAATATGAACGTCACGCTGTCAAAGATAGCAGACCAGGTAAGAATTAGCGTGAAGTCATATTGTAGTCAAGACCGCCTTCACCGAGACCAAGACTCAGCCGAGATAAGAGAGTACTGAGATCGAGACCAATGACAATTCTTTGCAATTCTTTATTGCAAACATAAGACGTTGATGTAATTTTACAAGCTAGTGCACAGTTTTTCTCTATTAAGCAACAATCATTTAATTACGTACTTATAAATAATATAATCAGCAGTTTTCACCTGTGACCATTTTATGAGAACTTGGTATGTGGCAAGAAGACGTACATATTAATTTAGAGTTCAGTTACTTTTTTGAATGGCTGAGTTTGCTTTATGTTTGGTTTTTAACAGTTTAGTCTTTATGTTGTCGTTCTCTACGTTTCCTGAATCCTATCCCATATTTAAAATGTACCATACATACATACGGTTTGTTTCTCTATTAACAAAAAAAAAAATACAGCAATAAAACACTGACTAAATGCAATGCAACCTTGGGTTGAGGCTTATTTGGAACGGTAAAATGAACATGGTTAATAACGTTATCCTCTCTTTCTACCAATCAGGACTTAACGGTTGGCAGGTACAAAGTTTGAACATGTTCCCTACACCAAGCATCTCATCTGAGATCTCTTCCAAGCAAATTTCTGAGTGTTAGCTGGTAGCGAATTTGTTTTGGATCGACAATTGTTAGTGACTTAAGGTATGATACAGATGGGTGGCTGGAATAAAAAAACACAAACTCAACGAATCCAACTAACAGTAACAAATTTGGCCCAAGTTTGTCTTTGTCTAACACATCTGATATTCATCTGGCACAGGCATATGGTGTGGGGGCCAAACATGGTTTGCCCACTGTTTTTCATGCAATACATGGGGCAGACATCAAACGCAGCGTTTCTTGGCTGGACGTGAGTTTCATAGGTTAATAGAGTTTCATAGGCTACCTTGATTGAACATTCAAAAATGTATTTTTTTTTTTCATCTTGTTCATTCATGTGTAAAAATTGCACAACCCCTTTAAATTGTTAAGAGCTAATAATATTTTACTCAAGAGCCATTGAAGGGGCATTAATAATTATGTCTTTCTGAGGAGTTTGACCTAACCTCACTGGCTTTAATCAGAGCCACCAAATGAAGAAAGCTAATTTCTTTCATCCTTCTCTTCAGAAGCGCATTTGAAGCTGTTTACTCTGCAAATGAAATGCTAGCTTTAGCAATCTGAGGTCAATGGTTTAGTTAAGCACATCTAATTCATCAAAGACGAGCAGTTCCCTTGAGTGTTTACTCGCTTTTATCCCCAATGAACACTGTGTCTTCATTTTGGAGGACATTTGTGGCAGACAAACAAACCCATGAAGGTTATTTAAGAATAGTTTAAGAGTAAGTAAAATAAGCGTCCATGAATTTTTGTTATCAATGCAAATATATAAACAGAAATAACATTCGTATCAATTATATTTTATTCAGTCAGTGATGGACAGCACTTGCTTATTGTAATTTTACGGGGCAATGACTACCATTTAAAAAATTGTTATGGCCACAGAAATATCGCCATATTTTTATGATTACACATAACACTTTTAAAAGTTTCAAATTCCGTGTGTCCTAATTTCTCAATAAGAGAGTGAAGCTGAATACTAACAAAAAATGTGGAGCAAACCTCTTCTGCAAGGGCGTCACAACTGTGAGGACCGTGAGTGTTTTAATACCCACACTTTTCTTAGTTTTAGAGTGCAACGTCTGAACCTTTTCCATCAGTTTTCACTGCACTAAAATCAAAACATTTAGAGAATGCACATTTGAATTTCACAAAAAATTTAATGCGTGCTTCAAGCAGAGCTATAAGAATCTTTTAAAAGCAAGAGGGTTTTGATATTTTACACCTAGAGACTACAAGTAATTCACATGGAATTATAATTTTTCGATGTGAAGCAAATTGCTGCCTTGCTCCCAAAAGCACCACTTTTATTTAAATGAAGTTAAACCAGTGGCACCACAATGGGCTCTGATTGGTGAAGAGTCACAGTGCTTTCATCACTTCACTTTTGAAGATGCTGTTTTTTGTAATTTATAGGCTTTTTTTGTATCAGTGTTCCCTCGTTATTATGTGTTATTTGTGTTTTACGTGCTCTAAATATGATCAGTATGTAT
Organism: Danionella cerebrum; assembly: GCA_007224835.1. Lineage (NCBI taxonomy): Eukaryota > Metazoa > Chordata > Actinopteri > Cypriniformes > Danionidae > Danionella > Danionella cerebrum. The sequence goes on along the minus strand of SRMA01026957.1, from coordinate 229,134 downwards.
TTTTATTACACTTTTCAATCATCTAAGAAAGATGGTTGCTGCACAGAAAGTTCTTTGCGGTTCAGGGTTGCCAACTTAGTGACTGTTGCTAGATTTAGTAAGTACCCACTACTACTGGGCCAATCACTGGACTCTGAGACAAGTTTAAAGCGAAAAGGATTTTTGAGTGTGTACCAACTCCTCCATGCTTTTGTGTTATAACGTGAGAATGAAAGGCAAACCCAGAACGTAGCTGAACCTGGTTACTTTGTAACATTCCATCCATCCAATTACCCGGTTATTCCTAGTTTGGGTCACAGGGCTCTAATGGTGTCTATCTCCAGCTTCAAATCCCAGTTGATTCGCCAGTCTATCACATTCCCTTCTATGTTTAATTAAGAGTCTTCGATTCAATTGAAACATATTTTTGGGCAGTTGGAGGAAACCAGGGTAATCGGCAGAAACCCACGCAAGCATAGAAAGAACAAAACTGCATTCAGGGAGGCTTTCGGCTGACCCTGGATCAACCACTGTGCCACCGTGAGCAACTGCAGCCAAAAATGAAAAAAGACAATAGAAAGCTGAAGCTTACTTATTTTTTAGGAAACCCCGGGATAAAGAAAGCATTTTCTCTGAGGTGAATCTGGAATACATATTGCTAATAATTCTGTGAGGGCACATTTCTGCTCATAACATGTTGAAAGGAAGTCTGGGTAAAAATTACTCAAACATTCATGTGATAAAAATGAACCAGAGACAATTTTCTCATCTACAGCTCAATCATAAAAATATAAATAGAAGAGAGCGAAAGAGAAGAGAGCAAAGTGTGGTTGTTGGTAGAAAAAGCATCACATGACCGTTATCACCGATGTTGGAGTGGTCACCTTCCTGAGTCATAAAGACTGGGTGAGTGCAAACACAGAGCCGAAAACCAGTGGACCACTATTTGTTTACTTGTGTAACTCACATTCCCTGAAGAAGGGACTGTCCAATGACGGGAACCCTCAACTAATCTTCTCCAAGCAAACTATTCAGCACTTTGAATTACAAATGTGTATGAAATGTGCAGCAAAAACATGTATTGTGTAGTTTTTTGATACCCTAACATTGTTCCTACCTGGTGACTTTCACCCACAAGCATCAGAGGTGACGGTGAATTCTTCTTCTCCATCAATCTGATAAAAGTAATAAGCTAAGTGCAGATTATTATGATAATGCAGCCAAGTCTTATCATCATCACACACATATTGTATTGGCTCTTGCCCTTATGTTGCCACACCACATGAATAAATATGTGCTGCTGGCTTTGTGTTGTCTTCCGGCTTTCCCCAAAAGCTGCCTACCAGTGTTTACTGATGTGGAACAGTTCATTTCCTCCGTGTGGCCACAGAAGCCTCCCTCCCTCGATCACACTTTCACTACAGTCAGTTGTAAAAAATGCCATTAAAGTGATAGATTTTCCCCAAACGATGATGGATGAACTCACTTTACTCTGCTTGTTACTTGCCAAAAAATGTACATTTTCGCATTTGTGCTCTGCCTTTTACCCAGTGGTTAATCCTCAGCTCATCTACTTGACTTGGGCCTAAGCCTGACTGAATGTGTTACATTTAGATCTCAAAATAAACTTGTCTGTAAGGACAAAACCGCTCCTAAAAGCTGGAATGATAACTTTAAAGAAACACCACTTGTTTAACCTATTCAAGCTGTTGGCATAGCGTAAGTAAGATAATTGATTTCAATCAGACCAGTAGCATATAAAATGATCAATAATTATCTTTAAAACAGTTTTTGTGGCAATACTTGATACATTTTAGCACAGCCCCAGGTTTTTTTTTTTTTACAAATATCTCCATTGCTTTACACAATAATTCTATAAAAATCCTGAAATTGGACAAAACAATTCCAAGAAAAACAAAAATCTACAATCACGAGGCAAACCTTTGCCAAATGCACTTTTTGTTCCATTGTGCTATTTTTGTACCAGAACTTTTGAAAAACACAAGCCTTATCACAGGTCTTGTACTTCCAAGGGTTATTCCCTTCTTTTCACCACTAGATGGAACTGATGGCACCGATTTGGGGTCTGTAAAAATAAATTGTTTGTGCATTTTCTCTCATTTCAATTTGAATAACCTTGCAAATTTTGACATAACTTTTGTAATTTTCTTTTACACCCCAAAATATCAAAGCTAATAACCTTTTTGAAACCTACACATTATATTTGAAATCAAAATGAAACAATAGCTGGGTCACGTCCTTTCTACTTAATCCGAAAAAGTCGCAGTGATTGGCACATGCAGCGGTACGTGCAGAGACTTCTAAAGGTTAAACTCAACTCTATGAGAGTTACATATTGTTCTAAGACCAGCGGGAAATGAAAGCTGATTTTTTATTGGCTGATATTGTTAGGAACTGTACTTCTCCACCTACAATGCAGGAAAAATATGATATTGACAAGGAACCTTTTCAACAAATAAAACAATACAAAGACACTACCAACAACAACAACAATAAAAAAGTCCAACATTTTTTGTGGTATTTAAATGATCTCCTTTTTTTTTTTGCTGAAATAACCCTTTACATTGCAGAATAAGAACAAAGTTCTGCAAGGATGTGTGAACGCCTGTGGCCTCGCTCTAGCCTTGCACCTGTCTGCCTCCATCTCTTGCCACGAGCCGGCGGCCTCTGCTTCAGATAACATATCACCATCCCATCCATCATCATCAGTTACTGAGGCCCTTCTGGCATCTGAGTAGAGCAGCCAGAATTCCTGCTCCTCAGATCCAGCAGTGACTAAACTGTGTTCTCAGAGCTCCTAACATACTTCTGGAAACAAACAAGATGCCGAATCACTTTAGATATAAGTCTTAAAAATGCTTAGAGTATTGTATTTTTATAACATTGCAAGAAAAAAAGAAAAAACTGTTTTATTGCAAATCCACAATTTAATTTGCATGTTATTGTATTAATGCCGATGACACTCTTTAATTCAAACAATACCAATGTGTTCTGTACATACCATTTTGTTAACATACTATACATTTTGTCTAAAAACAGTGTGACAACATTTACAGTTCCTAAAATAAACTTTTGTTTCTCGAGAAGAAACTTTTATCCTCGGCCTTCGTGCACCAGTGATTTGGCAAAGCAGAGGAAGTGAAGGCAAGCACCTCCTGTTCTCTCTAAGCCTCCAGTGTGTTGTGCTTTGTCTGTGTGCAAGAAAAGAGCAAAATGATCCAAACAAAAGAAAAAAAATGCCATAAATGTCATATCAATCCAGTTCAAGGTGCTCAATCGTGCTTCAACGTCCAGGTAAAGGTCATATTTTGGATCTTCTCCTGTTTAAGAAAGGTCTCGAAGCATCTTTAGTTCTAAGGAGATTTCAGCCAAATGCACATTTTGTCTACTACTCATCACTTTGTTTCCTGAAGCTTTCAATCATTCTTAGGAAACAATCGACCCAATATGAGAGATCAGTCAATCACAGTTGAGCATTCAGTGGCACTTAGACAATGTGAGTTTGTTTACGCTCAAAAAGTATGAGCACTGGCCTTTCTAAAAGCTTGGCAGTGGAGTTTAATTTATAATTATTTAAAAAACAAATCCAAGATGGAGCTAATAGTCTGCTTTGGAGGGTGTATGGCTGGTCATCTACCAGATATCAACAAGGATGTCTACAATAGTTCTTGAATACTCAGTAATAGTTCAACTATGATCACAACTTGGTGATTTAATGAATTTCTACATATTTACCACATTTTTTGCGCAGATTGCATGTATAACAGTGGCCATGTGCTTCTGATTTTGTATGTCAGCAGCCAGGCATTATTGGAATTTTCCATGTGACAATCCCTCAAGATTGTCGCCAAAAACATTAAATCCCTTATCATGTTTCCCCATTTATATTTGTAGCATGATTCTTGATCTGGTCCCTTTGAGCCCACAATTTGCCCCATTTTCCACGGCCATTGAAACATTATTCGCATCTCTCACAGTTTGTCAGAATTCGAAAGAGCAACAAAAGCAAGTCAGGGCATGGTGATTGGTCAGAAGAAGACTGAATTTAATTCTCAGATATTGCAACTCCTCCAATGATTGACTGCTAACTGAGCAGCAAAATTGTGTCTGAAAGATAAGAACTTTTACCGATCTAAATATTGATAAAATCACAGAAAATCACTGGAGTCTATTAATGGAGTTTTTCATGTTAAGAATGACTGAAACCAACAAGTTTTAACTGGCCGTGTCATTCTTTTAAGATTTTTTTTTTATTGGAGAACATAGTCATTTAAGAGCAGGTATTGAAAGAAAACAAATGGAGATCGAATGGAGTGAAATCTCAATGAACAGAGAAAAACTTTAAGGCCAGAGCCACAACACATAAATAACGACAGCTCTGTACAGTGTAAAGGTTAAAGGGATAATTCAACCAAAGTTAAAATTTCTCAATTAAATTCCATCATTTTTCCTTCGTAATTAAGCTCATGTTTGCCCTTAAATCGTGCATCTGTTCCGGCGGCTCAAAACACAGCTGATCGAAGTAAGGGTGCATTCACACTGATGGTTCCGTTCTTGAAGTCTTGTAAAAAAATTCTTTTGGAATGCTGTTTAGGAACTCTAATCATTATATTAAAATATTAAAAGAGTTGAATGAAATGTCATTATTCATAACTTCTCACTAATATGAAGTCTGAGAACAACCAATGTTTGTAAAAAAAAAATAAAAAATCACAAAATAACCTTTTGTATTGAAACTAAACTCACTTTAAAAGCATATAAATTTGTTCTAGAAAGGTTTGAAATGACAGTAAGGGTTAAATACCTACTAAAAAGTGCTTGCATCAAAATGTGGTTAATTAGAATCTGGAAGCATGGATGAAGTAACCCTTTAACCAGAAGAACCAGTCTACAGTAGCTTCTACATTCCCAGTGCATATGTGAGTATGTTTGTGTGCAGTGCTAATCCTGGCGGTGCAGAGAGACAGCTCGAGTTCCTCTGACTCAGCCGCTCTGAATGTACATCTAGAGGAGCAAGTATCATCCGCTCTGAATGTACTTTTTGATGACCACGCAGCCATGCCTGAACAGCGGACAGGGCATGCTCTGCTGTAGAGTCCACAAGTTGGCACTAGGATCGAAGGCCTCCATGGTACCCAGAGCCGGCCCCTCGCTACTCACGATACCTCCTGTTGCATAAATCTTCCCATCCAGCACCACCGCGCTGCAAAACACACGGAGATGGAGATCTTAGTTAGTGAATCACCCCCCCTCCCCCCCACACAAAGTGATTTCAAGTACATACTGTCATTTATTTAAGTTCATAAACTGAAAAACCAAAAAGTGCCTTTAACATAAGTTTGATGATGTTTATGAGCTGATGGAACAATAAAGCTAAAGCGAAAGTTCAGGGACTCAAATTGTTTTACAGCCAGTGGGGAAGCTCCAACTCTTTACCAGTTGCAGACATTGGGTGTTTCTGGAGAATTGAGCTATACATACATAAAGAATGAGTAAAGAGAGATTGAGGTGATAGTAAACAAAAATAAATCCTTCCTAATTATCAGTTTATCAATGCTATGTTGTTTGTTCTATTTATATATGCAATTTTTAACCATTAGTGTGTGATGTCAAACGCATTGCTTCTGTTTGTAATCATGGCTCATCTCATCTGTTTTACAATTAGACGTGTAAAACAAGAACAATATATTAACATGAAAACATTGGTCTCTGTCTACCTACGACTATAACCTTCATCTCTTACTTTGTTTTCACCAATAAAAATCTTAATTAAAGGATCTTAATTTAACATTTTTAACTCATTTTAGCCAGGTTACCAGTGTTCAAAGAAAACTTCGTGGAACTTTGCAGCAAGCACGTCAGTTTCTTATAGATCATGAAGAAATCAGACATCAACTGCTTCTGTTAATGTGTATATGAATGTATTCTGATCTCAACACATGTTAAGAGAGTATCTGTTTTATTCTACATTAAAATGAGTCCTGCTTGCTCACTCTTGAGGAAAGGGACATTAACGGAAGTAAACACTGTGTCTTGTGGCAGGTACCACGATTTTTGAAGCTGTTTGATTGTGCTCCCACTGTAAATAATGAGGCGAGAAGCAGTTGAGCAATCCTCCACTTCTATGCTACTCTCTAAACATTATCTCGTGGAAGTAAATTATGCGGAAATCAGAAAATGAGGAGTTTTGCTAAGAAAAGAAAATCTAACACTAAGAAAATCTTCACAGCCAAATAAAGATTTAGTCCTTAATTGCATTTGTCTCTTCTACAAGCGCACACACTCGTGTAGTTCTCTCTCAGAACTCACTGATCTCCCCATCCATTACAAAAATAAAGCATGAACTTACTAGATATTTGATTAATTCATGTTCTGGGGTGGCTCTAAGGCTGGAAAAACCATAGTTCCAACCATAAAATGACCAGCCATTGCAAACGTTTATGGATACTTTTATAAGATTTCAATACTGACTCAATTTTCTTTCTAATTACTCTTTATTTTCATATAAAAACTAACATGTAGTTTTCACTTCCTCACACACTGATGTTATCGTTTAACAAGGGTGAATATGTAAGCCATTGGCCGGTTGCCAGTGCTTGCTGAGCGAGAAGGCCCGCCCACTTCCAGAACAAATTTTGTATTTATTCAAATCATCAATGCTTTGGATGCATTTGCTCTATCCATTCAATTGGACATTGACATTGGTAGAAATATCTATGGACGTCTATTTGCACAACCGTTAAGCCACTGGTGTTTTAAAAACTGGCCTCAGCGCTGTTTGTTTCTCAAATCCACAGCAGAAGCATAAGGTGCTGCCCGTGTGTGCTTACAGATTGTTTGGTGGCTCGTTACTGCTTCATCTGCTGCTGAGTTAATTACTGCCACCGCTGTGAATACCAATCAGCACTGAAAGCAAACCGGGCCCAAAGCAAAGCACTGGGGGACACCAAATCCATTCTGAGGAGCAACCGGGGTGGCATTTCAACAAACCATAACACATTACTCTGACAATGTGCTTTTCTCAGATTGAACCATCTGTGTTTCCTTGATGATGGTTGTTAATGCTTGCTGTGTTCATTAATGTTACATAATGACGGCAGCTATGGGGTGAAAAAGGCATATTTTGTGCTATTTGAAAGCAACTGCTGCAAATTTGCATGATTATGCTCCATAAATGAATGGCGATAATAGCTTTCAGAGAACTAAAATCTAAAACAAATGTACTTTAAACAGTGGGAGATAAGGGTCGGTGGTGTGTTATTCATCATAAAAACAAAAGAGGCTGCAGAGCTAGACTTACCCGTGAGCTTTTGAAGATTAATATAAGGTGTGCAAAAGTGAAACCGATTCAGATGAACTGATTCAGGTTGCAATTTTACATTTATTTAATGCTGTTTCAAACATTTAAATCATCATTAAAGAGCCTTTCACTTTTTACCAGGTTCCCGCTGCCTTGAGAAAGGAACAAGTTCATCATGAAAGAGGGGAGCACACGTCTGTGGAGGATTACGTCCAGGATATAAGAGTTAGTCTCCTGAAAACAGTTCCAGCTTAATTCAGCTGGAGTCATTTTACTCCTGATCCTTCCAGGGAGTCTATTGCGTTTCATCGTTTCCACAGACAGCAGCTTATATACTTCTACTCACAAGAACGGCATCTAACTTTTCTTTTTAATTTTTATAAATACGTTTTTTATGCTCAAAATGTAACAGAGTTTTGTGTAATTTCCATGTGTTGAAATCAGGATCATATACATGTCTAGTAAATATAATAAATGGTCACTAAATCTGGTCACCTGGTAAGTTGTCGGGAACACGGTCCAGTTCTTTTTAATGTAGGCATGTAATCACCCGAATCACTTGCAGTTCAGCACTTTTCCTTATTATATTACAGTCATATTACCCATTGTTTTGCCACCTGGTCTCTGTGAAGAGGGTATGGTCCCGTAGGAAAGTGAGGTCAGTGCATATCTTTTTGAAGTCAAGGCATACATTCACAGAAGAGCTAAGCAAGGAAAACTTGTGCATAACAGTACACCACCATTTGGCTCAATGAGAAAACTGAATTTCCTGCTTCAACCAAAGATGGATGCATTGAGAAGATCAGTGAGAGCAGAGTGAGAAATTACTGAATTGTAAATGACCTACTAAATTTGCCCCTAAATAATTACATGTAAAAAATAATAACTAGGGAAAATGCCTGGAAATTCAAAATTTTTCTATATTCAAATTCGAGTGTTCTCTGTCAATTCATTTATCACAAATATATAACATAATTACTTTTTAATGTGCTAATTATAGTATTTATTTGCTAGAACATATTTTACATATATACACGTTTCTTTGAGTGTTATAATTAGTCATTAATTATGCACAATTATAATTTTTAATGATAATATAGATGTCATTTCGGCATCTGGGAGAATCTAGACACCTAGATCAAAAGAGAGGGAGAATGAATGAATGAGTCTGTACCATACCTGCAAAACTGTCTGGAGCTGTTCATGTTGGGTCCGGTTTTAATGTTCCCTTTCTCAGGGTCGTAGATGGTGGTGGCTCGAGCGTAAGATCCTCCCAGGATGAAGATAAATCCGTTCAGAGTCACAGCCGGGGCATATTTATTATCTGAGGGACAGGGAAACAATGTCACTGAGAAAAGAGGTGTTAAATAAAGGCTTCCACTAATGTTACAGCTTCGAGTGGAAGGTTGTGCAAAGTGAAAACTTAAACAAGCATAGTCTACTTCAGGGAGGTTGTAGCATGGTACGAAACAATCCTTTCTTCAAGAATATAAAGGACTAATTCAGTCTAACTTTAAATAAGCCTCTTTTATGTCTTTGAAAATGTCCTGTCATGCAGTATGTAACAGAGCTCTAAATCTGAGGAACATACAGACTTTTATTAAAAAAAGGATCAGTTCCCAGGTTCATTTGGTCCAGCTTCTGCCTCCTCATCACAACCAGTAACACCAATGATATCAGATGTTCTATGTAGAATGTTAAATATGTGTGCAATATTTGATTACGTTGTTTACTCCTTAGCAACAATCAACAGATTTTTATATAGTAAATATACAGTACTGTGGGCGTATGTGACAAAAATACTGCCAACAAAATAATACTTTTATTATTGTTTGTTGTATATTTACAAATTACAATATGAGACAATACGAACAAAAAATGATCGAAATCAACAATATTTGGTGTTATTTATCCTCAAACGTCAATTCTTATAGACACTTGCACAAAGTCAGGGATTTCGTAGGATACGATCAACTTATTATTCAAAACAGGTGATCATTAATGTCACATGTTGGTTGTAATCAACTGAAACAGAAACAGCTGTGTAGGAGGTTTAAAACTGGGTGAGGAACAGCCGTAAAAATCACATGTTTATTACTATGTTACAAAGCAAATCAAGATTGAGATTGACACCCATCATCTCTTAGTAACCGACTTTAATGCAAAATCCCCATCCAGGGCATTATATTATTTAAACCATTGTAAAACCCATTACAAACTGTATCAATACAACAGCGAGTAGAATACGTCCATCTTGATCATGTGATTTGTGAGGTTATTATCAGTCACTGGAAGATGACCCGCACACAGTCGTCTTCACCCGCTGGCCGCATCAATAATGATCACTGTTTGTTTTAGAAATGAGATGTTTACTGAGAATACATATCGTAACTTTAAATAATTTTTCAAGTTAAGCAAGTCAACCAGCGACGCGACAGCCAAGATCAGTCTGTCCAGACTTCAATTAAAAACCTGTTCCAGCACATTGTGTTCGGATGAATGTGATTAACTCCTTTGATTGAGTAATCAAGCAGCAGAAAACCCATACATAATTGATACGAGGCAAACAATTCATAGTCTAGCTCGTTTGCTGACGAGAGAGAGATCGATTGAAACACCATTTAATTACATAAGAGAGAGATTTCCAATCATTTTACATTAGATCCACGCTAAAAGGAAATAAAAAGTTAAAAATAAAGCATCTGTTAATCTTTATAAGCCCCTTAAACTCAAAAATCTAAAGCTACTAAGAGTGTGTATTGAGACATAAAGTTACCTGAAAATATAATTAAAAGCAGCCAAAGAACAGCCAAAAAAAGTCAGACCCTGTGGGACCAGAGTGACGTGAATTTGAATAGCGAACCCATTGTCATTTCCCAACCTCCACCTTCTCTTTCTGTCATGACACTGTCCTGTATGTTCAAAATAAAAGCAAAAAATAATCTTTAGCAAAAAAAAAAAATTGTAATTCAACGAAGTGCAGACCTCAAATTCTGTGCACCAACACTGATGCACTCCTTAACCAGAAGAACCAGTGGAACATCTTTTGACACAATGGTTTGCCGGAAATATTGGTCAAATTCTATGGGCTTACGTTAATGCCACAATTTTGGAGCGCAAAAAGTTCTATTTTAAGATCACAAAAAAACATTTTGCTCCATCACAAACTGTATTGTTTGAATTAAATGTTCTTCTTGCAAAAAAAAATGTATTTAGAACTTAACCAACGTAGCTTGGAAATAGAGTCACCATTCGTCAGTCATTTTATCATATTTTCTATCCTTTGAATACACCATGATGAAGATCCAAAGATGGTTAAACTTTTGACATTTCTTCAAACAGTATCTTTTTATGTTATTTTAGTATTGTTTTTTAAATCTTCCCTATTTAGCTGTGCCTTGAAAATAGAAGACTCCAATCAGAAAATAGAATCAATAGAAAAGAGAAGACTCCTCTCTGATTGGGTGATATTGTGGCAGTTTGTAACTGTGATTAGTTTTGAGCCAGCTTCCGCGTACACATATAAACGCACAGATTCTTTCCCCAAAATAGATTTTTGCCCACTCAAATAAATTTTTATCTGCGAGAATGTTTAATTCACAAAATGCAGTTGGCGCACTTGCAAAATGTCTTTTTGAACTCTCAAAATAAACCTCTTTGTGCTTAGAATTGTGGTCAATTCCATAAAATTTAGTCATAGATGTTTGAACCAAGGTCTGAACCAGTCTCTGTGCACCAAAGTTGAATAGTTTGTGTTTAGTTTTTTATTGTCTATTATTTACATTTACAAAACATATTCAAATGTTTTGAATGCTAACATTAACAGGAACATTCTATATTTAACGCACGATTTACAATGTGATGTTATCAGTGTATTTTTCTTTTCACTGCCTTTTGTTGTATGTGCTGCTATATGAATAAAGATGAAAAACTAAATATTTTTTGGGAATAATGATGGAAGCAAGTACAGAGTTTTTTTTAACAACACACTCTTCATTGTATGTTTTAATATAACTTTCATTGGAACCTTCCATTATCGAAATTACTGGAAAACAGTCAGGAAGCGTGTCTGAATGGAGATTCATGATGAAAAAGGTCATCATCATACTTAGATGCGCATCTAATAATCTAGCACAACATGCGAACTGGGTTGCATTTGAAAAAACTTATTTGAGCCGTTCATGGACAAATCAGATGCAGATTGCATATGGGCAAAAAAATAAAAAAATAAATCGGGTAGCATTAGGCTGCTTTTAACTAAAATGAAATAAAAATCCTGATTTATGTCACACATTTGGCCAGATGTCCTTTAATACTTTCTATTTGCTCTCTACCACCTCAACCCCTCAGCCTTTCTGTCTGATCTGCAGCCGAGTCCATGTAATGCTGCTGATTTTATTACAGGCGACCGTTTCCATGACTCTATTGATTGAGCATGAAGTTAAATATCAAGACAATCAAGACTGAGGAGCGTTCTTTTCAAGCTATCACTGGATCCAACACAAACAGACCGAACAAAACATGGAGTCTGATCCCTGCACCGCACAGCCACATGGAAATCAATAAGCGCCTCACGGGCCACAGCAACATCCAAATCAATAAGTGCCTGGCTGAGGTGATGTTACCCAAAGAAACCCTCCAGAGTTCATTATCCACCGGCACTGGAATACCTGCAACACTTGACCTTTCCAGTTCACTCAAGGCCTTTACAATAATCAAACCACCATGTCATTTCACATGCAGTGGCCTTTAGAGTCTGGCTCGAACCCAGAGAAGATGAATTTTGAGACGCTCAACTTCTGACATGTTTGAAATTCATAGCTTAAAACATTAACTACCGCTGTAAATCCATCATTACCCAGAATCCCCTGACTCTCACCAATCATGGGTGATTCGATGAAGCTCCAGGTATTGGTTTGAGGCTCATAGGACTGCAGTATTCCAGCAGAGCGACCGTTCTCATTCACTCCTCCGAATACGTAGATTTTCCCTCCACAGACGGTGGCAGCGGCTGAATGCACAGCGCGAGGGAGAGCAGAAACCATCTCCCACTGGTTCCGGATGGTATCATACCTGGATGAAAACAGAGAGCCATTGAAGTGGGCGTTATACTCAAGTGAAGGAAATCTGAAACCTGAGGAATTTTCTGCAATTAAAAAAAAATGTTGCACATTTTGGTCCTTGAAACCTTAATCTGTGGCTTCAATGTACCAAAAAGTCTGATAAAATATGAAGCACTTTTTGTTTTCTCCAAAAAACAAACCTAAAATCTTCACCTCGTTGAGCAGTAGGGTAGAGTTCTCAAATTTGCTCTTTTGCGATCAAATATCAATTGCTTTAGAAGATGCGCGCTATGCAGAAAAAAGATAAAGAGGGATGTGTAACAGGCATTTCTGAGATGCTGACTGCTGATTGGCCTTTTAGTAGGTGATGTCATTTGCTAATAATTCCATTTGCATGAAATGTATAGCAGGGAAAAGAGGCGGAAGGATAGCCTTTGTATAAACATGCAAAGTGAATTAGAGATTAGGGCTAGAATTATTTGAACAAAACGTTTCAATAAAAAAAAAAAAACGTTTTTTCCAGTTATTTGGAAAAAGTGCCTAAGTTTAACACTATGAGGGTTAAGTTCCATTTGGAAGACCATGTACAGTAGGCTCTCTGCCCATCAAGTTAATCCCCCTCATGGACATTGTGATAGAAGAAATATTTTAGAATCTATTGTCTGATTAATTTCTAAATAATTAGGAATGTACAAGCTCTTTAAATAAAAATTGCTTAAAGACCTTTGGTCTGTTTACAAGTTACAAGCCACTTCAGCTCTTTTCTCAGTGCAGCATTTAGCTGTTAGCATCTTCAGTTTTTAAAGCTAAATAAAGCAGCATTTTATGTTAAATCCTCTTAAACATTGCTTCTAGAATCTTCTTTAATGGGTTATTTTTAATATTTAAATTAATCAAATGATTTTTAATAGATCTACAAGATATTTCTTTGAGGCATACATTAATTATGTATTGTACATAATGCATTATATTTGTTCTAAGTGGAGTTGCAAGTTCTCAAAAGTGTCCATGCTGTTGTGAGTGTCTGACACAGTTTAATAGTAAATTTACATAAAATAAGTGTTTAGACTTCCAATAAACTTGCTTCAATGCAAACATTATTAATGTCAACATAAAAAGCCAATCAGGAGCAAAACTCCTTCTGTGCAGGGCTATTGATTGGCATTACAGCAGGTGATGTCATACTGTAATTTACATGAATGTTTTAACAGGGCAGGCTGTGGGAGATGATACAGCCCTTTGCAGCCATAGAGAGTAATTGAGAGATAAATTATTTTTATAAATTACAGTTTATAAATATAACCCTGTTACCAGCTAAAGTGCATGTGAGTGGTGAAAGACATATCCCCATAGTTTGTTACAGACAACTCTGTTACAATATTTAGTCAAAGCTACATAAATTAACCTGATATAAAGTATAGAAGAAGATTTGCAAGTTAAAAGTGGGCGTAGCCAGCTGTCATCACCTCACCAGGGCTATATCTAGCCAATATAGCAGGATATCGTAAAACAGCTATTGCCCAATGAAAACAGTTTTACGTTAAATTGGTAATGACTGTTTCCATCCCAGCACATGCTTCACAGCCGAAGAAAACGCTGGTAAATTTGGCTTGTGACTGGGCAATCGGGTGCGAGTAACCCAGATTCAAGCTCCAGCTGGAGGACCTGAGGGAGACATGCAGAGATTGCCTGTTCCAGGGTGAAAATTGAGCAGGGAACAGGACGACTGAGGCCATTATGGGCATTAATAGAGGAGCAGAGCTGCTCTGTGGACTCCAGCTTATCACAGAGCGTCTGTGAAAGATTGCCGGAGAAGTTTATCTCGTTTCACTCACAGAGAGAAGAAAATCTCACCCGCCGAAAGCCTGCAGCGCAGACACGCTTGCATAAATTAAAGGCACATTTCAGGGGGTTTTCACCTGAACGTCTGTAAAGAGCCAGGAGATGCTTTACTGGAGGCTGTGAAGCACAACAAGGAAAAAAAACCCTGCTGTTAATTTGAATCAACAATATTATTACTGTAAAACATAATTAAAGAAAGTTAACATCCAGTTTGGAACTGATTAGTCTAATCACTGGTGTCTAATGAGGACTTTAGGTAAAATAGTCCATCCATGGAATTAAACAAACTTCTAAATAAACAACAAATCAAAAAGAAAGCTGTAAACAAAACACCGAAGCTATCAAACTGAAAGGAAAATAAATGCAAAACTCTAATTTGATTGAAACAATAGATTTGTCTATTCACAAGTCCAATCCCTTCTCTCTGTGAAGAAAGAATTCACTAAACCTAACACGATCATCAGTGTTGCTCTGAACTCACACGAATCATCAATGCACTATACCTAATTAGTTCGACTGCAGTAGGATCTTACTTCCTTGCTGCTAGGCTACTTCCCACGCTGTATTCACATTCCAGCATCTCATTTCTCGCTGTTCTCACATGATTCTCTTTCCGTCTCGAATCTCCTTCCCCACTTCTGTTAAACCACCGCTCTTATATGCTAGCGCTCTTGTTAATTACGTTGTTAACCTAATTAACTCGCCTCGACTAATAATTACACCAACCTATATTAATTATTTCCAATAATTGCTTAATTGGTTAACTTACAAGCTCTCCTTTTTTGAACTAAAACACAGATAAGTAATCCTATTTTAATTACATTTAAGTAGCACTTTATTATTAATTAGAAATTATTAACCCATACGTGTTGTTTGGGATGTTTTTAGCCGTCCAGCGATTTTGAGTCTGTGTCAGGAATTTGAATGAATTTTGGTGATAAATTTTAACTATACACATATTTTGCCAAAAGGCTTTAAAATGTAAAATGATGTTAAATTAATCTTAATGAACATTCAGTCCATTCAAACTTTTAAAGTTCTTACGAACATGGGGGCTAGACAATCACCTAGTTGTCTTTAATAAGGAAGAGCAGACTCAGACTCGCTGAAATGAGTCATACATAAAAGTCTTTAGCTAGTACATTATGATGTATGAATGTACCAAGCCCTGCCAATCTGGGAAACCAAATACCTCAAAGTGCCTCATCCAACCCCAAACTATAGTATTAAAAAGTAGTGGTGAACTATAGTCACATAATGAAAATGTGGTTTTCTTTTTTGAGAGCTTTGCCGCTTTCTCTCAGTTTTAACTGAGTCTATGAGGTCTAAACCCCAGCAGTAAAACACCAACCTTTTTGTGGTGTTTTGCTGTAAAATCTGGTTAAAAAGTGTGTTTTATAAAACAATTAAAGTACTTTCTGACCTGTTGTTGGTGACAATCTTAAACAAAATAAAGCATTATAAAGTGCTTTTTAGTTTTAAGGGTAAAGTTTGAGTAATTTACATACATCTCGTTTATTGTTGCATATTAAAAACCGTGGATTGGTGGATCAATGCTGTTTTTGTAATTTACTGTGATGTCAGGGTACGTTCTAAAAGGGGGCGGAGCCAATATGCCAGTGGCACAGTCAAAATGAGAGTAGCAGCATAAAAAACCACCGGGTCTCAGTTTCTCATTCACGTGTAGATGATGCAGCTCTTCAGATTTACATCCTAAAGAAGAGCAAGGTGTTGCTTCTTTGCACACATTGCTTCAACTCCTGTGATCAACTGACAGCAGATAAAAATGTTGTGTGGACAAGCAAACTGAGGGGAGGGTTCTGCCTTTCAACCAATATTGGTGGGTGGGGAACACACCAAAAAGATCTTGGTCTGAAGATTTGAATTGGTCTCATTTATCTTTTTCTAAATTTACAAAATTGACTCGATGAGTGTAAATCACTCTGAAATAAGTGTGTTTACACTGTTCAAACACAAGTATGTTTGCACTCATTTTAATAGGTGCTCTTTGTTAAATTCTATATCTATAATAAGAGGCAGTGGGTCTTTCATCACAATTACACCAACCATCGAAGCATCATTATTCTCAAGGAATCTTAACAATTTCTTTCAATCATTTGAGGTTTATGAAAAAAACAAACCCAGGTGTTACAGAAAGACGAGAGCTCTACCAAGCGCAATACTCAGTGTTAATGCATTAATTTGGACCAAACTTCTAAACCAGGCCAAGGTTACACTACAAGAGCTCCTGTAAACAAACTCATTCCTCCTGCACTTCAGTTAGCACACAATGAACCAGAGAGATGGAGACAAATGTGTCTTATGTGCTCTTTCCATTTGTCAGGAGAGAGAACAAACACACAAAGGCATTGTATGAAAACTCTGGAATAACCCACTCCTTTTACTTGAGCTCTGTGGTGAATTTTCCACATTTTCTACCAACAGTGTGTGTAAACCCTGGTCACCATGCTCATAGTGATCAGTAGGTAAAACACAAAAAGTGAGCTTTCCAATTTCAAAACAGTTGTATTATGACTTTGAAATCATAAAACCCAGAAAGTAGATTGTCCGAGAAAAAAAATGCTATGACAACCCAAAAGATCATTCATTCAAACTCAAGGAGTACTTCTTTTGATCTCGCTTGTAGTACTTATTACATAGAATGTGAGTGTGAGTAGTGTTTTCTGAACTTACTTCATAAGCTTCCATCCATTTTAAAACCTGAGGACCAGCTGGGAAAATTACACTCCATGGCATTAAAAGTGTGGGAAGTGTTAGTCTTCCAGGAATAGAAAGTCACCCAGGTATTTCTCTCCTACTGCTCTACAAAAAATTTCTATGAATTTGAAATAACAGCTCACAAAAGGGTTTTTCACACTGAGTTTTTAACACCAGGTTATCAGCATTTTAAATACCGCTTTATCCCCTGGTAAAAATGTGTTTCACAACTGTAATTTGAAAGTGGTGTTGGCATCACATTTTACCCGGAAGCTCTGAAACCTTAGATCACGGTTAGCATTTTGTGATGCTAAATTTGTTCAGTGTTAAACTGAGAAGTTTTTGCTTGTTGCCCTAAATGGTTGGCAACATTAGCCAATCAGAATTACCTCATGTGAGAAACAGGAAACGTGCAGAGAGCCGTCACCAGTGATGACATCTGGGAGTGGCCAAAAATTTCCAAGATGAGGATGTGACTCAACTCTTTAACTAAATGATAGTCTCTCAAAACATTGGAGAAAGTCAAATAAATGTTTATATACTTTGCTTGTTTGGCATACGCGGTGACGTTTTTGTAAACTAGTAACTGAACTAAAAGTGCTGTGTTGCCTGCTGTACGTCCAATCAAGTACAGCGACACCGCAAAAAAAGCAAATAAGAACGTTAACCTGGGGATTAGGACAGTGCCATATGAAATGTGTTACAGATATCCCAGGATTCTGTTTATGTGGGGTTTACGATTACCCAGCATTGACGATTTCAAGTGTGAAAAGCCCTCGACTGTTTCAGTATCATCAGTAGTGCTCAAATCAGGAGGTACCTATGGGTTTCCGGCCACAGTGTCAGCCCAATATAAGATTACGGCCGAGCAGCTTGTCTGGAATTCCTCCTGTTCTCCCACTAAGGCAGTAATCAAGAAGCAAGCAAGTATTCTCCTGACGTCTCAATCCCATGATGCAGTGAGGGAAACCTTATTAGATCACGCTACTCACACCACACTTTGCAGTAGGTACTACATTACACAAACTTACTTTATCAAAAGAAGAGCATATCTCCTACTACATGGAGATACAAAATTTTGACCCTGGCGGTCTTTCCCATCCCTCCCCACTCTCCCATTTAATTTCCTGTCCTTTCTAAAAAAAACAACAAGGTATTGTCCAACACAAATAAATCTCTAAAAAAAGACAAGCCCCTCAAAATCTTTATTTTTCAATCCCCTTAGTCCTTTTACACACTCTGTAAATGGCACAATAATGGAGTACTTCGAGACCTCGAAGACTGGTTTTTGAGAGATGACAGTGGTGCTATCAATCGCTGCGGAGCACAGACGACCTGAGGAGAGACTGGCATCATTACCAGAGCAGATCGCCATCCATCCATCACCAAGCGACGGGATTAGAGTCACGCCGGGCCAAAACCACACACACCTTTCTATATATAATCCATCCAGCTCTGGCTTGGATCGGTTCCCGTGTCAAGGTTATGTCTGTCTCTCCACGTGCATCGATCTCTAGTCTGTAAATGCTGTGGATCTGTCTTCCCATTGCCATACATTATGTTCGCCCTTAAAGCGACAGTGCATCCCAGAGAATAACTGGTATAGAACTACCCCATGACCCCAGTCCACTGAAATTTATAAATAAACTGCAATGCTCTTTGTCTGGTGAAAAAGAGGAGTAGCATTGACCTAATATCTAATTTGTTTTCCAATATAAGACACATTCATGATGCTTGCATGATGATCCCTCAATAAGCTCAATAAGGAGAAGTTATTGAGCCATGGGAACACAGCACAGACACAACACAACCACTTTATTACAACTCAAAATGAGTAAAAAGAGGTTGTGTTTCTTTGAAAGGACCTCCAGTCTTTGGATAGCTGTGATGGAAAGATCTGGAATGGGGCTGCGTCCCCGAGGAACCCAGAATCAACCTACATGGCCCTGTTGGAATTGCCATCAGTGAAGTGGGTTTACAATCTCTCTCACCCTGTTGCCTTATTTATCTCACCTGCTCCTCATCACACAATACAAGATACTCCTACAGTTCGATCTCAGCTTATATATATATATATATATATATATATATATATATATATATATATATATATATGAGAACTGATGGAACATTAAAGGCAGCATGAAAGTTTCAGAAGTTAAAATGGTTTTCGATATTTGTACGAGCTCTTCAAGAATTGTGTTTTAACTTTTGCAGTGCTCCATATTTTAATGTTTGTTCTGCAAGAATACGGAGCACTTATGATTTTTTTTACAAGTTTTGTGACAACTAAATTGCACGTGTTGTCAAAATTATGCGCCTCCCTATCCAGCATAAAACTCATTCAGATTTTTTCAAAATAAAACACTTTTCTTTAAAAAATATTAATCTTTCTATGCCACCTGGTAACAAATGTGGACTTGTAGACTGGTAACTAGCCAGAGCCTGGGGGCTGTGAAGCCCTGATATATAGAAAAACTAGTTTCCAGTTTTATTGTCCATTCCCTGCAGATCCAACTACAGCACTCGAATGCAATTTTCTCTTGAGGCCAGAAAGAGAGAAGAAGAGCTCCAATTAAAAAGAGCAATCCTGTATTTGTCTTGTTCCCTGTGGTTGTGGCGATCAGCAGGTCTGAAATCCACTTCAGGGATGCAGCTGTGTCTGCAGTGGGAGATTAAGGCACAGTTCTTATCAGTGTTTTAATCCCACGGTGAGTTGAGTTTAGCACGGTGGGATGCTCTATCTCAGCTCTGCACAAGAGGCCAAGAGACACTTCTCATTCAACCAGAGAAGAAGTTTTAAAGAGACAGTTCACCTAAGACTTGCAATCTGTCAAGAGCGACTCTTCTTTTCTCTGTGCCACAAGATTGTTTCAGTTTGCCCAGTTCTTGAACTATTTAGTCAGTTAACTAAATCAAAACCACCAGGTTTCCTTTCAATCAACAGTAACCATTGAAACTTAGCACAAGTTATATTTGGCTATGTTTTTGCTAAAAACTTCATAAATACCTCCTCAAGCGTGTTTTGGGCAAACCTGTATTTCTTTCAATATTGTTGCAGGATGAATTTGGAGGAAGGAAGAAAACAATATAATAATGAATAAAGAAAGAAAGAAAGAAAGAAAGAAAGAAAGAAAGAAAGAAAGAAAGAAAGAAAGAAAGAGACAAAATGTACTTTTCCTGAAAGAAATGCGTGAGAGCTGGTAGCTTGTGCTGCTGATGTTTTTCCACAACCTCTTTTTTTGTCTTTTGCCGTTTACTCTTAACAAAGCTTTGGCTTTTATAATATTTTATCATTTTAAATTTGCATATAAAGTTTGTATTTCATGCTGTGATATCCCCAAGTTATCAACCAAGTTAAATGTATGTCATTGCATTGTTATGTATTTAAATGTTTTATCTGCAATCCTTAACTTACTTATTTTTCATCCAGACAGAATCAAATTTAAACTGCTAATATCGCAATGGCAAACTGTTGATTGGATAACGGTTGCTTAGAGCTCCCTTTTCTTGCAATTTACCCAAAGAACCAAGTGTATTGCATGCCCAGGCCATCCGCGCCCCCCTTTGAGATTACTGGTCAACTCACTGTTCTGGGTACAGCATAACGCATCGGATCGATCCGCCCTTGTGTAACTTGCAGCTCTCAAAATCATACAGAATACCACGAGGAGTCAACTGTAATGTGAAACAAAATTTGCAGAGCACAATCCACAGCCGACCCTTTAACTACATGCCACAGTAAGAGCCCTCTCCAAAGAACTGAAAACCTGAATTGTTAACCTGGTGGAATTTAGGACCCAGAAAGGTGAAACATCTTTTGAATCATTAATGCCCATCATGATGCTGGACTGGCTCATAAAATTATTTTTCTGGGGAAATACTGTTATAATACAAAGCTATTTGCTGACTAAAATTAAATGTGAAGTTTTTTTTCTGAATTAAAGGAAAAAGTTACACTGGTCAAATAAAAGACGGGCATCAATGAGTTTTCACATTTGTAACTTGATCTCATCTCGATTTGGCTGCATCTTTAAAAACAAAAAACTCTTGTGGATTATTTCTCATTACTTTATGTTACACAAGTCTTCAGGGAATGTCTATAGTAAGTTTTGTGTTTGTTTATTCCATATTAAAGCAAAAAGAGCAGAACTTGCAGAACACTGTTGCTTCGACCAAAGTATCCCTTTTGACTTAAAATGATAAAAATCTATAAGTTATATAAGAAATCAAAATCAATCAAATCTAATTTTGACAAGTTGAAGATGTTTTCCTGTTTTAAAGTTAAAATGGCATCCCTAGCTTCAAAGCTATCGACGCTAAAAGTGAATAATGTGATTCAGCATCTCTCTCCCATTGATTTTAATGGAAAACGTTAAGAGTTTTAAAAAAGGAAAAAGCATTATTGAGTTAAAAGAGGTCCTAAGTTTTGTTCTAATGATAAAAGTTTTTAAAATTTCTCCTGTCGCTGTCCAGTTCTCACTTAATAATCAATATAACTGATTTCAGTGATGAAAAATGGCTTGAGATCTGTTGCACTTTATGTGGTTTTTAAACTGTACGTTAGCTTTGAATGGATTGTTCCTTGTAAATGTGCAGTTTAAATGTTTTTGACTGGTAAAGACGCCATAGATTTTTGCTACGTTCATTGCTTTAGTTTTTTTTAATGATTTATTTTAAGTCACGCCTCCGTCAGTACAAAACTCTGCATAACAGATATGCAGAGGCCCTAGAATGTAAAAAAATGCTCAATTTTATGTTATTTTTAAGTCTTGGGTTGAGAAATGTGTAATAATTATATTTTCTCTCTCACTAACCTCTCACCAGCTCTGAAAATGTAGTTTGAAAACTACCAAATGCATTTTACTGATTTAATGAATCAACAATTTTGAATGATATCTAAATGAATCCTGTCAGTCTAAGTTACTTGAATGCTAGCTTTCGCTTCACAGATGCACACTTAGCTTCATAAATCAGTATTTACCAAATAAGTTGTATTTCCTGTTTTAGGGGTTACCATTTAGGACCACAACAATAAAGCTGTGTTTGGTTAAAAGTCTCACACTGTGTGATAATGTACCTCTCCACACTCTCCAGGTTTCCTGCAGTCCCCACTCCTCCAATCGTGTAGAGTTTGCCATCATACACCAGGCTGTTGTGTCTGGAGCGTGGCACACTCATGCGAGACACCAGATTCCAGCTGTCCAGCAAAGACATGTAACACCAGACGTCTGCCAGAGAGACTCCAGACTCAATGCCGCCTGCCGAGGGGACGAGAGCACATACACTGCTGAATACATACAATGAAGAATATATCATTCCAAACAACAAATCTGGTAAAAAATGGAGTTACTGTACTCCTCTGTGTGTTACGTTAGAGAAATTCAATAACCTGGAGTTCCTGGAGATTTTTGAGACAGACTGTGTTGGCAGAAGCCATATTTAGATTGGATGTTGTAGGTTTTTAAAACAGAAAAAGAAACAAAGTGATTTAAGTGTCCGCTGGTTTCCAGTCAAGTTCCATTCTCGAAAGCAAAGGAATCTGCCCAGTATTCCTGCTCTAACTCCGTTTCTCTTTCTGTTTTTCTGTGTTTTTACTCTTGTTTCAGTGTAAATACAATTGTTTTCTCTGACTTTGCAAGGTGTCCTTGGGTGACTTGAAAGACACCAGTAAATAAAATGCATTAATATTAATATTATTATTAGATTGTCAATTGGGATACCAGTTGGGCTCACCTGACAGGTAGATGTTGTCGCCGGCAGAGACGACTGAGTAGAAGTCGCGGTTGTAGAATGGCAGGCTGGCCAGAGGAAACCAGGAGCTGCTATGAGGGTTGAAGCAGGAGACTGCAGTGAGAGAGCGCTGGTTCATTCCTACTGACTGTCGACCGCCCACCAGAACGATGACCTCTGCCACTCCTGGACACACAGAATTTGACTTTTTTGTAAACTTTATTTATTAGTTACTAATTTTATTATTATAAATTTGGAAAATGAGGCCCATACAGAGTGTAATGTCTATAAAGACGTGATGTCATGGGTCTTCATTTGAAATTTTTTTTTCTAAAACAAGCAATGTATACGGTATAAAATGGATGTAAATGATTTCTACTGTGTTATTGGTCGCAATGATACCCAAGTAATAAAAATATTCACCCCTCTCTTTAAATGTTTTCATGTGTTTCATATTTTGTTGATGCACTAAGCATTAAAGCAGTTTTTTCTGCTGTAAAGTTGAGCTGCACACTACTGACACCAGTCTTGAGTGGTCAGTCGATGAACTGTAGCTTCAGTCAATTCTAATTATGTATCGTGTCATAAATTAAATGCCATTTTCAATAAACAAATATACATTTTTCAGGATTTTTTTATTTTGATATTAAAACTTGGATTTGTAACTTACTACCATAAAAATCTTGAAATAAATTAGTCTTGTCCATAAGGTGAATTAAAATAACATAAATGTATATGTATATACATAAATATAATTTTTTTTGTGGTGGATATCATATCTAAACTTCTTATCATACATCTAAAACAATGTACAAATGAAAAATTAAATACAACTTGGACAAAGAACATGCTGGTTAAACAACTTAAAATTTAGTTTAATTTTGTGCTTGGAGCAGAGGGCTGCCATTGACTTCTTTTCAATCCAGTGGAATTACAGCATACAGAGCTTTTATGGCATTTTAGTGAATTTCCAATGTAACAAATATGTGAAAAACAGGCTTTAAATGAAGTGGAATTCTCTGGACATAAACAAATAAAACAGAGCTTAGTTGTGAGTTTCAAAGTTTCAAGAGGTGTATTCTGGAAAGATAAATGTTAAAAATAGCATTTTCTAGTTGGCCACCCGTAGTCTTCAAAACAAGCCATGAAACGAACAATTATTTACTGCTCTCATTTACTGAACATTAAGTATATTTTATTCATTTAAACCCTGAATAAACAGATGCTATCCTTCTGTTCATAGAGCTTTACTCTGAAAAAAACCCCAATAATATAAAAAACTCCTGTGAGTGGCACAAACATGTGCTGGCGTGGCAGCTCTTTCAGCGCTGTGACTGCAGGGTCTGTTCCCACTTCCCACATCTACAGCCTCCTTTTCCAGCAAACAAACCCCTCTTCCCACAATCCTTCACAGCGCTACAGCAGAGGCATCAATCAAACTGCACGATGACGGCTCGGTGCATGTTCTGCCTTCAGCGGATTTCTCATCTCAACCAGCCTGTGTGTGCATGTGTACGTGCTGGGATCAGGCCTTGCTCCCTGTGCTTCTTGATAACACTCAGTGGCTGCAAAAACTAGATAAATAATGGATCTCTTGTAGTTTATTGTAAACTGTGAGGACTTTATACATAATTTGACTCAAATTAAAGAGGTACTTCTGCTTTTCATCTTATGCAGATAGATAGTAAGTAGTGTTTTACAAATGTATTTAGTTTTTCTGCAGGTCTGACAATATCACTGCTACCATAGCTTAGCATAGACAATTTAATCCAATGAGATTAATAGCATTTCTATTCAAAATGTTTTGAATATTAATGCTATATGTTTCATATTAAAAATTGTGTTTTTAAGAAGTAAATTTTATTGTAAGACCAGTGGGAATGCTACTTATACAATCAGATTCAATGATCTGTGCTAAGCTACACTATCTCCACATCTGGATATTGGCTGAAAGTTTCCAATGGGGGGGGGGGGTAACTATTAATGGTGGAGCACTCCTTGATTGTAAAAATAATAATAACAACAACAACAATAATAATGATAATAACAATAATACTGCGATGGACTGGCAACCTGTCCTGGGTGTACCCTCGCCTCTCTGCGAATGTGTGCTGGAGATAGGCACCAGCAGTTCCCAGTGACCCCCAAAAAGGCAATAAGCGGGTTGGAAAATTAATGAATAATAATAATAATAATAATAATAATAATAACATTGTATTTTAAAGGCACTTTTCTTGGTACTCAAGGACACCATATGAAAAAGAAAAAGGTGACCAGGTATAGAGTTGCCCATACTAGGAATTTGTGCTCTGCATTTAACCCATTAAAATGCAGACTCACTGTTAACGCACCTCCAGAGCAGTGGGCAGCCATAACTACGCCACTTGGAAAACAGTGGGGGAACTGGTGACTTGCTCAAGGTCACCACAGTCATGGTTGTCACAAGAGGGAGAAAGTGAGCTTGGGGATCTTTTGGTGACCAGTCGATCACCTTATTCACTAACTACTACAGACACTAAAAAAAAAACAAACAAAAAGTGAAAAGCAGGAAGAGGGAAGGATGGTAGTTCAGGTTAAGACTTTTTCATACCAGCTTTAATCAGTAACCAGCTTTAAATTTCCATTTTTCTACAATATTTAATCCCAGCTTGAATAAAAACTAAACAGTTTAGGATTCAATTTAACTTTGTTAAAAACCTACAGTAGGGCTGCAATGTATGCCCTGCGAGCTCCTGACTGAAACCCCTGTGCATGGCTGTAGAGCACATGGGTAAAACCTCTGCTGTTACATCTCTGTCCCGCTGACTGTGACATTAAAGACTGGAGATTCTCCTCACAGCCAGTGAGCTCCACATGAAAAGAACTGGGGGACATTTCTGCATTTGCATTCACCCCAAAACCCCAGGAAAGCAAAGAGCAGGAGATCTTCAGAGAGCACCAGAACCTGTCGCCTAGGGCTGGTTTAGCAGGGGTCAGTGCAGATCAACAAGTGTGAAGCCGTTGTAAATATCTGAAAACTACTACATGGTTAAAGAAATCATTTTTATTTTATATTTGATGATTTGTTGTGTAAACCATTCATTGGCATTTTATTGTTTATAAACTTGCTACAGAAAATTACTGTGATGCCTACTAATGATGCCTTACACCTCGTGTTTTAATTTCAGAACTGAAAAGGATTGATGAGGATAATTAAATAGCTTCAAAACTAGAAATGATTAAGAAATGAACAAGTTTGAGATATAAGACTCTGAAAAGCATGAGAAAAAGAATGTTAGATCCATATCTAAACTTTAAAACATTTTTTATTTTATCTTAGAAATAATATATTTTTGACCCAGTAGGGCCCCTTTAGGATGGAATTGTGAATTTTTGTCTTGGAAAAAAAAGCATTTAGTAATACGTATGTGGTTTTTAAAGAAAACTTTAAAAATGTTCTTGGGAGAAGATTTTTTTCAATACAAACTACATTTTTTACTTAACTAGATATTTTTTAGGTAGACATTTTTAACTAGAAAATACAATTGTGGGTTTTGTTGACTTTGATTTAGTAAAAAAAATTTAATAAGTAAAACTTTCTGAACAAAACTAAGAATTTTGCTCAAATTTACATTTTATTTTATTTTATAGAATTTTGAGATTAAACTTTACATTTTGACTTGAAAAGCCAAATTGTTGACATAGGTTTTTAGATAAAGATAGACATTTCTGATTCTCAAAATAATAAAATATTATGTTGAGAAATGTAAAGAATTTGACTAACATTTTGAGATTTTTGCTGCAGAAATTTTCCTCTGGAATTTTTATTTTTGTTTTAGTAAGAAACAATTTTGAGATCTTGTTATTCAAGTTTTTGCTTTGAGATGAAAATAAAAACAATGGTCTTTGATTAAATTTCCTTTTGAAAAAAAAAAAAAAAAATAATAATAATAACAATAACAAGAATTGAACAGAGTTGCTAACATATTGAATATGTACCAGCAGAGAGTCGTGGTCGTGTCCGAGGCGTCTGCATCTCCTGGCGTGCATGTGGAAGCATGTGGTAGCGTTTGGCCTCATTCACCAGCTCTCTACAGGCCTCACAAGATTTGATCAGGTCCTCACTGTCCACCACGTTCAGCAGATAACTGGGATGGATAAAGGGCAGCCGTACCACCGCAAGTAACTCTGAAACATGCTGGATAAGACACAATAGAGGAAAAACATTTCTATAACGTAGCATTTGTGATTTTGTTTCTTTTTCTTATCTTAAAACTATTGAGCGTATTGTATATCTGTGGGTCTATTCATCTTCTTTCTCAGTCTGAGTCATCTTCGGACTCCCTCAAGGTGTGACATTAATTCTGAAGCTGTGCTTCTAGATCCAGATCCTGAGTCGATAAGCACTGATTGTCTGAGAGCTGGTGACCCTGGGGGAAAGTTCATATACTGCAGATCTCCACAGACTTGTCCCTCACATAACGTTTTTCATTTCTTTCATCCATTTCATCTTCAGGACTGGGTTTGAATTGTTGTCTGAAATGGCAGATTGATAAAGTGCCTGCGTGTAGCTCATTGGGGACTTTAGGAAGATGTCACCTGTAAAAACCTGACCTTTTCAAGCATGATGTGTTTTCAAGGAAATGTGTTGTGCTTTTGCTTGCCAATGGGATTTTATTGTGCATCTTGGTGTTTACAGTCTCCGTGAAATCAGTGTGGACAGAGAGAGTGATGGTAATCAGGGATTGTAGCTTTAGCAGAAAATCATCTAAATATTAGAGATTTGAAATCCATCCGTCCTTTTTTTAACCCGCTTATTCCCTTTCGGGGTCATGGACAGCGCATATTGGGCGAGAGACAGGGGTACACCCTGGAGAGGTCACCAGTCCAATGGATTTGATATAACCAAACCAATAAATATATATAACAGTTGCAAAAAAAAGGCTGCTTTTTAGATGAAATTATGAGAAGTAATCCTTATTACACATTCTGATCATATGGAACTCATGTACACAATAGTCAAGCATTCAGAGCGCAATTGTTAAAACTATTGAGAGTTACGATCAATAATACAGATAGTAAAGAGAGAAATTTGAGCAAACAAAGCACAATGATAAAAATGTTCAATTGAAAAACAGTAAAGCAACAGAAAAGAACCGAGCTAGGTACAATCTCACATATCAACGGATCAAAACAATAGAGTTATGGTTTTAAAGTTGAAGTACAATTGTGAATGTAGGCCGGGAGCTTGTTCCAGAGCATTGGAGCGGTAAAGTGGAAGGCTCTGCCACCCATCTGCGTTTTAGAAGGCTGGAGAGGTTCAAGCCAGAGGGCAGAAGATGTTAGTAGAGAAACGAGAGGATGAGCTTATAACATTGATTTAGGAAGAGATGAGGATGCCAGTTGATTCAGGTATTTAAATGTTTAAATGTTGCTTGATTGGGACTGATATGACAGTCACCACCCAGTGAAACCTTTTGGCGCTTCCTTAAAAAAAAAAATAAAAAAAAAAAAAAATAAATAAAATAATAATAATAATAATAATAATAATAATAATAATAATAAAATAATAATAATAATAATAATAATAATATACACTAAAACCAATTCTATAACAAAAACAAACAAACAAAAATAAACAACTGCATTTGAAAATAAATGTTAAAATGAACAACAAATAAACTATAATGAAAAAATCCTAAATGAATTTAATCTTACCATTGAATCTTGGTCAAACACAAGCAAAACATTCAAATTGGGTCACATTAAACGATGGTTGATGGTGGAAAGAAAGAAAGGCATGTGGCTTCATGGGGGGGGCGGTTGTAAGAGGTCAAAAAGGATGTAGAGGTGTAAAAATAATTAAAGAAACTTAGACAAATTTCTTATTTCACAGTGACTAAGACTAAGTGGGTAAAAAAAAACATCGAATGAATAAAAATGCACACTTTTTAAATTCAGTTTCTTTTTGAGTTTGTTTCATTGTTTCCTCAATGTGAATAGGGTTCAAATTCCACAATCCAAAAGGAACCCTTCACACATCACAGTCGCCATAATATTACATTTCCTAGGTTTTCCAGAATACAGACATAACCCCTCTCCCCAAGGGGAAAAACACAGGATTAAATGAACCATGCCTATATTACTGCTTGTAGATTACAGTATCTCTTTCAACGTCATAAATCACCAAACTGAGTTGGAGCACAGACACTAATGGAAAGCCAACACTGAGGGAGATTTCCAGAGCTTGCTCGAAGGCAAAGTATTTTGATAAAGAAACAAGAAAAAAAAAGAAGTGAGTGAAGAAAGAGAGCAGTGCTTCACACACAGACAACCATGCATTAAAAACACGTTAGATAACAGGAGCGCTTTGATTGATGGAGAGCATCACCGTGCTGAAAAGAAGAGCGATTGAGCGCATCCAGCAACACTTCTCTCTTGCTCTGCAAGGGAAGATAGCTAGAGTTTCAGATCATGGTGTGGGACATTGCCGACCGGACACAGCATCGTCTCTATACCAAGATAAATCTGGATTCAAGATTTGAGACGCACAGGAAAAGATCCACAGCTTGTGCAAAACTGAAAAATCTAATAAATACTGAAACCTGAAATACTGAAATAGATACTGAAATCTCTGAACTGGCTCCCTGTCACATACTGAATGCAGTTCAGTTCTGTTATTGTTTATAAGGCACTACATGGTTTGGCCCTGCTCTACGTATCAAACAAAACATTGAGTTTTCACGTGGACACCTGTGCTGAAATGTTGCCCCCAGGACTAAGCTTTTGCAGTGGCTGCCCCAAGGCTGTGCAACTCTCTCCCTCTGGATGCAGCCAATCCGCCAAGTGTTTACATTTTTAACCCTTAGAAGCCCCTTCACGAACCGGTGGATTTGCCGGTCACAGCGTCTGTTTTGAATTAAGCAGGAATCACGCAACCCAACTTGATTTCGAATAAAATGTGTAGGTTTCAGAAAGGTTTCCCTTAGGTGTGAATGTGTGAGTGAATGTTGCCCTGCGATGGACTGTCGACCTGTCCAGGGTGGACCCCCACCTCTCGCCAAATGGGGGTTGGAGATAGACACCGGCAGACCCCGTGACCCCAAAAAGGGAATAAACGGGTTGGAAAATGAATGAATGAATGAATGAATAACCTCGATATTGTAGCACACAAAATCTGTAGGGCATCTCTGGTACCTGGACTCTGTTGTCTGGGTCTCTCTTGATCCATTTGATGACTGTCTCATAGACCAGCTCTTCGGCTCTCGTATTAAGGCCGTCATTACACAGGAAATGGATCAGATCTTCTTTGGAGATGTTGAGGATCTCCTCTTGACGAGCCACCTCAGGGAAGTTCTGAAGGGCAAAGGCTCTGGCCATGTTCTGAAGCTCAGAGGAGTGCATCGCGTCAGCCATCGATAGAATGCCCAGACAATTTGATACACTCAGCTGCTTCTCTGGGAGCAAGAAAACACAGAGCACAGTGTAATTTATTTATAATGTGAAACATCATGCCAGTACAACACAAATATATATTATATGTGAAGCCCCATAACATGAATCTCGTCTTGGTGGTCACATTAACAGAGACTCCAGTTTGCATATTGAATATGTTAAATTAGTAAACTTGATTAGTATCAATAAAAAACTGTGTGCAAGTGAGAAAATCTTCTTTTGATTTGGTAGTTATTCAAACTTATTTGAGTGTCATGTGGCTTATCTGAAGCTCTGTGGATATCACAAGCTTCTGGAGTCGAGTCTTGCACATTTCCATTCCTCATTCATTACCTGTGTATTGTGAAGTGTGAATCCCTGCAGGAGAGAAAGTCATTTCTGAGGCTGGGAGATTAATAAAGTCTGGAGTCTCCAGGGAGGAGAAACACAAAGCCTGAGTCTACATCCATTCCCTGAAAAACATATCTCTGTAAGGTTTTAACATATCGACTCTGATTGTGGAGCTAAAGCCATTAATCATATTCGAGTCGTACTGTAGATACTGTATTTATACCAGCTTGAAAGGAAAGGAGAGAGGCTTTAAGTAGATGAGAAGTATTTGGTGAACAGTGGTCCATTGAAATACAGTTGACTTCAAAAAGAGTTTGTAGGTTTAATCCATATTTTAAGTGGTGCGTTACTGGGATCCTGATAACAAAGCTATTTTATGTATTGGTTTTCAGTAAAAAAAAAAAACAACATTTATTTTTATCTATGCCTCTAATGCATATACACAAATATACACTAATGCTCGAACTGGATCAGCTACACAGAACCAATCGCCCTAAAATACTAACCCTGAAAAACAACCCAACAAACAAACAACAAATAAACAGATCAAATAAACCCAGCGAAGGAATCAGCAAATGTACCATCAATGAACCCAGCAAAAAACATCAACCAAAGCAGCAGCACAGCAAAGTAATTACTGAATAAACAACCATCACGCCAGCAAATAGCTGAAGGAACCACCAATAACATGTTGAAGGAACCCTGTAAACAAAGAACCATTATAAAAGGATACAAACAATCACCCAACCCAGCAAATTAACCACCAAACCAAAAAAAAACAAACAAAAAAAAAACAATCAAACCAGCAAGGAAACCAGTGAATTAACCATCGAGAAACTCAATGAATGAAAAAATCAGCAACCCATCGAGCCAATCAGCAAAATAATCTATGGAAAGACTACATTCAAATCAAGTAGCCCAGCGGTAAACCCAGCAACAACACAAAACAATAATCAAACCAGAAAGCAAATAACCAGCAAATTAACCATTAAAAAAAAAAACATTAAATGGCCCAGTGAACAAAAAAAGCAAACAAACCACTGAACAAATAAACTATAATAAGACTGGAAAACAGATTAATCTACAGATTAACCATGATGAGAATCAACAAATCCATCAAGAAACCAACAGTCATGGAACATAACACACACTCAACCCAGCAAGCAACCCAAAAACAAAATTAAAAATTAAACAAACAACAATAAAACTAGCAAGTTGTTAACCAATGAACGAACCAATAAAACAATCATTAAACCCAGAAAAAAATAAGTGAACAACCCAGTAAATGTCAGTGAACAAACCATTCAATGAACAAGCAAATAAAAGAATGAAAACATTGAAACCAGATAAACCTAATGAACAAATTACTCAGCTTATTAACCAGCACCCAACAAACTAGCAAAAAACTGACAAACAAACTGAAGAACAACAGAGTGAACTAAGCAGAGACAATCAAACAAACCAACAAAGTAAATGCTTTATTATTCACAAATGTTCAAATAATGCAATATTCATACGTCATTTTCCCTTCTTTGTTCTTTATGCGGCTTTGTTACGTCAAAAAACGTACTTAACGCAATTATAATCTTATAAGTATTAATCTTAATTCATGTGCAGAGTGGGAACTGGCACAAAGCACATTGCTAAAACATGTTATGACTCTTCTGAGTGGAATACTGGATTAAAATATTACCACACGCTTCACGTTTTGCTACAAATCAGTGTATACATGCTGCTAGAATGTGTGGATGCATCATTACCACTACTTGAGTAAGTGTGTATTTATGTGCTGCGTTTGTCTGTCAATCAACGCAGCTTCACCCTGAAGCTCTGAGGCGGGAAACAGAAAAATAGCGACATGGACAGAATGAATAATGAGCCAATTCCCTGCCAGATTCACCATTAGCTCGGGCGAATCATCCACAAAACAAACTCATTATCCTCATCTGTCCTGAGAGACTGAGAATTACACTCATGTTCTGCATTTATCCAAGCTTTTATTTCCTGGTGTCCTCCCTTTTAGCGTTGCTCAAGGTTTTTTTGTCTCCAAGCCAGACATCAATCCAATTATTCAGGAGCTAGTTTAACTGTGTTACTTTTCACAATATTGCCTGATTATTGACCACGTCTGTGTTTATTAAAGGTTCTAGAGGTTGAATTTACAGTAAGACATCAGTTGTTCTGAATTAATGAGAACTATCTTTTCATTTAATTCAAGGCAAGACTGGAAAATTGACTGGAAATGACTTGAAACAAAGTATTGAAGTAGAATGGAAGTGGAATGGACTGGAATTTAATGGAAATTGCTTGACTTAAATGAAACCAAACTGTATACCGATGGAACTGACGGGAAAAAAAACTGAATAGAGAGAGAGATATATTTTGATATTGGATGTCATTGAAATGAAAACCAATTAAAGTGATTTGACTGTAATGTTGTGTACTGGGAGCGGAAGAGATTAAAGGGGTCTGGGAACTCTCTGAGTGTAACTGAATGGAGAGTAATAAAAAAAGAATAGAATGGATATAGTTGGGGATTGGGTCAAAAAGGTCCCATTCCACATTACACTGAACCCCTATGGCATCTCCAGCAGGTGATGGGAGGTAGGCCCCATTAGCTCATTCGGCCTGAGCCTGGCTATGTTAGCCCAAAGGTACAGACACCAGAGACTTGCATGGAGCCCCAACCCCAAGTCTGACTCTAGAGTAAGGCACTGGTCTTTTTTAAATTAACCACAGAGGATTTTGAACCGCTCTTACTTTCCTGTTTAGTATTTTTATGCAGCCAGATGGAGTTACTCCTGCTTTTCGCAGTTGATGTGGTCATGTTGGCTTCATCAGGTCAGGACCTCCTGCCTCTAGGGGAATAGGATCCCAGGGTCATGGTCTCGAATAAGGGGACTTTGGAATGAGATATTGACGGATCAATATACCACTCTTTTATGGTGAAGAGGGAGCTGAGCTGCAAGGCAAGTTCTCAATTTACCAGAAATCCATGTTCCTACCCCTTCCTATGTCCATGTACTCGGGGTCATGTCGAAAGGAATTAGATACAAGCAGCTTGTGGTAGAGTTGCTGATCTTCCACATCGATAGAACCAATCTGAGGTGGCTTGGGCAACTGTTTCGGATGGCTCCCTAGGAAGCAGTTAAAGGCCTGTCCCTACTGGGAAAATTTACTGGAAGAAAAATGGAACTGATTGAATGATAGAATTGAGATTATTCTGACCAAGAAATGACACGCAGACCCTGCAGAAGGTGTGGAACTGGAAGCGGCTGGCTGCCTCCAGAAGGGGTTTAGCCCTGGCTAGATCCATGACGAGCGAGCCAGTGTAGATGAACTCCAGCAGCATTTCGAGCACCTCAGCAGTGATGCTGCTCACGCTCAGCACCAGCTTCTCACAGCTGCTGCTCTGCTGCTCCGGAGAGGAGCTGCACAAAGAATCAGAACATAGTAAGTACATTTCCACCCCCAAAATACTATGCATAATTCCTCTGCAGACCCAAAGAACAATTTCATAAAAACATAAAGCTAGTAAGATAATTTATACAAACCACAAATTAAAATTCCCCTTTAAAAAGACACGAGATACGGAAAAGCAATGGTTGGATGAGAACCAGCTACAAAGAATACTCTCAACCTAAGGATTCAGGAGGAGACCACAGTTTGGGGATTGGCCATTAACCCTTCTTTAATGGAGAATGGATAACTAGTATTCAAAAAGAGAAAACACACTACTTATTATTATCCATCAATCAATCCATTTTTTATTTTAAAACACAAATGAACACACAAAGAATAAATAAAAAGGGTTTCATCATTTAACAATAATGGGTTTGCACATAGTGCCACCACTGCAATGTGAAATATTAACAGGGGGCTGCAAAGGATTTCATTCCAAAAGTGAAGATGCGAAAGTGTTCCGTGATTTACAGAGGCTCAAATCAGTCAGACCAAGAAACCTCATAAAGAATTAATGGAGTGAAAAGGATTAAAACATGTCTGTGGTGAGTCTGGTGCGCACATGTCAAATATGAGCAAATATAACTTACACATGCTTTGTTTATATAAAGTTAATGTTTCATTTGCGTTTAAGAAACTTACTGAAGTGCACTATAACTATAAAGGTGATCAATGCATGATAACATGTCTCATCTCCGGGGGATGGTCTTACAAACTATTGAAATTACCTGGTTTGGATCATTTAATACAAAGAAATCAATAAAAACAACCTGCTAGTTTAAGTGGCACTTAGATAAAGGTTAAGCTCAAATTATAGTGCAAAAATCATAATGCCTATGGCAAGCTGTTTTAGCATTAGACATAGTCATATACAAGTAAAATGAATTACAGATATCTGTGATGGCGAAATCTATCTAAAGGGTGATCATGTATATTATGTAATAATTTACCTGCTAATATTTTATTACTAGAGTACTATTTTTTCATTGACTTTCAATAAGACTTATAATTAGGGACATCTAGTAATCACTGGGCAGGAGTATAAATAGCGATAACTCCAATGACACATTTTTTTGTCACTCTGACTCGTCAAATTAGATAACAAAATACTAGTGTTCCCTTTCAGTCGGTCCCGGAGACGTTACCCATTCAGTCGGTCTAATCCCGACTAACGTCTCCGTTCCCTATTCAGGGACCGTGGGGTTACGCAAGTAACCTGGACGTTCCCTTTCAGTCGGTCCCAGATATGTTAGTCGGGATTAGACCGACTGAATGGGTAACGTCTCTGTTCTCTATTCAGGGAACGTGGGGTTACGCAAGTGATCTAGACATTCTTAACTTTAACCCCTTAATAAAAAAAAAAAATCTTATGCTTAATAATTGCTTAAATTGAACCAAAAAATAACAAAATACATATTTTCTACATATTTCCAAAACGTTGACTTTAGTCCCAAGAACAATATTAGAAACACAGTCAATTTTACAATTATAAAATAGTTTGAAACAGGTCTAAACATATATATGATTCTAAAACAATATACAATCATGAAATGAAAAATATTTTTAAATGACAATATGAAGTTAAATTTGTGCATTTTAATGGACGCAGGGTGTAAGACGATGGTTTAAATGCAAAAAAGGCTTGCCATAGGTCTACCACCTTGACTGCAGATATATTTTGTTTCAGCTGAAAACTTAAATCTTTTTTCATTTGGTTATTTTTGTATTGTTCTTTAATTCACCATCTGTAAAAATAACAGGTCTTTAAATTGATAAAAAAATATCCATTAAAATACAATAAAAACCTGTGATAAAAAAAGAGGTTTTAATAAACACAAGAATCTTTTTTTATGTTGAACTTTTTTTAAAATGTCTGGAATATTTAGATCGAGAACAGTATAATTTCCATTCAGCACCCTACTGAAAAGCATGTAAAATTTTGATGTGACTATCACATTTATAATGCATTGCAGCAAAGTTTTAAAAGTCATCTGCAGGGAATGACATGCTTTTTTGGAGAGGTTTCCTTGCATCTGTCAAACAAATGGATAAATGCATGAAAGTCTTTATGAACAAAAATACTGATGGAAGAAAAGGTCCCACCAGTGTTGATCGACTCTCTGACATCCCAAAAAAATACATTATAACCTGTTTATAACCAAACGTGTTTTCATCTTCGTTTGGTTTCGTTCCTCTGCTGAACACATAAGAAGACCTCTCATAAAGTGACCATTTCTGTTCATATGAAGAAATAAACATGGACCTGGTTTATGGTTCGGGCATTTTAAAGAGTCGTAACCACTCTCAGCGCGTAAAAGACAGAGTGAAATAAAGAGACAGACAGACAGATGGTGTGACGGGAGGAGAGGAGGCAGAACAGAAAGGGTTTCTGCCACAGGGCAGCAGCAGCCATCCTACAGAGAAACAACAACCCCTTTTATTCCTGGGATGAAATCAGGGTTTACCTTCAAAAAAACCTGCCAAAAACAGAGCACCCAAACCAGGCCTGCAGTCGCGGACATTAGAGGGCTGAAACAAAAGCAAGATATGTTACTCCTGGAAAAAAAGAGTATTGCTGTCAAGTGCAAGTGGAGGAGAAGAAGTGTTGAAAAAGTGATGGAAGAAAATGGAACGACTTGCTATTACTGTAGTTTAGTTGTCAGTATTATAAAAATGTTGCTCTGTATAAGTGAGTGTAAAGATCAGGGGCAAAATGTAAACCCGAGCTTCCTTTAAAAATTCATAAAATCAATGTTCTTAAAAGTAGAGTTCACATTCATTTTGTGAACTCGCATTTTGGTCAACGCCTTTCAATAATCAGCTGTTTAAAGATGTTCTCAGATTGCTATTGCCTATAAGCAGCACTGTGTACAAAGCTACACCCACTGACGCTGTGAAGCTCAGCAAACTGCTGGGAGCCAAGGTTAAAGGAAGCTGATCAACTTCTGGAGGAGTTTCTGCTGCTAAACCAAAAGCAGAAGTGATGATGTATACAATTCTGTAAGTTATGGAGTGTCATGCCAAGTGTTTTTTTTTTTTTTATTTGTTTTGTGTTTTTTTTTCTCCAAAAAGCTAGATAAAATTTTTGTCAAAAGCACTATTTGGTATTTCAGCTATTGGCTTCATCAAATACCCTCACGAAATGTTCATTTGGCAAGGTAGACCAATTAAAACACATTTCAGCCATTCACTTGGGTGCAACCTAATGCTTTTAGTATCTATGTAGGGAAGATGATGTACTGACGGAGCATCTGGAAGAAATTTTCATTTTTTTTTAACGTGGAGTGGAGTGGAGCCAGGCTGCTGCTATTGGCTTTTCAGGAACAGCAGATTTTCAGGGATTTTCAAACACAACAATTATCCAGTGAGAAATAGCTGAGTAGACAATAAGGTCCATGTCAGAGGTGAATAGGTGACTGGTTAGAGACCAGTAACTTCTGTAAGCAATCTCACAGGTTGACAAAAAGACGTGGAATAAATGACTACAGATGACAACCCCTTTAAGAAGCTAACAGTTAACGCAGAAGAAAGTGGTCAATGGATTGAGGGATTTACAAGATGGCTGCTGGCCCTGTGACAGGAACCAAAATCTTCAAACCTGCAAGAAACTGGGAGGGAAAAGGAGGCGACACACAAGCACCCTATAAAAAGAGAAAAGAACAGCGCAAGCAAACCTTTTCACCAGATCCTTGAAATACAAGCTGCAGGAAGCTAGAACATTCTGATGGACCTCAAACTCTCTGCCTTCAACTATTAGTTTCAGGTCTGTAAACTCTTTTGCTTGTCGCTGCTGGTTCAGTTCCTTCAACATCTCTGTAGAACGAGAGAGAGAAGAGAAAGAGTGAGTTTTTATACCCGTTTGATATGATGAAAAAACATTACGAAAGACACGTCAAAACGTGAAAAGAAGAAGAAGAATTTCCCCGGATCCTAAAACAAATGACAATGTTGTATAAAGTTAGCATTTAAATGAATATTTGAAATGCACCGATTTACATCAATTCAAATTGTATTCCTGTTTTTAACCTTTATTTGAAATAAGGACAATGCAGAACACATAACAGATGCAATATATAAAAACTTTTAGCCAGAAGCTAATGAACAGCATCAGTCCCTGGTTATAGGCTTTTATAAATACCCAAATTTTTAAATTCATACTCATGAAAAAGTTAAAATAAAATAAATAATTACATGTGCACAAGATTATCAATTTCATTTTTCACAAACCTGATGTTCTTTAACATTTGATGTTCCTTTTAACAGCAAATCAGACAAATGTGGTTCTTCTCTTTGGGCGTTAGCGGATGTGCTTGACCACAGTTTTTACAATATTTACAATATTTTGTGTAAAATATCAAAGGGGGATTTTCCACCCAAAGCAATAAACACAGCCAAACTTAAATGTCTGTGATTTAAAGTGTATACATCTGCCTGCTGCAACCAACATATACAAAGGGTTCAGTTCTGCAGACAATGATTTTCCACAAAAGACGATGGACTCGAGAGAGAGAGCCTCATCCAGAATGGCGATAAGTCCTCTGAAACCCAACAAGCTGAAAGGGCTGAGAGCGTTAATGCTGAGAAATGGAAAACACTGCAGGTGAGACCTAAAGCTTCCTGAGATCTGAGGCTAAGTGGGATCTAAAGACATTAGGTTTGGAGGTGTAGACTATAGAATTTGACTGATAAAAACCTCTCAAACATTTTGAATTTTCCCAACACAAGAAGAAAATACTTAAGCAAGTTATGCCTCCCTTTTAGGACAAGTTTCACGTACATTTTCTAACCATTGCACATTTTAGATCCATATTTTACTCTCCTCTTGTATAAAACACATAGCACTCTCTTGAACAAACAATATATTACCCAATTAAGTGTAGAATGCATTGTTACATGAAAAAAAGGTCAATTTAGATATTTTCAATAACATTAATAATTGTACAAATTATTTATTCCTCTAATAATATTAATTAAGCCATGTTACCATCCATTTATTGTTTCTAGATTTATGTAAAATAAATGTATTCCTATATTTACACTTCATACATGCATGTGAAAACGTTTTTTTTTTCCTGTTTGTATTTGAGAAAGAATAAACCACCTCTTCCAATCTGAATTAAATTTATTTCAGACTCAGCTTGGATCAATTAAGGTGTGTATCAATTAGAATTAACCATGAATCTGATTTCAAAACAATACTTTGGGTGTGTGTAGACACAGCCACAAAGAGCACTAATAAAAGTGGAACACAATGACAAGAAATAATGACAAAGTAAACAGAGAATTAATTGCACACTAATTCCGAATGTATTTTTTACAGGGCACCCTGTAGGTTCTTCAGCATCTTGTGTGCTTTGATAATTGAATTCATTATAATCATTCCAACCCCGCGCAGCAGGTTTCTGACGGAGGACGTGTGATAATCTACTGAAGATCTTCCTTGCTAATTTGATCCAGGGACAGCAGGGAATTATTCTGGGTTTAAGTGGGTCGGCGTTCTCTGGAGGAGGTTAAAATCATAAAATAACACGGGGCAGTCGGGCAGCACCAGGAAGGAAGATTATACTGGGAAATTAAAGCTGAATACAATGATTTTAAATACACAGTTTAAAGCCTGAAATTGCTCTCGACTAAATATAAATATGTATTAAATTAAGAAGTGAAATACATTTAACACGGATCATAGTTTAGTATGGGATATGTTTGGCAAATGTTAAAATCTTACACATTTTTTACATGTTTTCCTGTATTCTTGGAAACTTGCACACTGCAAAGTTTGACATGCTTACTGTTAGTATTTTATTATTTCACCCTCGAACAGCAGAGTGAATGTGCAAAACTTGTACTTCTGTGCCTTGCATTAACCTTTTCCACCCAGTGTATACTCATGTGTAGCTGTTGGCCTATATGACTGTCATATAAGGAAAATCTAAAATTCACCATGCCCATGGTATCAGGAAATTGAGAGATGTTGGAATCCGGCTCGAAGTACCAGATAGATAGAAAAATTCCAGTGAAGATTGAAGAAATCACACTGAGTGTTATCATGATTTTACCCTAAAAAGATTATTATTTTTAATCTTGCGATAAGAACAAAGAGGCTTTGAGACCCACTACCTCACTGATCTCATTAGGATATACACACCAGCATGTTTCTTGGGTTCAGAGAGTCAGCACCAATTATAACAGTGTTTTTATGTCTTTGAAAAGTCATTTTGTTCCATAAAAAGTTATGAACTTTCTATTTATATAAGGCTCTATGAATAAAAGTAGAGCGTATTGGACTGACTTACTCATCTGACACTCACTTGATAATATAGTGGCAGTGTTTACAAACTCATTGAAATAACTTGTAAGGTCTTTATTTGTTCACTTGTGTGCTGGCCGTTACAAAGATGTAGAAGATAAGCTTACGCTTAGAGCAAATCTATTTGTCTGATTCCCTCTGTACATTCTAAGAAAGACATTTCCTCTCACCAAAACAAAAGAGCTATGAATCCATCACAGTAGAGCTATAGATACGAGATGAGGAGCAGTGGAGCACAATCTCTACAGTCCATAATAAATGAGAGCCACAGAGGGTTGGGGCAGTCATGTGGTTCAGATGGCTCTGATTGATATGTATAAATTCCAGTCAAAACTGAAAGGAGCTGGTTTTTGCTAATTGTGCTACCGCTATTTATTATTTAATACAGCTTATGTTGGCTCCTAAAGAGCAAGTGGACACATGAACACAGATGAAATATCACAGAAGTTTATGGTATGCTGAGGGTTTTATTAATGGAGTTCTATGACAATGTGGTCTATAGTGATTTTTTCCCGAAATTTTAGTTTGCAAACAGCCTTACTCTGAAACATTATGGCAATTTTCAGAGCCTATGATAAACCAAACCAAAGACGGGCAGTCGGAGCAGCTTGTCAACATTCATCCTAAAGCCAACTTGTCAATCTACTGCACATCAGACAAACAGACAAAGGAGTTCCTTTAAGACACGCAATGCTTCTAATATTTGAGGTTGTATCTCTTGACTCGGGGATTACACAATTGAGTATTTACTTTCCTAGCACACTATAGTGACTTTCGCTAAGTTACGAATCCTATTTAATTAGCTCTTCTTGAGCATTGTAGCCCTGCACGTTTAAGCGCCAATTTAAAAGGGGCCATATCATGCAAACCTTTTCAAGCTTTCTATGTTTGATTGTTGTCCCCTCAACAGAGATGTGCATGAAGTAAGCTCAAGAAAATGATAATTAATTTTGTTCCCCACCCACTAACCAATCAGATTAACTTCTGATTTCTATGTTGAGCAAACTGAGAGGTTGAAAAAAGGTCATGCTTTGCGTACATATTTATATATTTTTTCAAGCAACTTTTCATGCAGTTTGGATATTTTTAAATAAAGAATACTTTCCAGAATGCAAAACTCTCAGGTGGAAATGGTTGATAAGAAAGAAATGGTGTGTTTCTTTAAAAATGAATAGCAATAAAGAGTGAGATATTCGCAGTATACTTTTTCAATAAAAAAAGGTGAAAAGTGCATTTTGCACGAGACTCAATATCCAACATACAAAGTACTACAGTAATCCCTAGCATCTGATTTCCCATAATGCACTGTGACATTTCAAAAACTGGCCAGCAATAATTCAGTTGATAAACTCTCCTCAACACAGAATATGACATTCAATATAGAGAGAAAGTAATGAAAGATGGAACAGCCTTCTACTTGTGCTTTGCTAAAATCAAACAGCTTTAAGAGCTTTAGGGCGCAATAAAACGCAATAGCTTTATATAATATTATAAAGCATGGCAAAACAAAACATCACTGGAAGCGTTGGGACTAACATGAGAGAAATCAAATTTGTTTCCTCTAATAAATCATTGCAGAGACATTAGCTATGCTACATTAAACATGCCCATCTCAAACTATGTAAGAAAACAAATTAGTTTATGTTATATTTACACAAGGTTTCCATTTATATGGAAATCATTGCAGCCATTTAAGACAAACCAACTCTTTCCTTGAAGCATTCACTGCCCTGTTCATTTTAGATGATTTCCCCACTGTATTTCCCAACTAAAAATCAGAAAGCTACATTTAAATTATTTACATTTCATTCTTACATTTTCATAAATAAATTTATTTTTATTCATTCGTTCAATTTCCAACCTACGTGTTCCCTTTCGGGGTCAAGGTGTAAGTAATTTAAGTCATGAAAAATATTGTTAAAGTAAAGAAAAATAGTTTAGAATGGCTTTGGATTTTCCTGTAATCAAAGAATTATAAAACCTATCAATTGTCACCTTATAAAATAAATTTGAAGTTATTTGTCCAGCTTTTAATTTTGGAATGTTCATTTTTTTCTGTCTTCTTCTTCTGAAAAGCACTCTGAATTACCAATGTGTTAAATGTGGTACACGATTAAACTTGCCTTGCCTTGTTTTGCCTATATATGACCACAAGCAATGGTCATAAATGCCATAAATGCCTCCCCCCCCCTCTCTCTCTCTCTCTCTCTCTCTCTCTCTCTCTCTCTCTCT
Source organism: Danionella cerebrum (assembly GCA_007224835.1). Classification (NCBI taxonomy): domain Eukaryota; kingdom Metazoa; phylum Chordata; class Actinopteri; order Cypriniformes; family Danionidae; genus Danionella; species Danionella cerebrum. Next base: position 186,713 of record SRMA01026957.1, on the reverse strand, counting down.
CTCAATTATCTAAAATAATTAGATAATTAAAAATGATCTAATTCTAAAATCCTAAAAAAAAAAAAAGAAGTTCATAATACTGTTTACCTTTGGGATGCCCGGGGTCTGTAAACTCATATATACCCGGAGCAAGTGTCCTTAACATCTGCAGGCCATTCCCATTGACCTCCTGCTGCCCGTTTGTTAAAGCTCCATCATTGTGCAGCATGGAGGCTATCAAGGCAGTGCTTTGAGGCATGTGACCATTTCCCAACGGTGGGCATATGCTAGGCATGACTGGCAGGGTTTGGCTTGAGACGAGGCATGGTAGAGGAGGCTGTGGAGGGAGCTGGAAGTGAGCGGGCATCTGTGGGTGAGGATTCTGGCTGTACGCTGATGGCTGTGCCAGGAGGAAGCTGTGTGCCAGGAGGCCAGCTTGAGTCACACTGCAGGAGACTGGAGGAGGCCATAGAGGTGCTGCAGAGGGAAATTATAAAAATTGATGAGGTTAATCTGTGATTGAGTGTTCACCGTTTACGGCTGATATATTTTATTTGAATCTCTTTGGAAACTTTACAAATGTTTAAACAGTAATGTAGATTGCTGCAGCTCATTCAAACTAAACAAGTGCGGGGGCAGAGGCAACTAAAGAGCTTTCGATATCAGGCTAAAGCATTCATACAAGGGGGACCAATGATACAGAGAGGGATTGTTTCTATGGACATCACGGAAAATCAATTCCAATTGCTACAAATCAACCTTATTGCTGCCAAACATCCCCAATGTGATCACAGGATCCTTTGGGGACTAAGCTTGCAAAGGTACTTCTGATACCAAGCCACGACTCAAGCTCAACCAGAAACCAAACCATGTAGAAAGGGTTCTTTAATTTAAAAGATGTTTCCGTTCATGATTTGAATGAAAGACCTGAGCTAAGTAAATAGGTCGTAAAAGCACTTCGGATTTTGAAATTCTGAAATCAGTCGACTGGTTTGGTGCCGATCTTAAGTACCTCCAAGTTTGAGGTAGTGAAGCAATGGTGGGAACCCACAGAGATATTCTAATTGTTTATTTTTTTGGTGGGGTAAATTTTAAAGGATATCACCTCAGGTGTTGGGTTTGCTGAGTATGTAAATGTGCATTTCTGGACCCATATCTGTTTGTAATTAAACCTCGACCGGAAAAAAAAAACGAATTAAAATGATTGAGATTTGCTCCTGAAGCTAACTTATAAGTCAGGAGCATGTTTGCCCAGTGGCATTGGTTTGCATAACTTCATCAAATTCAGGTGATGATGTTTACCAAATTTGAGGAAAATCTGTCAAAAGCAATAGTAGTTGTTTTTTTTTTTTATAAAAATGACAGAAATATAGAAAAAAACTCATCTTGAGCCAAAATACAGTTATTTACCTTAGACAAGTCCTATTTCATTTTCATTTTATTTTTACAACTTATGGTTCAACAGTTTATAAGCATAAATATAAGTGTGAGTTTGGACTAATGGTGGCGCTAGAGGGTGTGAGACACTGCAAATTTGGTCTGGTTGAAAGTCACTCTCCTGTAGTGGGTTCAATTTCCTAACATTTCAGCATGCTTTCTATTGGCTGCTAAGCGTGTAGTGGAAGAGGAAGAAGCAGAATAATAATAGAAAGAAAACTAATAATAGCAATAGGATTAACCAGTCACAATGCAAGAGACAAGAGACTGAAACAGGTAATAAAGTCATGTTTTGGTGAGATCTACCTGAAGATTTGTTATGATACCTGTGCTCTCCTTCTCTCGCATTTGTTTTGCAGGGGGCTCGTCAGTGTCCCAAGGGGTCGACTGGTTCACTGGCTTGTGTCCCCACCTCCCACTGTTCACCAACACCTGGCCCTGAGAGTGCTTCTCAGTCCCTGAGAGCCCAGAGACCTGTTTCGACCACAAACAAATACAAACAAGGGTTTAATTGGCAATTACAACCCATTAGCAGACACAGCTACATCGTTTGAGTTGTTAATATTCCTCCCATTGGCTCATTTAATTATGCACCTCTTCCAGATTAGAGGCATCAATAATGCAGAAGCATCACGGCTGGCTCCCAGCGATCTGACTGAGGGGAGGAGAGCGAGATCTACAAAAAGAACATTTTAGTAATTCGTTCTTTTCTCTCGCTTACTTTGACTGTACTTTGTTTTTGTGGGAAAAAGGAGGAATTTTCATCACAAACTGGATGAAAACAGAACCCTAATCTCTTACTGGTCATACTGAAGCAAAAATATATTTTGGTTATATTGAAAAAAATTGATGTGTAAACTGATAAATTTGACGTGATTTTATATGGATTCCATTTAAATTATCAATATCACCTCATTTACATTGTTTCTGCCTCTGAAAAACAAAAGATTCACAGAAAAAAATAACAGTATCAAATATGTCTTTCTGTTCAATTTCTGTGACTGGATAAAAAACTACGCTGAGGTCATTTTCCAACAGTGTTAAAAAAATAACATTAATAATTTATTAAAAAACGCAAATGCATCACTGTTAAAACAACTTAAGAGATTATAGTAAAGTTATTTATGTACCATAAACAAAGGACAGAATAATGTGTATATTTAGAAATCAGAGGGTTTTAAGTTACCGGGTTCAATATGTTTTCAAACTGCAAAGAACTGCAGGAATGTATTATTCTTTGTGTGCATAAATTAAGATTTATATATGAAAAATTAAGATACTTATTAAAGAAAATAAGCACATAAATCTCACAAAAGTAATTGAACAGCAATCTACCGTATATTCTTCTTTAAGTTTTATAAAATAGTTTAACATGAAAATAAAAGTATATTTAAATGAACATCAATAATAAAATAAGACACATTTCTCTAGATTATGTTAGATATTAATATTTTTTCAAGGTGTATTTGACAAACATCTAGAAAAATAGCATTTTCCTGATTTTATGAACAAACAAACAAATAAACAAACAAGCATTTGTGTGAGAATTAATTGAATTTTCTAATTCCTGAACAGATGGGACCATTATAAAAATATACATTGTTTATGCAGTTCTCTGGAATCCAAAACACAAACACATGCAAAATATATGTATGAATGCATCTGCATGTATGCATTATGTATGGAGCCTGTGTGTATGAGAATAACTACTGCATTCATAACCGCATATTTACTATTCCACATGACTAGGAAAAATAGTTCAAAGGAATAAACCAGAAACACTTCTCTATTATTGGTTTCCAGTATAAATGAGTCCGGTAAACCTTTTCTGTCCATAATTCAACCTGTATATAAAACATTCTACACTATGCAAGTACACAACAAAAAAGCTTATAGAGTTTACCCTACTTTAGTGTCTGCATAGGATGGATCTCATTATACTGCTGTCAGAACTCCCTGTTTTATAAGCAAGACACCAAAGAAGGAAAATAAGGGGCTGAAAACATAAATCCCTGGTTCGTGCCACTTTAAATATGCACTTCAAGCTGTGAAAAGAGAAATAAAGAAGTCTGAGGGAGGGTTCTGTTCCCAAGTCTTAAAACACTTTCTCTAAACGTAAGGAATGGAGCTATTCCTTCCATTGGCATTGCGCAAAGTATAAATGTAAACATCACATAATACAGTGAAATTTATAGAAATGCGTCTATAGCAGGATTAAACATGTTTGAGAAAATAATTAAAAAAATATTATGTAAACTTAAACAAAAAACAGGGTATCCACCACCATTACAATCAATGTTTCAGACACTTTTTAAAACACTTTTCGAAATACTTAGTGACTATATGACTGGTTCTTTTTTATTAAAATAACATGGAATCATGCCAACTAAATCTGGCACTAAAAGGACTTTAAAAACGAAAACTTTATTTTGAAAGTGGCACATACTTCATGTTCCTTCTTTACGTAGGAATGTAACTTATCAAGTCATATAAAGCAATCCTTCACCAGCACTGTTGACCACAGAATGAAATAAAATTATGCAGAAAGCTATTTTATATTCCACCAGAAGATGGCAGTAGGCACCAGGACACTTGATCTTTCCATCAATTAAAAGAACACAAAAGGTTTATAGCAAAGGGCCTTATTAAATATATTTCACCAAGATTAAGAGTCAATGTCAAAACCACCACTTATAGAAAAAAAGGTTTTGCTTCTGTTATTTTTAACTTGGACGAGTGGATATGAACATGAGCCAGCCCTGCTTGGTTTGTTCGTTTTCAGATCCCCAGTTCTAAACCCCTCGTAAAATATTTTTCTCTTCTTTTTTAAGTGTGCATGGATGCATGTGTGTTTTTCACGCACCAAAGTATTGAAAGTATAGATCTGGCACCTGTATCAAATGAAACCCTCTCTATCTTTGTGCCTGGTAATGTTTCATGCATGATGTGCCTGGTAATGACTGTCCAAATATTTCTAAAAAAAACAACAGTTCTGAGATTCGCTCGTTTTTCCGGCTGTGTGAGACCAGGGAGCGTATGTTTTTTTCCGACACAGATCAATAGGCGCTGGAGCTCTTCGTGATCAGAGATGGCTTGTAGATATGGCTGCAGGCCTTTCATGATGGATGACAGAGAAATTGACCTGAAGATGAGCCACAGCACAAGCTTTAATCTCTTTTTTTTTCAGCAGGGGTAGAAAACAAACAGACGTGTACTGTAATGAACACTAAGAGCTGAGGGAGCTTCTGAAGCCATGCATCCATCCTCATGGGAAGACACTGCTAAATGGTAAATACATTTAAAAAGTACATCCTGATTAAATGAATCACACAGAGTTGCATGATGAGCTAATCCTCGAACAAGACAAAACTGTTGGTATGTTATTAAAGAAAAACAATGAAGAATGTATTTAGAAAATGTCATTCTATCAACAATGATAGCCAGAGGATAAAGATACCAGCAAATTCTAATCAAACCAAGTTAAGACTTTCAGCTCGCCTTTGTGAATATGTCCAATTACTATCACTCTGTATTGATGCATTTCCATGACAGGTTATGCAAAATTTAAGCCTCCAAATAAAACATTTATGGGTGTCATGGACGCTACACTACATCATACAAGGTAGAAAGTTTAAAAAACAAAAGTCATTGGATTCAACCTAAAAGAAGCAAGTGATGGTGCCAGTCAAAAGTTATGCTACCTTCTAATTCTCAAGGAACTAAACAGTTACTACTTTTGTGAAAAAAAAGCAAAACTTAACTAAGGACATGCCACACCCTGGTCATTCCCTGTTTGACTTGCTACAATTTGGCAAAAGAAACAGGAAAATTAGAACAAAGACTGGAATGCAAAAACACAACTGAACTCAGCAGGGAAATGTGCAGTGAGGATGGACAGTTTGGTACCACTTGGATCTTGTCAGTGTGAATCATCATTGACCTCCACTGAAGCAGAAACACATCTTCATTGTGTCTGAGAAAAAAAAAAACAACCCCACACCAGTCTGTAGCGTTAGTGCTCAACTGACGGGATAGCCCAAACCAATACAGACCAAAATAAAACATGCAAATCCATGACATTCGAGACTGGAGAAATCCTCTTTTCACTTCAAACAAACAAAGAAAAAACTTCTATTATCAAATTGTTTCTTGTAGATTTCTGCATTTAAATCTCCTATTTAATATTGGCATATTTGATATCCTTTGTTCCCTATGGCCACATATTTAATAAATATTAAACGCACTTTCTACACCCAACTCAGTGACAATCTTTTCCTCCCTCATCGCTAATGTCTAATTTAGTCTAGTTTAAATCCTTTAAAATACATAAAGACAAAAAAGGAACTAACTCTCTCCATCCACTTGAGGTACAGTTTTGGTGTCATTAGTTTTGCTCTCACCTCGCACCTCAACTCCATCACCGGGTTAGTTTATTTTCTATCTCTGTACCCTCAACAGTCTCTGCCCCTTTCTCACATAACGCAGTGCTGCAATACCGGTTCGAAATCTTGTAACATCCCAATGCGACTACAACTCGCTTTAATGTGGTCTCCCTCAGAAAACGGTCCATAAATCACAAATGGCACAACACTCAGCTGCTCCCATCATCATCAGAACCCCAGGGTCCTCTCACAACACACCTGTTCTTCAGCTGATTCACTGGCTTCCTACCATTTATCGTATCTGTAACAACATTGTATTAATTCTCCGCAAATCCATTAAAACCATTCCCCCAAGACCCTCATTGACCTCATCTGTGTTAAAACCAGAGGTGCGACCAAGTCACTACTTTACGAATGAAGTCAAGTCCAAAATCAATAATAGGTAAGTCTAAGTCAAGTCCTAAGTGAATGCAGGGCAAGTACGAGTCAAGTCCCAAGTCAATGCAGGGCAAGTACGAGTCAAGTCCCAAGTCAAAGCTGGGCAAGTCTGAGTCAAGTCCCAAGTCAATGCAGGACAAGTACGAGTCAAGTCCCAAGTCAATGCAGGGCAAGTATGAGTCAAGTCCCAAGTCAATGCAGGGCAAGTACGAGTCAAGTCCCAAGTCAATGCAGGGCAAGTCTGAGTCAAGTCCCAAGTCAATGCAGGGCAAGATTGAGTCAAGTCCCAAGTCA